>MU827302.1:2407455-2436611 GCA_029204205.1 Desmophyllum pertusum | reverse complement strand
TTTCTTCATCCAAATATGCACTCCTTTGGCTTAAAAATGTCTTTAATAGAGGGTCCGCAATAATAATGTATTTTTAGTATTCTTTCCCAGAAATATTAATGTTTTTACATTCATTTTTGGCTGCCTGGTTTCATATCATACTGACTTCAAAAAACGCACGAAATGCAGTCTCGGACAACTAATTATCTTTCAAAATTTCCCAGGGAGACCCCCTAGTAGCTCACACCTCGTTCCCCCATTCAAAATCCTGTCTATGGGCCTGATGTCAACAACAGTAGGGCGTGCAGCACTGTAACTCTTTTTCACTGATCTAAATCAAAAACATATACATTTTAACCAAAATATTATAAGTCTATGTTTTTAAATAAAATTTTGCCAAACCTATTTCTAAAGGCTGTTGTGAGTTTTATACTCCAACCACTGCCTTGATTACACACCAGTATATATGCCAAAGATCGCATACCAATACACCACATACTTTTGAAACCCATGGCAGATTTCATGTATCCTTATACAAGTAAAATGCACCCTGGGCATTTTATACCTAATCTACATATTTTTATGCCCAGCCTGCAATCGACATTCAATCTGCAGCCTGTATTTTATACTAAGGGCCTGTTTACATGGAGGGAGGGTGACCCGGGTACCCGGGTCACCCTCCTAGCCGGCTAAAACATAGCCCGCCTTTACATGGGCGGGCTATTAGGGCGGGCTATCATATAGGCGAGCTATCTTTTTTTGGCGGGCTCATATTTTGGCGGACTATTTTTATTGCAACGGCGCGATTTATTTACGCTTAAAAGCACTACATAACAAACATGGCAGCAAGAAGAAAGGCTATAGCGGCGAGTTTGCTGTTTTTATTGCTTGTTCCACCATTATCACGGGTTTTCAAGTCAACAGAGATAGCCCGCCTAGGAGGGTGACCCGGATTGACCGTTTACATGCAGAAAAGATAGCCCGCCTAGCCGGGTCACCCTGGCAAGCAGACAGGGTGACCCGGGTAGGCGGGTGACACTGTCTGTCATGTAAACACTTCAGTGTGCTTTGTAAAGAAATGTATGAAAAGTTGGCCCTCCCAGGGTAGCCCGGCTAGGAGGGTGACCCGGGTACCCGGGTCAACCTCCCTCCATGTAAACAGGCCCTAAGAGATTTTTATGATTCAAAACTTTTTAAACTTTAATAAGGACCTACTTTGTACAGTAGAAGTAAGTAAATGGTTTAATTTAGAACACACATGACATTATTCGAATAATATTTCTGATTTCAATGGTTGTTTCTTTGATAATTAAAATTAATTCACGGAACAAAAACCGACTGATGACCCCAAAGCCGGAATATACATGTATTGTGTCTTACTGGAAACAATAAGGAGATGTAGGAAAAGAAAATACCAACCTTCAGTATAAGATTTCTCTTGTGTCTTCAAGTAAGCACACACGGGCCAAGAGCAACGACATCGGTTTCCAACACTTTACGGCGAGTGTTAATTACCTTCCCGGAGTATACACTACATACTATGACCACCAATGTTTCATCCATGATGTTGTAAATCGAGTGGGCTATAGAAATCGATGTTATCACAGAATCAGGAACTACTAGAGGCAAAAGATGGAACGTCACTTGTTTTGAGACGTTTAATATCCGCCATGACACGTCACTTCGCGTTGTGTTATTTGCCTTCAAAACAACACTAAACCTTTCTCTTTTGCCGAAATTTTTGCTGAATAAGTCGAAGCAATATCTCTGCAACTTCTTTATATCCACAGTATAAAATGCAACCAAACCATACGTTCATAAAACGAAGAAATCATGCCTACTCGAAACTGGATTTCGATAGTTCGCGAAAACGACTCTGTGAGGCGCTTTTTACCGGATGTGACGTCATATTTTGTTGGATGATTCGGAACAAAAATTTCAGCAGTATTCGGCCCCCCTGCATCTTACCACTACACTGTTTCTCTATCATCGATAATTTGAAAATATTTCACTTTTACAGCTTACATGTAAGCAACTTCAGAAAAAAAAAATGTTTTGAATAGCACATCAACTGGTGAAACTGTTAATTTATGCAAATAATAACACTCAAGTTTCCGGCCAAAAAAATATAAAACTGAGTTATGTAGTCAATTAAACCACATAAATAAAACTTATAATAAACAATTGATGTAATGCATACCATTTATTAAGTAGTAACTTCAAGAACCACTGATCTCAGAGGCAACGAGGAATCACGCCGAATATTATAATTAGTCGGTGCTTTCGTTATGTGCCACCGTGTTGAAACTATAGTTCTCATCCGTCGGAACAGCCCCAAATGGTTTCCTTTTCACTGGAAATATATTATCTGGAATTGGCTGCAGCTGCTAACTATCCACAAAATATTACAAACAGATCCACGATGGCGGATGCTCCACCGATATGATCGTTGCTGTCGCCGCCATGTTTGATCACTTCTTGTCAGGCCGTGATGAATGCTTTAAAGGCAACCTCCTTGTTCTTTTAGAAATGTCCGATCTCTTGAGCTCCACAATTCTCAGCTACAAATCCTGAGTTATAAATTCTTACTGAGCTATATAAATCCTTTTGAATTGTAAACTCCAAGCCGGGACACTTTAATTTGGTGTGTTTATATTTTATGGTGTCCGCTGACCGAAAAAGATAAACATACAATCGTCCCGGCGACCCGTCCCGGCTTATTTAGAGTTTACAACCAAACAGTGATACTTCAAAAGGATTTATATAGCTCAGTAAGAATTTATAACTCAGGATTTGTAGCTGAGAATTGTGAACCTCAAGAGATCGGACATTTCTAAAAGAACAAGGAGGTTGCCTTTTCAAGCATTCTTAAAAAAAGCATTCATCACGGCCTGACAAGAAGTGATGCAACATGGTGGCGACAGCATCGATCGGTGGAGCTTGTAATATTTTGTGGATAGTTAGCAGCTGCAGCCAATTCCAGATAATATATTTCCAGTGAAAAGAAAACCATTTGGGGCTGTTCCGACGGATGAGAACTATAGTTTCAACACGGTGGCACATAACGAAAGCACCGACGAATTATAATATTCGGCGTGATTCCTCGTTGCCTCTGAGATCAGTGGTTCTTGAAGTTACTACTTAATAAATGGTATGCGTTACATCAATTGTTTATTATAAGTTTTATTTATGTGGTTTAATTGACTACACAACTCAGTTTTATATTTTTTTGGCCGGAAACTTGAGTGTTATTATTTGCATAAATTAACAGTTTCACCAGTTGATGTGCTATTCAAAACATTTTTTTTTTCTGAAGTTGCTTACATGTAAGCTGTAAAAGTGAAATATTTTCAAATTATCGATGATAGAGAAACAGTGTAGTGGTAAGTTGCTACAAATAGCATTATTTACCTTCCAGAAAGTGGGCATTGAAAATGACGGAAAATTAACATTTTGTCGTGGGTATGAATTGTAAATTGTTTGTTCTGCAAAAAATAATTGAGTGCCCGCAGACTTTTCAGTATCAAAAGATTCACAAAGGACGAAATATTCATTTGCAACTTCAAATTTGATCAAAATATGAATACCAGTTTGATTTTATTTTAGCCAAAGATGTCTCATTTTCAGTTTTTTAAAAAGGCGGTTCCCCCCCTTACAAAGGACAGGGGGCCAGGGGGCCCCCAGGGGGCAAACTGAAAATCCGGTGCCAGTTTTGTGGAGCGGAAGGATGATATTATACCAGGATGTCAGCAGAATTTTAACCAGTCTTTTGCATTTTGAGATAATTAGTTAACAAAATCTCAGTTTTTCAGGGTTAAAAATACCTCAAAAAATACATTTTTGGGCATGAACTTCCCCCCTGATTCCAAGTCTAGGTTAGTGCAGGAAGTGAAACAAATATCATCACGAATGTTTCCACCCCAAAGACTAACTACACACAAAGTACGAAGGAAACTTTATTTTGACCATTTCCAATTTGGCTCCATCCTTAGCGACATTCGTTCTTAAGATTTACATAACAGTCAAAGTTATCCTGTTCTGAACGTATAAACTGAGGTGTTTTTTTTTTGACTTTATTTCATTACAAAGACAAAAAAGTTACAGAAATTACAAAAATTACAAATTATTTCATATATACAATAGATTAGCTACAACAGCCGCGCAATAGCTGCTGTGCATTAACTTATAATTAGGTTCTAATATAGTTTAAAATTTAATTAATTATGATGGTAACAACTAATTACACAAATAGAGAATTGAATTACAAGTAATGTAAATCTTAATTATAAATACTATACAGTCACAAATACACGCGCAGTAACAAAAGGAAAATAAAAATTATAAACTTAGAGTGGAAAATTATCTGTCCATTTATTATAAAAAGTTGTTAAAGCATTATTCTTGGTGGAAATGTATTTTTCTATTTGATATTTGATTTTAACTTTAAGTTTAAAACCTTCGATATTTGGAAGTACATGCATCCTCCTGCAATCCCATAAATATACTTTACCAATTAATATTAGATAATTTTGTAAGGGACTTACGTTTTTCTCT
Organism: Desmophyllum pertusum; assembly: GCA_029204205.1. Lineage (NCBI taxonomy): Eukaryota > Metazoa > Cnidaria > Anthozoa > Scleractinia > Caryophylliidae > Desmophyllum > Desmophyllum pertusum. The sequence goes on along the minus strand of MU827302.1, from coordinate 2,432,078 downwards.
TAAGATTTACATAACAGTCAAAGTTATCCTGTTCTGAACGTATAAACTGAGGTTTTGCTTGATCTTGCTGTGATTCTGCCGCTGAAGGTTTTCCGAAAATGTTGCCCTTTATGCGATAAACAAGTAATCGCATTGTTCCCTCGTGCAATTAGGGATTAATTTCACTTGTATTTTCAAAGTTTTTACAAATTGCCCTCGTCGCTGCGCGACTCGAGCAATTTTGTAAAAACCTTGAAAATCAGTACTCATGAAATTAATCCCTAATTGCACTCGGGCCCATGCCATTACCTATAAAAACACATGCAAAGGGGACAAAGTTTTATCTCACGAATGCTTATTTTAGGCCAAGCGGATATGAAACCAAAACTTAGTAATTTACGATCATGAGTCGTAAATTGTAACATTGCTTTGATTTCAGTAGAGACACTTAATTTATTTTATGTCCTTCGTCAGAACCAATCCATTTCTTCTTAAAAAGGGCTGACCCTCAAAACTTCACTGTTTAAAGGTACAACAGATTGGCGGTTACATATAATTCCTGACTCTATTATGAGCTGCATGTTTATAATTGCTCGCCGACTCAGCAGAAAACAGCTTCTTTTGAAACAAATGGCCCCATACATATTGTTAGCAGGCGCATAAGAGTACACGAATTCAGACTGCAAGATGCACTTGTGATACCTCGATTTAATACAAAGTTTGTACAGAATTCTGTCTCCTACAGAGGAGCCACGCTATGGAACACTATGATAGCTTGTGATACTTCGTTATCAAAAGTTAATTCCAAATATCTGGACAAGGTCCTAAAGAACATTAAAGAATTTGATCAGTTCAGTTTTAACACAACATCAGTTTCCACAACTAAGTTTAGGGACACTGATTTTATTTACTTTTGAAAAATACAGTTTCTGTTCTATTTATTTATTTATTTATTTTTCCTCCTTATTGAAATAATGTAGATAGTATATACTATATGGTTCCGAATGTATGTAATTATTACTTTTAGATGCACGACCCCATAAGCTTGTAGCTTTTATACTTATCGTGTTGAAATAAAGGCTTTGTATTGTATTTGATTTCGGTAGCACTGTCTCAACCGGCCATTGAGCAAACTTAAGCTTTTTTATTTCTTACTAAACGTTATCCTTGTAATTGCGGGCGCCCAGAGAAGCCCGCAATCCTAATCTCAATGTTGCTATTACGCATGCGCGGCATGTTAGTACCCAGAACTTGGCACATTCCTAATGAATCTTCCACCAAGAATGAATGGAATGTGATCACGAGTGTTTTGACCTTCGATCACATGAAACGTTCCAAATATGGGAGGTCAAATTATTCAACACGTCGGACTTTGTCTTCGGCTATAATGCTATTCCACACGGGATTCCACACTGACGTTTACATTGTAAAACTGATTCAGAACATCTTTAATCAAAGAGCAAAACTGGAAGGAAAACACGGTTGTACTCATCCAAGCATGACATTGGGAAACTTGGCAAAATGTGCATACGAGTTAATACAAAACAGTCATGAGAAAACTATATTGTTGTAACTGTACTGGAGTTGCGGGTTTCAAAGTCTAATAAACTGTCACGAAGGTGTCCCGAGTTCTTCGCGATCACAAGGAAGGTCATACGATTTGCAGCAATTTGCTACCGTACCATATTCGGATGTTACAAAACTCATCGGCGACTGATGTTTACGTTGTAAAGTGTTTGTTTCATTCTTTCTGGTAATATAATTTATTGCATGCGAAGCTCAGACAACACAAACGTTTTGAAAATCCCTTAGCAAAAAGTGTACCCTGCGAGGGCCCTGTGGGAGCCCTGCAACAGGACTGTAAAAAGAACCTTGTTACAGCCCTGTTACAGCTCGTGAATTGGCACAGTTAGCAAGGCTGTTTCTACCATGTAGCAACACTGTAACAGCCCTGTCATGGTATAGCCCATTCTACTACAGTAATTCCATGTGGCAACCCTGTAACTACCCTGTCACAGGCTGTTTACAACCCTGTCAGCTAGACAGCCATGTTATAGCTCGTGAATTGGCACAGTTAGCAAGGCTGTTTCTACCATGTAGCAACACTGTAACAGCCCTGTCATGGTATAGCCCATTCTACTACAGTAATTCCATGTGGCAGCCCTGTAACTACCCTGTCACATGCTGTTTACAATCCTGTCAGCTAGACAGCCATGTTACAGCTCGTGAATTGGCACAGTTAGCAAGGCTGTTTCTACCATGTAGCAACACTGTAACAGCCCTGTCATGGTATAGCCCATTCTACTATAGTAATTCCATGTGGCAGCCCTGTAACTACCCTGTCACAGGCTGTTTACAATCCTGTCAGCTAGACAGCCCTGTTACAGCTTGTGAATTGGCACAGTTAGCAAGGTTGTTTCTACCATGTAGCAACCTGGTAACAGCCCTGCCACATATTTCAAAGCAATACATTTTACAGAGCTCCTGAAACAGCCCTGTAGCAGCTTGTTTACATACCTAGTGCAACCCTGCACTAATGTTCTGCCAGAATTGGCAGCATGCACATACATGTAGATTAAAATGTACATACATGTAACTACCTGTATAGGTTAATTTCAACCCTGCTTTTAAAATATATGTGGCACACCAACATTGCTGCAGATTGCCACAAAATCAAAGAAAACATTTATTGATTGGAATTATTAATTTTGTTTTATTCCTTAATTATCTGGCTGCTGTTATCAACAATAATATTGCTGCTGTATGTATAGGTTTATAAGTTTATAACAACACATTTCAAAATTAAACAATAATTTTTTTAACCAAACTAACATTTCTTTTAACTGCTGTCAATGTCTATATATACGAGTACAGTGTTAACTTGGCACACTAGATTAAAGACCAACTGAAACATCAAGCTTCTGTTCATAATTTATTGTACTCATCACTGAAATTGTAGGTTTTTCTTATGTAATATATTCATTTAGTGCCATTTATATGCACAGTTGTCATTTTCCAAGATTACTTGTTGCCATATCCCACTTGGGATTGAAAATACTGTATAATGGTTGTGAATTGTTTTCCACTTAGCATATTGTTCCCTGTAGTGACTGTATACTTCAAGGCTTTCTTCCTCAATTAAACTACAACAAAAACACAAAGCAACATGTGATTATAAAAATCTTTCACAGAGACTGCTACATTTAAAAGCAAAGAAGTAAGATTCAGATCAAGTTCGAATACTGGTTTAAATGAAGCTAACAACCGTTGATTACACTGAGATCAAAAACCAAGCAGATTACTACAAAATACTTCATCTAAAGTCTTACTTCAAGAAGCCATTACGATTATCTATACTTACTTTCTTTCTCTGAAGTAGAAGGTCCTGATTTTGTAGCTTTTAAACATCATATTTCCAGGGTAATTTCTCAGTGACAAGCATTTGACCGTTGAAATCACACGCGCCTATTTTACTGCCAGTGAGGCATCATGGGACAGATCAACTCGTTCCCAGGGTCTTCTCAACCAACATTCAATCCAAGATGGCGGCTTGTGTAGAGTGCGTGATGGAGCGTTTTACTCATTTTAAAAGCCCGTAGTAGGCTAAAAAGTATCCAGGAATCATTTTCAAAAGTACATGGGGATTCCAAGACAATTTTCCTCCTATAGAATTGAACATTTATGGATTTTTATTGTGAGAAAGATGATGAACTTTTAAAGTAGTTCGAACTGCACTCGTCTGTCTCATATATTAATAACAGGCATCACTGCTCTAGATCAAGTGAGCACATGAGCACACCTCTTCTTTCAACCTTAAGCATTCCAAAAGGTAAACTGTCTTATTTGTAACATATATTTTTGCATTAGGAAAACTGAATATCATCAACTAGTCAATGGAAGCTTCCCACATGCTGGATTTTCAAGATAAAACTTATAAGCTTTAAATAAATATTTCTTTGCTGTTCAATTGTTGATGGAAATGTAGAATTGTTTATTGTATTAGTTTATTTATGCTTGCCCTTTCTCTCAGTTTTCATTAAGATCGTGACAAGATCATAATTATTAAGAACTGTGCAAGTTCTTATTGTTCATTTATATTAAGTATTAAAGTGTAAGATCTTATTAAGATAGTATACTGTTAAGATAAAGGTAAGATCTTGTTTAGAACTCTGTTATTAAGATCTTATCAAGATTCTTGCAAGAGCTTTTTAACTAAAAAAATCTTAAAATGTTGAACAATTTTGTTAAGCATGTTATGTAATTTCAAGTGGGTGGCAACCTTGCTACAGCCCACCAATGTTACAACCCTGTGATTTTAGCATGGGTAGTCTTCCAGCCCTGTCACAGCCCTGTTATGTTAGCATAGTTAGTCTTCCAGCCCTGTCACAGCCCTGTTATTTTAGCATGGGTAGTCTTCCAGCCCTGTCACAACCGTGTTATTTTAGCATGGATAGTATTCCAGCCCTGTCACAGCCCTGTTATTTTAGCATGGGTAGTCTTTCAGCCCTATCACAACCCTGTTACTTTAGCATGGTTAGTCTTCCAGCCCTGTCACAACCCTATTTACTTGAACTCAAGTAACCTTGTGACCCTGCTACAGCCCTGTCACAGCTAGTGTACAGCCCTGTAAGTCTCTAAACAGGGCTGGAAATGGGCTGTTACAGGGCTCTCACAGGGCTCTTGCAGGGTACACTTTTTGCTAAGGGATGACAAAATAATCGATGGATAATTATTACCGAGGCAAAAATAGCTTCGAGTGGCTAAAAATCTCAATAAAACTCTGAAAACTGGAATTTTATATTTAGCACGGAGCAGGCGTCACGGGGTCTGGCTGTTTGGGCTCGTCACGCAATCTCTGTGACGGCTCAGTCTGGTTTGCCGAAAATACATTTTCTGTACTGTATCGTTCACTTTCATCTCGCTTACAAATGCAAACGTTTGAGTTTCATGAATATCTTAACAATTCATTTTCTATAAAAAAGGGTTCAATTTATTCTAGTTAAAAATACTTTTAATTAACGGATCACGGCTGTGAGCTAAAATTTTATTTATCGCCAGTTCCACAGCCGCTGAACATCATCATGTATAAACCCATGATACCCGACTGACATCATGTTTTTGCATCACAATTCAACGCTTTTGCAACCACTCACATCCTGCAATTTGCCCGAGCTAGCTCAAAGCCATAATCTGGCTCTTGTTAATCCTGGAACTCCAACCATCGATATCGCCCGCACTCCCTAACCATTGGTTATACTAGTATTCTAGTAATTATATTGTTATAACGGAAGATTTTGTAAAGCATTTTAGAATAAAAATGAGCGATATTAAAACATGACGTTTCGGCGACGACATGTTACCATTATCAAATGTAAATTATTACAAGATAGGTAGCGTTATATATAGAAATCAAGGGGGGGGGGGGGGGGGTAGCTACTTCCCATACATTCTCTTAAATCAAATCCAAACCATGCTCTAACAACTTGCAAAGCAATCATCACAACTTTAGCCAGCGGATTCATAATCTGCACGTGCGTAGAAGTTGTGTAAAGCCAGAAGGAAAGCTATAAAAGAAAAACATGGCGGCCGATGAGGCGATGGAAATGCGTACTGATGTATGAATGAATATTGTATTTTTTCACTTTGTGATCCTATAAACCAGATAAACTTCTTCCTCAAGTTTTTCGTTTTTAAGACGCAACCACGACCGCGACGACAACAAGAACGTCACAAAACAATTGCTGGTTTGCAACCATTCCCGAGAGATTTAAATGACAAAGACCCTGGCGGCCATGTTGGATGACAGGAACAATAAAGCTAATTAGAATTCTTTTGTTAATGGTCATCCAACATGGCGGCGATGACGTCAGTTGCAAACCAAGAATAGGTTTAATTAGTAATACAATATTCTGCACGTGTGTTTTGCATATTTCTTTGCCGTCACATGCAAAACAAAACGCACGTGCGTTTTGAATTTACATTTCTTTGCCTTCGTATGCAAAACAAATCCAATGTCCAAATTCACGGTATTATGGAGAACGTCAACACGCGAAGGTTAATTTTCCTTTTTTCTGTCCTGGACTTGAACTCACGAATTCAGCTCCTGGAAAGTTCGGCCACATTGGACAAATTGAACGTGTTGGAATAATCTCGAAATAGTTTATAGGAACGTTAATTAATTTTTTAAGGAATTTTGCGCGCGAAAAGAAGCCTTAAGAAAACACCGTTGACCAAAACGAAATTGATCGCTTTGCAAGTTGTGAGAGCATGGTTCTAGGTCTCAGGCCCTGTCTCTATCCCCCCCTGATAGAAATGAAAGTGTGAAATTACATTAGAATAAACTAAAAAAGGACTCCATTCCCGCGAAACTTTTCACTTTATAGTTATGCACATTCTTTTGTTTCCACACCTTGGTTTATTCTAATGTAATTTCACACTTTCATTTCTATATATAACGCTACCTATCTTGTAATAATTTACATTTGATAATGGTGACATGTCGTCGCCGAAACGTCGTGTTTTAATATCGCTCATTTTTATTCTAAAATTATATTATTTTAAGAATATAATAATATAAACTTTAAAAAGTGTGCAAAATGAAGACTAAAAACGTTTTACGTCAAACCATAGCTAATAGAATGAAATGAAATGTACTGCCATACCTTTTTGATAGGAGGGCATTTAGTTTTTTCTTTCTTTTTCTGTTCTTGTGACAACCGATCCCCACAACTATCATGACAAAAAGAGCAACACTTCCTGCAATTATGCCAGTTATTTTTCCCATGGTATCGTCACGTTTGCTTTCTGCAACTGAAAAAAAAATACAAATAAATAAAGTGAGGCAGGCATTTAGTCATTTTGTCCGAGCACTTGATATTTTCGATAATAACTTTGTCTTTTTCCTTCCGTAAAAAATCAAGAGCAAATATAGAGAAGGTGAACCATAGAAGACATAAAAAATAACAAAAACGTAAACATATATACCTTTTATATCTGAGTTGGTTTTTACATGCCAGGAGTTTGACATGGTACTTTCCTTTTCTTCATCTCTAACAGACATTGCAATCTCGTACTCCGTGTCGCATTTGAGAGGCATGAAATGGAAGGTACTTGTAACCTGGTTGATTTGCCTTCGTACCCAGTCATCTTTGCTGCCACCTGATTGAATTTCTCTGTAGTGTATCATATACATCGTAAGGGGGCATCCAGTGTCCATTGGAGAAATCCATGTGACGTTCACATTGCAGCCATTTATTTCCATTTCTTTGTTGTCAATTACAGGAGGTGATAATGTACCTTCAATCAAGCATGGAAAAAAATAATGTTTTACGCAAACACAATGGGTAAGCTTGGTGTAAATATCAATATCAAGTGAATCGTCTGATTTGATTGGCTGGGCTGGTCTGTAGTGCGTGTACCTATTATTATTATTACTAGTAACAATAATTTGCCCAAATAAACACAAGCCTCAGATGAAGCTTTCCTACACGGAAACTATGAACAAACTTAAGGTCTACACAATAATAGTCAAAAAGGTTTTGCAGCCAAAATATTTATTCAAATAAACATTTTATTTGTTTTCGGTTCAAAGCTGTTTAAGCTATCGATCGATCGATCGATCGACCTTCGTATTCCAAATTACGAAAGTTTTAATTATATAGGCATTGGAATCAAAAGATCAGTTAAACAATAATTTTTGTTATAAATCAAACAACATTTAAAAATAAAATTTAAGCTTGCCGTACTGTGGTGTTTCCATTCCTAAGTCTTGGAAAATCCATTTGAAATGCCTTGAGAATCGAAGGGCTCCAAACGCCAAACTTCAATGTCGTTTTTTTTCGACGGTCGAGCAATGTAGTTTGCCTAAAATATGCCCTGCTGGAACCGTCCTGTTATTCTCGGCCCTTCAATCTGTTCAATGAAGTTTTATCAACCCCTTGATTCATCGGTCTGGCATGTGTCCAAATAAGCTTATTTGTTGATGTGTCAATTCGTGAAAGAAATAATTTCAATCCTCCAGTAGCATTTCTCAAACCGAGGAACGAAGGAATCGCAGAATTTATCCGTTTGTTGGCATAGAAACTCCTAAAAGGTCTATATTTTAAATGTGTAAGACGAGAGAAATACCGTCCTGAAAACAGAAACAATCCGCCATTTTGTTTTGCTCAAATATTTGCGTCCGCAATATGAGGTAGTGTTGTGATTTCCCAGGCCTTATGCACTGGTCAGCGGAATTACCAAGAAAAGTTACCATAAACTCACAAATTCCCCCAAACCATCCCGAAAGCTCAGGAAAACATTGTATTCCTGAGCTAAAAAGGAAAAAAGAACCCCAGGCGAATTCGAGCCCTCCAGCCCCCAGTCCCGAAGATCAGATTTAAACTTTAGCGCCTTACACCATCAGGCCACGGGCGCGCCGTGTGACGTCATTTCCGCCAGGCACCTTCATAAAAATATGACCGTAAACTCCAGACGAGATTCGATCCCGCCAGAGCTCTTTGGTGTACGTACAAAGTTATAAACCTTGCACGCTCGGCCTCACGGCCTCGTTTCGCGAGGAATTATTGCTGACCTATTGAATGCAGAATGACCAGGCAAGTGTTTTAACACATATAAAAATACAGAATTGACTGTAGCTTAATACCTCCTCCAGTTTTGACTTTCCACAGTTTGCTTTGGTTCAGAGGTGTTTCTCCATATTCGCTCCATGCAGTAACTGTTATTTCATATTCCTTGTAGCATTTCAATTTAAGATTATAGTGGTTTGCAAATTGTGACACATTAACTGCCCTCCATCTACTTCCATTACTCCCTCGCATCGCTTCTCTGTAGTAAACAGTATACATAGCAACCTGCACAGGACACGATCCTTGCTTCCACGTGACCTTGACAGTACTTCCCTTGACTTTATTCGTTTGGTTTATGATCAGCGGGACAACTAGAAAGAGGAAAATACGTTTATTTTACAAAAAAGCTAGCCTGCGAGCGGCTCTCTTGTTCGGGCGAGTGGCAACGCCGCAAGTTGCCGGAGATTGCTGGCGCGAGAGCGCGCTCGTGGGTAATTAATACAAGTGTCCCAAAATAGAAAATTTCTCAATGTTTCTCTCACATTACAACACTTAATGACCATGTACTTCAATGAAAATCTCTGTATACTCAAGAAAGCCGTGCATATTGCTTAAAGGTGCAGGTAATAAGATAACTTTTCTTTCTTTTTTACATAAATTTTGAAGGAGGAATCAACTAAGAAACGAAGATTCGCTGATTAGTTAAATATGTATTTTGCTTTATACATTCGAGTTAAAAAAACTAAGCATATGGAATTGTTGTTGTAATCGTGGTAAGATAATAATAATAAAGTACATTATCGTTTGTCTCACGATGCAGTCACTTGTACAATACAATACAAACTTTATTGACACTCCCCAATTAAATGGGGCTTTTCGGTTACATTTGACTAATGCATGTAGATCGCGACGTTTCGACCGAATACTGCTGGTCTTCATCAGGAGATGGGGTCGACTTGTTACGCGTTACCATTTGCAGCACAATGGTCTGCTGTGGATTTCGATCCTCATTATTATTCCGTGAAGAAGTTGTTCCCTCATAGGTTCGCTGCCGTTCCAGTCTCCTGCTGTTGTGTTTCTTGACCGTGGGCATCCATGCTTTTGGAATCTCAACTCCGTTATAGTAACTAAAAAACTTAAAAAATCTACGTTGTATCGGTCTCTGCCTCTACAGTATATTTTCACTTGTTTTAAGCAGATTAGATGACTCGTTTGATCCAACGTACACAAGCAGGATTGTCATTCACGGTTGCCTGCTTGAACATTATGTAAATACCCTCTTTGACACTGCGTGTGTGTCCAGTTCAAGTTCAAGTTCATTTTATTTGCACTTATTTTTTAAGAACGAATGTCGCTAAGGATGGAGCCAAATTGGAAATGGTCAAAATAAAGTTTCCTTCATACTTTGTGTGTAGTTAGTCTTTGGGGTGGAAACATTCGTGATGTTATTTGTTTCACTTCCTGCACTAACCTAGACTTGGGATCAGGGGGGGAAGTTCATGCCCAAACATGTATTTTTTGAGGTATTTTTAACCCTGAAAACTGAGATTTTGTTAACTAATTATCTCAAAATGCAAAAGACTGGTTAAAATTCTGCTGACATCCTGGTATAATATCATCCTTCCGCTCCACAAAACTGGCACCGGATTTTCAGTTTGCCCCCTGGGGGCCCCCTGGCCCCCTGTCCTTTGTAAGGGGGGGGGGGACCGCCTTTTTAAAAAACTGAAAATGAGACATCTTTGGCTAAAATAAAATCAAACTGGTATTCACATTTTGATCAAATTTGAAGTTGCAAATGAATATTTCGTCCTTTATGAATCTTTTGGTACTGAAAAGTCCGCGGGCACTCAATTATTTTTTGCAGAACAAACAATTTACAATTCATACCCACGACAAAATGTTAGTTTTCCGTCATTTTCAATGCCCACTTTCTGGAAGGTAAATAATGCTATTTGTAGCAACTTACCACTACACTGTTTCTCTATCATCGATAATTTGAAAATATTTCACTTTTATAGCTTACATGTAAGCAACTTCAGAAAAAAAAAATGTTTTGAATAGCACATCCACTGGTGAAACTGTTAATTTATGCAAATAATAACACTCAAGTTTCCGGCCAAAAAAATATAAAACTGAGTTGTGTAGTCAATTAAACCACATAAATAAAACTTATAATAAACAATTGATGTAATGCATACCATTTATTAAGTAGTAACTTCAAGAACCACTGATCTCAGAGGCAACGAGGAATCACGCCGAATATTATAATTCGTCGGTGCTTTCGTTATGTGCCACCGTGTTGAAACTATAGTTCTCATCCGTCGGAACAGCCCCAAATGGTTTCCTTTTCACTGGAAATATATTATCTGGAATTGGCTGCAGCTGCTAACTATCCACAAAATATTACAAACAGATCCACGATGGCGGATGCTCCACCGATATGATCGTTGCTGTCGCCGCCATGTTGGATCACTTCTTGTCAGGCCGTGATGAATGCTTGAAAAGGCAACCTCCTTGTTCTTTTAGAAATGTCCGATCTCTTGAGGTTCACAATTCTCAGCTACAAATCCTGAGTTATAAATTCTTACTGAGCTATATAAATCCTTTTGAAGTATCACTGTTTGGTTGTAAACTCTAAATAAGCCGGGACGGGTCGCCGGGACGATTGTATGTTTATCTTTTTCGGTCAGCGGACACCATAAAATATAAACACACCAAATTAAAGTGTCCCGGCTTGGAGTTTACAATTCAAAAGGATTTATATAGCTCAGTAAGAATTTATAACTCAGGATTTGTAGCTGAGAATTGTGGAGCTCAAGAGATCGGACATTTCTAAAAGAACAAGGAGGTTGCCTTTAAAGCATTCATCACGGCCTGACAAGAAGTGATCAAACATGGCGGCGACAGCAACGATCATATCGGTGGAGCATCCGCCATCGTGGATCTGTTTGTAATATTTTGTGGATAGTTAGCAGCTGCAGCCAATTCCAGATAATATATTTCCAGTGAAAAGGAAACCATTTGGGGCTGTTCCGACGGATGAGAACTATAGTTTCAACACGGTGGCACATAACGAAAGCACCGACGAATTATAATATTCGGCGTGATTCCTCGTTGCCTCTGAGATCAGTGGTTCTTGAAGTTACTACTTAATAAATGGTATGCATTACATCAATTGTTTATTATAAGTTTTATTTATGTGGTTTAATTGACTACACAACTCAGTTTTATATTTTTTTGGCCGGAAACTTGAGTGTTATTATTTGCATAAATTAACAGTTTCACCAGTGGATGTGCTATTCAAAACATTTTTTTTTTCTGAAGTTGCTTACATGTAAGCTGTAAAAGTGAAATATTTTCAAATTATCGATGATAGAGAAACAGTGTAGTGGTAAGTTGCTACAAATAGCATTATTTACCTTCCAGAAAGTGGGCATTGAAAATGACGGAAAACTAACATTTTGTCGTGGGTATGAATTGTAAATTGTTTGTTCTGCAAAAATAATTGAGTGCCCGCGGACTTTTCAGTACCAAAAGATTCATAAAGGACGAAATATTCATTTGCAACTTCAAATTTGATCAAAATATGAATACCAGTTTGATTTTATTTTAGCCAAAGATGTCTCATTTTCAGTTTTTTAAAAAGGCGGTCCCCCCCCTTACAAAGGACAGGGGGCCAGGGGGCCCCCAGGGGGCAAACTGAAAATCCGGTGCCAGTTTTGTGGAGCGGAAGGATGATATTATACCAGGATGTCAGCAGAATTTTAACCAGTCTTTTGCATTTTGAGATAATTAGTTAACAAAATCTCAGTTTTCAGGGTTAAAAATACCTCAAAAAATACATGTTTGGGCATGAACTTCCCCCCCTGATCCCAAGTCTAGGTTAGTGCAGGAAGTGAAACAAATATCATCATGAATGTTTCCACCCCAAGGCCTAACTACACACAAAGTATGAAGGAAACTTTATTTTGACCCTTTCCAATTTGGCTCCATCCTTAGCGACATTCGTTCTTAAAGAATTACAATAATATAGTACTATATATAAGTTATAAACAAGAAAGAAAAAAAAAGAGGAATAAATATATACAATTTATGTCAAAGAGTGCGTAGTGGTCAAAGTAGCCAAAGGCTTTCGTGTTGACCACTACCACAGAAAAACTAATCGAGGAAAAAAAATAAGTTATGGAAGATGGAAAAAATATATATAAAAAAGAAAATAGACTTCAGAAAAAAAGAGAAAAAATATTCATATAAGTACAGTGTCAGTGCGCGTCTCGGTAAATAAACTTTATCTCGGTCTATAGCGGATAGTGGCCGGTCTCGTGGGCGTGCTCTGAAGCGGCGGAAGTCTGGGTACGTCTCGGTCGTGCTCCTTCATTCTTTCCAGCATATATTTCCCAGTTTTGTCGATGTAGATATTGGCAATAACCGCGGAAACCGGGCTTTCCATGGCAGTGCCATCTCGTTGTTCGTAAATCGATCGGTTATAAGTATATGTAGATCTCAGTGGAAAATTCAAGAGGTCCGCAATCTGAGCAGGTTTAATTTAAGCGTCGTGTGGGTCACTCTCCAGCTTTCGTAGCGCGGCTTGTCAGACGGCGCCATCCATAGGAATGTTGGTAAACAGCGACTCTACGTCCAAAAACACCATGATCGTCTCGTTTCCTTGGATCATCTCACTGCTGAAGTTGGATACGAAATGAGCTGAGTTGGTCACCTTGAAGTCCGAGGTAAACAGATAAATAGTCAGCAATGGTGTTGACACAGGACACAATAGCTATGTCCTTGTGGATCTTAGGTAATCGTACGCGTAGAATCCTAAAGGGCTGTTTAGGTCGAGGTCTGAGTCTTGTTGTAAACAGCCTCTGGTATGTGTCCGCTTCGCTTCAAGGTGAGCAGCTTCTCGGGCACTTTCCGGTCAAACGGTCTGTTGGATCTTTGTCTTTACTCAGGAGCTGGTACGGTCCTGTCTCAATAAGTGCGGACATCTTGACGTGGTATGTTTCAGTGTGCAGAACTACGCTTAAAGCGCGACCTTTGTCTGCCGGGAGGACCATCTTTCAGTTTTCAGGCTCTAAGCGCGTCTAGAATCTCCTTCGTAATGTTAGTCCTCCTCTTCTTTACACGGATTTCTTGGAAAGTAATTTCTGTAATCGAAGAAATTGTCTAAATAAAGTGTTTATCTCTCTATCTATCTGTTGTTGGCAGCTCTCCTTACATTGTCTGCTACTTATGGTGACGCGTAACCACTCTACACCATCGCCGGATGAAGACTTGCAGTAAGCAGCCGAAGCGTCGTGATCAACATCAAAGTGACTACATCGTGAGAAAAACGATAACATACTTTATTAGATGAAATTGTTTATATTTTGGCCGTTGCTATGATGGGATTTAGGATTTGCTCTCTCCTCCCCCTTCCTCCGTTGTTCTTTCTTTCATTCTTTTCCCCCTTCCTTCCTTCCTTCCTTCCTTCCTTCCTTCCTTCCTTCCTTCCTTCCTTCCTTCCTTCCTTCCTTCCTTCCTTCCTTCCTTCCTTCCTTCCTTCCTTCCTTCCTTCCTTCCTTCCTTCCTTCCTTCCTTCCTTCCTTCCTTCCTTCCTTCCTTCCTTCCTTCCTTCTTCCTTCCTTCCTTCTTCCTTCCTTCCTTCTTTCTTTCTTTCTTTTTTCCCCTCATCATTCTTCCTTTCTCTCTTGCTTGCTCAATGACTTACTAGCTTGCCTCGTATTCTTTGCTGAAATACACTGACAAATGTAATTATATAGTCATTATACAACACGACATCAAGAAATGTTGCTCATGTTTTGCACATGTACGTAACTATTCCTATCTCTTTATAAACAAAGCAAGAAGTAGAAAATAACAAATTTCTGACCTCTGTGCAAGTCGAAAATCTGGTCCGGAGGCAAAACGAATCCAGCGATGTGAAGATCCATTACTGATCCATACAGCTGCTTCTCATAAGGCAGAAAATAATTTGTCAGTCCTTTGCCAATAAGGTACGTGTTTTGTGGAGGTTTACCTGAACGGTATTTTAGCAACATTTGCGGGCCCGGGCCTTTACAAGGATCACGTACCCTACCATCAATGAATGTCTTAAACTTGTTATCTTGCTCACAGGTTACAGCTATATGCGTCCATTTGTTTGACATGTCACCGAGATTATCAATCGTGTTTAACAATGTTGTATTCATAGTTACTTGACGAGAAATGACAATACTCCAATATCTTAGGCCTTGACTATCTCTCATAACAAATATAGATAGTTGAAGTGTTTTTCCACTTATTAACGAGCCTGTTATTATAGGCTGGTGGTAAATCATAGTGTCTTCGTCATTAAAGGGTCTACGGAATAGTTTTATCCAAAACGCAATTGTGTAATCACAGTCAGTGATATTTATGTCAGGCACAGCAGCGTAGGATCCCAGTTTGTTAAAATTCACCGCCTTGCTGCCAGGACACCGACCCTCTGTGAAGTTTACAGAACCATAATATCTACAAGGAAAAAACCACAATATATTACAAGTCTTCTTGTTATGACCCTTCGATCAGGCTTTCCTTTACCAGTTCAAGAAACGAGAAGGAAAAAAAAGGGAGCGCGGCGGGAAAGGAGAGCCTGCGGATTAGATCACTTGCCGAGTCATTAGGAGACGCAAGAAGTGCGCGGGAAGCGGCCCTTATAGACATCGTACCTTTTAAAAGTAGCTTCAAGTTAACGTTTCTTTTTTATTTTAACTAATGTATTTTTATTCCTTTTTTATTGTTTGTTTTTATCTTTTTAACATTTTTTTATTTTAAAGCGACATGAACAATTAGTGGATTGGGCGCTAGAGAAATAATATTATTATTATTACAGTAGAACCCCGCTAACTCGAACTCCCGAGGGAAACCAAAAATAGTTTAACGGGGGTTCGAGTTAGCGGGGTTGGTGTTGAATTTCAAGTATTCTGTTTTAATTGCGGGCGAGCAAAAGCGAGCCCGCAGACTAATCTTGAGAGCGGTCAGCAGCACGTTCTTAAACGGGACATTGAAGCAAGATATGAACATTATTTTGGACTTCCAACTGGTATGATTGGAATGTGAACTCTGTGTTTGTTACACATGCGCAGCAATAGAAAACATGGTTAACTCTATGTCAGTTAATATTCACTGAGAAGACCAAAAGATGTTCGTTTGTAGTTGGCGATGAGTTCGACGAGCTAACATGTTACCTATGTTATCGTTATGAATGACGGCTATTATGCTAAGCTTTATTCAACTGAAATCAATTTTACATTATATGTCATAAAGCATATCGGAGTTTGAAGTGACTCGAACAATAAAGCCACGATGGCTACCGAGTGGTTTCCTCTGAAGTCAAAGCCAATTAAATCCCAGTACGTGCTTTCATATTTTTACGTTGTGCAGAAAAAAAAAAAAACACGACAAAAGCTGGAAGAAAGCCCGTTGAAACAAAATGATTGTAGTCAGGAGCCTGTTGTAGTAAAGTTTTTTATGGAACGTGACTAAAGTTTGATTCTATAACTATAGAACCGGAACTGATATGATCGTTTGTTAAACACGTACGATTAATTGATCTCTCAGATTTTATTATGACACGATGACTTTACGCTTGCCACATGAAATAAATATAAGTTATGTTCTGATATGAAAAGATCCAAATTTAAAGCTGGGAGTTTCCACTGAATTTCCTTGCTCCTGGTATAAAGACAGCGAAAAAACATACGATGTTGTGTTACACGTGTCGCGCCATCTAGATATGGCAGCGCAACATGTCAAAAAGATCCGGTTCTAGTGTCTCTTTCAAGCAAGAACATAATTTACGTTTAAATAATGATCCGGGAACATTTGTAGTGGGGCAATGAGCTCGGAAAATTAAATACTGATCATGAGTGATAGGAGGGAAAGTTACGCCAAATTATCGTCACGTGTGAAATGGATGAAGGCCAAGCATGTCATCGTTATAGATTACGGCTATGCTAAGCTTTATTTAAACGGCTGGGATCAGGCCCTCCTCGCGGAAAAGAAAAGAACGTCTGATCGCAGGTTAAGCTTTATTCAACTGAATCAATCAGCTGTAATCGATTTTACATTATCTGTCATAAAGAAACTCGGAGTTTGAAGTTTTAAAATACTCGAACAAAGCAGCCAATAATAGAGCCACGATGGCTAGCCAGTGGTTTCCTAAACAGCTCCGCCCGCACTTCCTAACAACAACAACAACAACAAACAACAACAACAACAACAACAACAACAAACTTTATTTTACCCCACAAGTTACTAAAAGTATTTACAATAATTGGACAGAAAAAAATAATAGGGGTACTGGCTACCCGAAATAACCTAGAAGTTAAAAATGCCAGGCAGCCAGTTAATATAAATATATAATTTACATGTTAAGGTCGGGCACACAAACAAACAAAGACACACACGCAAAAATAGGAATAAAACAGAGTTACGCTAACTACCAGTAGACTAATATAATAAATAATAGATAAGGATAATAATTTATTGTGTTGCAAAACAGCATTTTTATCCAAGAGGAGCGATGCACAGAAAGCTAGTAATCTTTGATTAAGTGTTGTTTCATTTTCTTTTTAAATAAAGACAAGGAAGAAGATTTCATTTCTTCGTCAATGGCATTCCATATTGATGGGCCTTGAAATCTTATATTAAATATTCCATAATTTGTTCTTGCTTTTGGAAGATAATAAGACCATGGTTACTCCTAGTAATTAATAATGTATTGTGTTTCTATCATTCATTCACAATCATGAGTCATTTTGGTACAATTAGTTTGTTTTATGAGTATGTCATCTTTGAACTGCGTCACTCCGGATACGTATTCCCCTGCTATGTCAACACTAGTGATCTGCCAGATGTTTATCGGTCTTTCGTGGGCGTGAATTACGTTTCCACACATTATCACGTTGTTATCAATAAAGATTAACGATTTTGACACGTCAATCAGCTATGTTCTGACACTTTGAAGTTTACCGACCGACATTTTTAAAATACAGCAGAACCCTTGCCTAGTCCCCAGTCGCTCGCAAGCATGCACTGCGCGGCGGGGATATATAATTGCGCACGCAGAAAATATTTTTTGGGACTACTTTTCGACCGAGCTTGGTAACCGTCCATGAATTAATTAAAAATGGCGGCCTATCAATATAGCTAGTATTATATTGTAAACCGCTTACTGTAGCACTGATTAGCCCCGAGAATTGCACTGATTAGCCCCAAGAATAGCGCGGATTATGATATGAATGTGACGGGGATGCTCGTCGAAAATGTTGAATTAAACCCCTAAAGGAGACCAATCTGGGCGTGGCTCAAGCTTTATTTGACCCCTAAAAGATACCATTCTAAAAGAGCCAAAGAAGAGTTATAGTTACCGCATTAATTAAGTTGCAATCGATCTCCGGTAATGAGACTACCAACACAGTATGATAGTGTTTTTTATTAATTTCTTCGTGTGCAACCCTCAACGATACCTCAATGGCTAAAAATATCAGCGTTCCGTCCTGAACACCCTAAGCGATACCAAAATCCGTAATTTACACCCCTAAAGGAGACGACGAGCATCCCTTTCATATGGGCGTCCCCCCCCCCCCCCGTGGGCAATTGACAAATGTTTCAAATCTTCAGCTATGATTACACAAACCATTTTTCGATCATTGAATAAAGATGACCACTTGCTCTGTAAGAAAAAAACCTGGAGTCTCTGCGCTTAGCGCTAATGTGAAAGTCGTCTGCGTATTCCCCGGGCGTTAAACTAAAAAAAAAAATAAGACAATTCGAACAGCTCCATTTCTTCAGCATTGCCTTTCGATCAATCGAAAAAAAATGCCGGGAGTGAAAATGTTTTCTCAAGGGGAAAGGAAGGTCTTACTGAAGGCTAGAAACTCCTCAAATTCATCTGATTTTGATGAAAAAATAAATAAATCAACTGACCTTACATCAGGATCGGAACCATCTAAAGCCCAGTGTGCTATGTGCCCTGAAAAAATGTTATAAATAAATTCACTTCTTTGTAAGGGTGAAATATTTCGTTTTACCACAGGCAGCCCAGGCTCTGTATGCGAATATTAAATATTCAATGTTGATGTTCATGGCGGAAATTTGAATATTTATAGCAAATGTATGAGAAACTCACGAAATACATTCTAAATGCTATATTTTCGAAGGAAACTAACTAAAACTGACTTACATTGTGCAAGTGTTTTGTTATTTTGAAGTTTGGGTGTTCCTGGTGCCAGTTTAAAGCCATTTAGGCGAGTTTTGCTTTTTCAGTTGACCGTCCATTATGAATAATTTAAAGGCCGGCGACAATTATGTGAGAACGGATCCAATGGTCCGCACTCGAAGCTCAATAAATTCCACAAAAATGCTCCAGTCTCCTCAAAATTACCTTCATTGCAGACGTCCATGCTCTTAGCTTCTGTTCGCTACCCCCAGGGTTCCAAGGTTGACTTTAATTGCTCGAGAAACGCTCGTGTTCGAGCTCTTGTCTTTTAAATTTTCTTTCGCGTTGTGCGTGTCCCCGACATCTGAGACATCTCAATTAAAATTCAGCGTCATCGTGACAAAATTTACCTCGACCGTGGAGAGGCATGGTGCAATTGTTTACTTGCCCAAAAAACCCCGGTGGGATGGTCCCTTCAGTCGATTTGACCGGAAACGGAAGGAAAATAATCGGATAAGGGAGACGAAGGACAACGTCGTTTTTTTTTTTTTTTTGTTTTACTTCAGAATCTCGCGACTCTCTAGTTTCATTCAGTTGATCTTTTCGGTGTCAGAACTATCCTCTGCTTAATAATTTAAATGCAGCGTTCAAATACCAAGTGAAACTTCAAAAATTCGTCGTTGCGGTTAGATTGTGCCCACTTTTAGCAAAACTCAAGACTGATTTCAGCTTGTTTTGGAGTAAGCGGGTTTATGCTCGTGATTATAAACCCTACATAAAATCTCTTTCAACACGTTTTTACAACGTAAGTTGTAAATTAATAACCGCTGTAAACATAGACGACGCTTTCAGTCGGTCGATTTCAAATGGCATAAAAAAAAGCACGCCGTTTAATAGCTCCGCACGTGCAGTTTTATGCAAAACAACTGACGTGAAACATCCAGACCAAACTCTGGGTTTTTCGGAGAATGTGAACCGCAACGAGGAATTTTTGAAGTTTCACTGTGTATTTGAACGCTGCCTTTAAATTGTTCAACTGAGGATAGTTCTGACACCGAAAAAAAAAAAATGAAACTAGAGAGTCGCGTGATTCTAAAGTAAAAAAAACGACCGAAGGGACCATCCCATGGTGTCTTTTTTTGCAAGTAAACAATTGCACCATGCCTCTCCACGGTCGAGGTAAATTTTGTCACGATGACGCTGAATTTTAATTGAGATGTCTCAGATGTCGGGGACACGCACAACGCGAAAGAAAATTTAAAAGACAAGAGCTCGAACACGAGCGTTTCTCGAGCAATTAAAGTCAACCTTGGAACCCTGGGGGTAGCGAACAGAAGCTAAGAGCATGGACGTCTGCAATGAAGGTAATTTTGAGGAGACTGGAGCATTTTTGTGGAATTTATTGAGCTTCGAGTGCGGACCATTGGATCCGTTCTCACATAATTGTCGCCGGCCTTTAAATTATTCATAATGGACGGTCAACTGAAAAAGCAAAACTCGCCTAAATGGCTTTAAACTGGCACCAGGAACACCCAAACTTCAAAATAACAAAACACTTGCACAATGTAAGTCAGTTTTAGTTAGTTTCCTTCGAAAATATAGCATTTAGAATGTATTTCGTGAGTTTCTCATACATTTGCTATAAATATTCAAATTTCCGCCATGAACATCAACATTGAATATTTAATATTCGCCATACAGAGCCTGGGCTGCCTGTGGTTTTACAGTTATTAGATTCCTTTAAAGTGCCTATAACCCCAAAAATTATTTTTGCCCCAAATGAATGTTTATATTATACTAAGCAAAATTCCGTAAAATTTTTTTGTTTTGGTTAAAACGGCAATTTTCTATGGGTCGTCAAAGTGAGGGTTGTTTTCCCCATGGCCGAGTCAAAGGGAGACTGAGACTAGTGACGTCATTCCAGGCCATTGGCGCCAGTTTTGAACTGGAAAGCAGAGGAATTGATCTTGATGGGTATTACAGAATTTTCGTAGAATGTCAATGTAATAACTTTTTCTGGGTAACCTGAAATATTTATACGTTTGTTTAATGCATTACGCTATTTTTTTACGAGAGCTGTGGAATTGATTCGGACTATGAATTCGCTATGTCTATTACGCTTTGTATCGAGCCGAACTCACAGAAATGTCACGCAACCCAAAGACACTTCTACAAACACGAGACTAAAGTAGCTTGAATACTTGAAAAATAATTTCTTACAACTTGTGTTAAAAATATAATATTATGAATTAGGTAGGGAAAGATTATCATGTAAATTGCTTGAGAGACCGTCCGCGAGCCGAAATAAACACCAGTCCACGCGGTGTCGCTCAACAGGGAAATTATGACATTCACACGGCACACGCAGCTGAATTGAATGAACAGAATCGCTTCACAGGTTTAAACAACGATGGAAAATACTGAATTGGCTTAAGTATTTGCATGGAAGTTCTAGAACGAAAGTCTGGACTCATGTATTACTGATGTATGAATTATTTGCAGTGGATACTCGTACGGAAGCCGTGCGCTATTCAGACAGTAATCTTCTGAAGCTTCTGTTCGAAGTTACGATTCAATTGGGAATATCTTACTTTGCTTTTAAATGATTTAGCTTAGCAGTTTCATGAAATAATGCTAAAGCCCGAAGATGTCGAATTTTTTGGTGAGAATCTGTCCTCCTTTGATGTCGCCAGATCAGTAAAGTATAAACAAATGAAATGTGTCGCCGGATTGTTCGCGTAGTATAAACACTGTATAAACCGGCAGACTGAGCAAATTAGTCTGAATTAAATCAGCCGTGCTCACTGTACTAGAATCGCTTAATGCATCTTAACAAAGATAATATTTTGGTTCAGCAAGAATAAATTATTACCTTGAATTCTACGAAAATTCTGGAACCCGAACGAAGCAAATTGAAGTCCTGTCCTTATAAGCTTTATAATAATTTGTACAAAGACAGAAACTCTAATTTCATCTTTACTCAATCTTCGCTGCAGACTCGCCGATCGATCAACCCAGAAAACTTGACCATGAAATCTTGATCTCTGAAGCGCTAAGAGCAACGGCAAAGAACGGCTCGGCTCAATTTTGCACGCATTTCTAGCTCAGAACGAAGACACTGACTCAAGGTTCGCGAGCGATCGATTGATGGCCTGGAATGACGTCACGAATTGGGCTAGATCCAGTAATTTCAGATGGTTCTGCTACTCGGTCATGTTTTTAAATAATGCGATTTTCCGAGACTTTGAAGAAAATTCATAAAAAATCGCGGTTTCAACCAAAAAGATTTTTCTTTTCGGCGTTCTGCTCAGAAAAATGTATAGATTTTTTTAGAACAAAAAAAGTTTTTGGGGTTATAGGCACTTTAATCACATTTAACATCCCTGAGTTTTCAGTAAACGCATTTTAAAATCTCTCAAAATGCGTGTACCCAGGAGCCATAATCAGGGACGGAGACCGTAACTCTATAGATATTCTAGTATTGGGGTTGTCCCCATGTGTTGTAGTAGTTGTGCTATTTTTAGAAATACATACGCAATCAGGCGCGCGAGTTTCGCGCGTGTGTCGCGCGAGGAGATTTGTCAAAAAAAACTTTTGGCAGAAAATGGCGGCCAACACTCGGACAACATTGTTTTTGTTGGCGAGGAGGAGATGGCGTTTATGTCCTCCGTTGTTTTTCAAACTTGAAGAAGTCCTTGGAGGACAACTTTCTTGACTCGAGTGATTCCAACAGTGACGAAAGTAGTTCAAAACCCTGTGAATTACGAAGAAAGTGAAGACGATGATACTATCGCAGATCGCGATCGCCTGGGGAAGATGATTACGAGCTTCGCGATTCGTCGTGCGATTTCGTTTTTTTAATGAAATTTAATGTGGAATTCTCTCGTTAGGTAATGAATTTTCTTGAATCTTATAGCCTTTTATAAGTTTGAAATAAAAAGGTATTCCCTTTTCCTATCCCTGTGAAAATCTCAACAGCGCTAGAGAAAACCATTCCAAGTCAATCGGCTGTCAGGATCGACTGTCAGGAGCAAGCGAATAAGAATCAAGCTAAGATCTGTCACAACTTGAACTTTATGGTCCTTTATCTAAACCTCGTACGTAGTTATGACAAACTAGTTCGCTTTTAGTGTTTTATCTTTACATCTTAACCGCAGGAAAGCGGTATTTTGTAGGAATTCACTGGTTCAACAGGTTGTGTGTAAGGCTTCGGCCGGCAAAACTACAAAAGTTGTACTTCGCGGCCACGACAATCTGAATCGAAAGAACCGGCGAAAAAGCTTTGGAAAAGACCTCAAGCAATTGCAGAGTTGTAAGTAAGCTTAACTTAAATTACCTGTCTACACAAAAAGTTCAATGGTTGAGTGCATCAGAAACAATTCCTGTGATTTTGAGAGCAAGGTTTTCAGACCTCGTTTACTTTTTTTTCGTTTCTCAAGCGAATTAAGCCGTTATAAAATTTTCAATCGCCGCGTAAACAGTCAAACGCTTGTTTATTTAGGAACCCCGATCGAGTGGTTGTTTTTGTACATCCACAAGAGAATTATAGCTATTACGGTCAAGCTATCGATAGTATTAGTTAAAGAATACAAAAAGCTATTGTTTTAACCGAAAATTTGGAGTATTTCGCAGCAAACGAAATTGCCATCGATCAAATAGCGTGAATTTTAGCGAGGCTGCCGAAATATTCAGCAAGCCGATTAAAGCTTTATATAAACTTTGTTGTTGTTTTGTTGTTCTTGTATAAGCTTATGTTTTTCAAGAACAATGCATGATGAGCCACTTGGCTCCTCCGATCCATTGGTTATTGGAACATACTTTAACTTCTTATTTTTTTACAGAGAAATGCCGCGACAGTATATCACTTCAGCGAAATAGGAAAGCCGTTCTTTTATAAGCTTACTAAGCTTATATCCGGAAAATTACATGATAAGTCGCATGCGGTGATTTCTCTACACTTGTGGCTATTTCTCTGACACTATGAAGTCAATATCTTAGCTGGTCAGTACTGTACTACACTACTATATCTCTGGTAGTTTCAGTCATTTTCTTCTTTTCGAATTTTTAATAACAACAACAACTTTATTTACCCATTATTAATTACATAAAAGAATAATAGTTTCTTGTATTTACATAGATGTGCAGCTTCTTCAATCTCTGAGTTCAATGCTGGGAAAATTTTGAATCTCAATTTTCCCTTTATCTGACAAAACTGACGCTGACTTTGAAGGCAAACTGAACTTCATTTTTATTATTATTATTATTTAATCAGTTGTTGAGTAGCGAAAAAATGCATACGAGTAAGCTTACCTGCATGTAATAAAATAATTATTTGGGATCAGAATAGGAGTGGAGATGATCATATAATTACTGCAGCAGAAAAGCACTCATAAAACAAATTATTTATCAGGTTCATGACAAGGGCTATAAGACTGCATGCCGAGCTGCCTTGCCTACCCTGAAAAGTGATGGATCCTTAACACCCTTAACCGTATGGAACATTCATTGGACTCCTCTGCAGTTCTTTGACTTTTCGCTGAAATCGCGAAGCGCAATAAACCGACCCGAAAGACCCCCGAAAGAGATCGCCAATTTGTAAATATATAAAGCATACACGAAGTTTTGCGAGTTTTCTCGCGCGTTTGCGTGTTTTTCTTACGTCACGAGGTTCTAAAAATAGCTACAAAAAGTATTCACATGGGGACACGCGCGCTCTGAATTTACGGTCTCCGTCCCTGATTATGGCTCCTGGTGTACCTTATTACATGAAATTTTGGCGACACTTTAATTTAGCGAATTTAGCGATTTTTTGAAAAATCGCTAAATTAAAATGCACCAAAAATTAAGTGTCGCTAAATTTAATCGTCGCGAAATTAACGTGACTCCACATGAGG
>MU827302.1:2316274-2406955 GCA_029204205.1 Desmophyllum pertusum | reverse complement strand
CGGTGGTACAGTGTAGCTGCACCAATACGGAAGCTGTGTGTGTAATAGTGGTTCAGCAGGTAGGCCCACAATGTTGCAGTGTAGAACGGAGCTCCTCGATAGGAGAGGCACAGGATAGCAACTTGCCATTGGTGAAGGTAAAACGGGCCTGCAACAGCTGGTTTGTGTTGTAGCGGGTAGTCTCTCATAGCCATCACAGAAACAGACAGAGTTAGTGGACCTCGCTATGGTCAAGTTACAACCTTTATGAAGGGGGTCAATTTTGGATTGCTTAAATGGTAACAAACATATGGTTGGGAGATTCAATGTTGGGGATAAAGGTGATGTCATTGGGACAGGGATTGGCAGTTGGGTTTATATTAGCGTTGGTCTTGTGGAGTGATGTTTATGATATGAGAGGTGAAAAATAGTATGCCAAGATGTTGAGTGTTTCTTTTGGACAACCCCAATGGGATAAAAAACTGCGTGTTGGGAAGGGAGTGGAAGTGGAAGGGCCAGCCATGTGACCCCTTTGGCTCTCTTTTCAAATGTTTTGCTGGTGATGGGTATTAAGGCAGATTTAGCAATGACGACGGGGACTTCTCGACGACGGCGTGCGCAGCGAAAAATGCCGCAAAATGTCAGCGAAATGACAGCAAATATGTGGCGTTCTGGTCGCAACGTGAAAACCACCAAAATGGCGTCGTGAACTTGGCCACAGGACGGCAACGGGAGCACCGGAAAGTCGAAATAAAGTTGGGTCCAGACTATTCCGCGCGCTCTCACGTCCTCAAGTGACGTCCCCGTCGTCATTGCTAAATCTGCCTATTTGGGGACCTGGAGACCCTGGAACCCAATTAAAATAAAAAATAAAAACTAAAATAAAAATAAAAAAAAGCTTCAAATCGCTTTGGTGAGACCAGAAAGGAGGGTGTCAACGATTGCACGGTGAGGATGATCATACAGGTAGGAGGAAAACTTAGGGATATTAATAGGAGTGGAAGGGGACAATTATTTGAACTACACTGCAGGACTGACAAAGAATAGACTTAGGGAGGCCAGTAAAACGTGTCTGGGCATCCTGTTCCCCCCATGGGACGGGTGGATAAACTGGACAAACCGAAGAGTATAATTATGGCAAAAGCATGGAGCCATCGATCGATGCTGGTGACTTTGGGAAGAGGGTGGGGGCGTAGAAAGATACTAGAGTCGACACTAGAGACAATTTATGAGAGACATTCTGAAAGCGCGCGCCTGGGGGGGGGGGGGGTGGTGGTCCAGGGGAATTCCCCCAGAAAATATTTTGATAAGTTAAGTACTCCAAGATGCAATCTGGGGCATTCTGGGCGCTTAAATTTTGGCAAATGCCAGGATCCCATATTGAACAAGAAATGTTGAAATATTTTTAAAATAAAATGCAGTTCAGTTGTAGTTGTGGTCAAACATGACTTAAATAACTGACGTTTGAAAAAAACGAAATCCTAGTAACCGGAGTGGTATGGGAGCTAATTAGACTACAGTCAGCCCATCGATCTCTATAACGAAGGAAACAAGAACGGGATTCGGAAACAAACTCGTGATTTTTTTTTTGTTGGCAGGGGAACACGCCTCACCAGGGAAACTGAATCCTACACCAGGGAGAAATAAAATTGACCAGGGATTTTTTATATAATCAGCAAGGACCAGGGAGGTCAAAATGTTCACCACGGAGGGCAAAATAACCCAACAGGTCGAGTATCACCGGGTCTGTTGCCAGCTGTTTATGTTTTAGGTTAGAATTAACACGATCGCGTAAGAGGGTAAGTTGAAAAAAAAGGGGGAAGACTAGCAAGGTCCACGTACTCACCGTTTGTGATGGCTGCTATCTGACTATTGTGAGGTGGGTCAGATATCAAAGGGATTTTACTCATGAGTGGAAAATCACTGGGAGCTTTGTCATACGTTTCCAGACAACAATTACTTTCTGCTAGACATTGACCTCCCAGTCTATTGCTCAATGACTAACCGCCGTGAGATAACAGAGCCAGTGAAAGGCCAACAATGGTTTTGACGTAGACCGCAGAGCTCATTAACCCAGTTTAAATGAACTTCTAATCGTTTTGTAAATGCATACGTATAAACTGTATATGTAAAAATAAAAAATTGCCTGTTTTCTTCTTGAATCTGTTACAGAGCCAAGTGGGATGGATTTTCGTCTTGAGATGTATTTTGCGCCGCGATACGATTAGACTGTTCACGCACAGTCCCTCTATTTTTTGCGCTGTCACGATCGATCGTGGAGCCGCCATCTTGGATTATTTGGCGAGCAAAATCTGGGGAGAGGACAAAACTCCCCTGTACCCAGGGGAGTTTTGTCTTCTCCCCAGATTTCGCTAAAAATAAGGGATAAACCGTCCTTAAAACTATTGGAATAAGGGGTAACCCCCACCACCCCCCACCTCTAACACTCTCACTGATGACCCAAGCGCGACGGGAGGTTACGTCCCCGGGTCAAGTCTCGACTTCTGTCTTGTTGGTAATTTCGAAATTTCCGGTTATTTGAATTGTGTCATTGAACGATTTCTTATAAAGTAACTTAAATATCTGTGTACACGCATGTCAAGATCGAAATAATATACACTCTCACATGTATCGTACACTAATAATATACACTCTCACACGGTGTTGGATTAATTTTGTGCAATCCCACCATGACACCGGCGGACCATGTACAATCCCACCATGTACAATCTGTGGTGGCTTTTTATGTAGGCAGTAAGTCATGGATAAATGGTAAAAACCGTTGACTTCAGAGAAATCTACTACCAGAATCAGAGCATGAAGGTCCAACACTAATTTCAAGATCTTATGAAATGCATAAAAAAACATCTTGGTCTGTCCAGCATTTTCTCAAGTACTGTTTACCGGTTAATGGCGATAATGGACTATTAATGTATGCAAAACTATGGATATGAGCTAACCTTTATCCCGTCTATGTCCTTCGCGATCGCACATCTTTACAACCGAGCTTGCACGCAGAGCTTGTGTGTGTCCGACGCGACAGGAGTGAACTGTTCACATAAAGGCCCCTTAATTGGCCTGATAAGATCAGTGTAAGGTATGAAAACAAAGGTGATTACGACACCTTCAAAAAATCTCATACAGGAAAAATAATCTTGCAATCAATAATTCATCTTTTATAACAAAAAAAATCGAGTGTAAAAAAACAGCAGCAGTCATTTTTATTAAATCCCGCCATTTACGCTCCTGATCCCGCCACTTGATCTCTGTGACCACACCGTTGGGCGTCCTAATCACTCGCGTCACCCGCCATGAAAATCTTTAGCCCCTGATAATGGACCTCCATATAAGGAAGTTTTGCAATCCAGTTTGATTTTGACGTCACAAAAATGACGTCAAAATCAAACTGGAGAGCAAAAGTTAAAATGAAAAGCAAAAATCAAAATGAAAACGAAAGTTGATATGACAAGTGATGACAGATATGGAATGAAACTTTAAAAAACGTAAAGCACAAATGGAAATGCAAATGAAAGTGTATTCTAAAGCGCTAATCGCAAATGAAAACACAAACGCAAACGCAAAAGTAAATGCCGATGGAAATAAAAATGGAAACCAAATATTCAAAACAGAAATGAAAAGTGAAAATGAAAGTGGCTGAGCCTCCTCGGTTTCCGTACCAATCCATCCCACTTGGCTCTGTAACAGATTCACTGAAGAAAACAGGCAAGTTTATTTTTACATATACAGTTTATTAATACGTATGCATTTACAAATTAGAGTGTGGGTTCCCTATGGTTTGGTGCGTATTCGTACTCTAAAAGACAGGGCTGAATAACGTCTGTGCATGCCCCAAGTGCTTGCCAGGAAACCATAGAAACAACATAGGTAAAATGGCGTGATTTTTAAAAATACGAGCACTGCAAAGGTTTTCGCCAAAGAATAAGAGTTTGCCTGCAAACTTAAGCTTTAACATATTGCAGTGGATCCGCCTGTTACTGAGTGAAAACATATTTTGAACACCAGTGTTTTTTTTCTGAACACTCGCTGAAAAATAGCCACGAAGCGCCCCCACGATGTCAGAGTCCGCGAAAATGCAGAAACGAAGCAGTAATGATATACTCAAGTTTTCTCGTATTCCACGGCATTTCATGGCGAAAAATCGTCGATGTAAGCTTTGAAGTGTTCAAATTATTATTTGCGAAAGTAGGAAAAGGAAATATTCCCGTTTTGGAGCGGAAATAAAAGAAATTTATCTCTCCTTGCCGTCGTGTTTCAAAACCACACAACAACACGTTCGCGCTAAAAATTTGCTGTTGCTGTCGTTGCTGTCATGAAATCCCGCACATGCGCAGACGTTATTCAGCCCTGTCACTCTAAAATGCTATGTCTTGGTGGTTTGCGTCAATGTTATAAGAACTGTTTGCTTACATGAACAACATCAGAAAATTAACAGGTTATAGAGCAGGCAGAAAGAAATGTTCCGTCCAAACTATAACCTCGTAGCGTTTTTCATATAACCGAGTTATTACAAAAACATCTTTCAGAAAATTACAGTATTTAGTATGCAGCCGCCATGTTGGTGTCCTTCTTTGGGACACCAATATGGCGGCCATAAAATTGTACAACAAGTAGACTAGATTCTACCATCAATATCGTTAGCTTTGACTTCAAAACTCTTTAGATATCACTTCTAAATTATTATCACATATGGAAATTCTGAAAAACGACATAATAATGTGACAGTTCAAAAACACGTTCATCCGGGACATCGCAAATTTCAAAATGCTTCATTTTCGAAACGAAGCACTGAATCGATACCAAACCTTGCATAAAGGTTAATGTCTTGTATGTCTAGAATCAGTGTGAAAATAATAGCTTTGTAGAATTAACAGTTTAGATTTTAGAATTTTGATGACGTCAGATGCAAACCTAGAATAATAAATCTATATATATATAATAGGACAAGGTTGGAATCAAGCCGAACGACCAGGCTGAAAATACGATTGATTTTCTCCTACAACTGAACTTCTCGGAACTCATTTTATGAGTTCCGAGAAGTTTTTGTAGGAGAAAATCGATCGTATTGTCAGCCTGGTCGTTCGGCTTGATTCCAACCCTTGTCCTATTATATATACATCGAAAAACAAAAACTCTCTCAAAATCGCTCAAAACCGCTCTAAAACCATTTAAAACTACGGAGACAGCGAACAAACAGTGATAAGGGAGAAGAAATAAAACTTTAATTTCCATTCATGTTTTGACAACTGTTATTTAACTTTTTTTTATAGCTTATACTATTACTCATATAGAGCGCTTGGGCTACCTGTGATTTGATCGCCAGCGAATTTTGTCGCTGCGTGCTGCGGCACACTTCGCGATTTTTCTAGCAATTCGATCCCAGGGCATTCTCCACGTTCTAAAATCTGATTGGTTGAATAAGTTGACGATTGACGATTTCAATTGCCCAGGGCCATCTCCGCTTTCAAGATGGCGGGTGGGCCAATCTCGTTCCCAGAGTCCTCGTTACCCTTGTCCAGTGGTGTAGCGGCCAACAGGATTCTTGGACTTCCGGTTCTACTGCGCGTGTGTTCGACTCCATGTTTCAACTAACGGACGCCAAGATTCTTGGTCTTACTGCGCAGGTCAGGCGGATCACTCTATCCCAGAGGTCCTTGTTGCCCGTTACAGCAGCTGGATAAGGGTAACGAGGACTCTGGGAACGAGATTGCGGGTGGGCGCGAAGAAGACCCTGGCGAACAGCAGGTCACTTGTCTCCAAAAATATTGGAGATTTTGATTGTTTCAAAATGGCGGCGGGTTCGCGATTGGTTAATTTTGTGGTCACGTGATCTGCTGGTCTTCTTCGCGCCCACCCGCCATCTTGAAAGCGGAGATGGCCCTGGGGACGAGGTTGTCGCGGGAGCGGGCACACTCGGCGATTTCCGGCGAATTTTATCGCCGATATCTGACATGCCAGAGCGGCGATCAAAATCTCTGGCGAAATTCGTTGATAACATCAGTGTGGCCAGTTTTTCGTTAACACTGAAATAATTTTACTTTGTTTCAACAAATTTTTATTTTTCCATCAATTTAATTGTAACTTGTTCCTACAGTGGAGGATTCCTTTAAATGAGTCGTTCCTGTTCAGTATATCTGAGTGTCTAAATTCTGTCGGCAGTATTTTGTCAAAGCCATTGTAATGGAAAAAAGAAGCCGAGAAGAAAAGAAAGAAACAAGCTGAGAAAAAGAAAAGAAGGAAAAAGGAAACCCCGGGCAGATTCGAACAGATTGAACGGTAAAGGTTAGTCTTCACGAGTCTAGTGGCCCACAACTGCCGGCGCTTAACTTCGGTTTCTGTAGCATGAAGCGACTAGGAGTATTGCTACTCCCCCTGGATGGGATGCTAGTCCATCGCCCATTTACCCGGGCCATTCACCTGCCTGGGTGAAAACAGGCACTGTGATAGTAAAGTGTCTTGCCCAAGAACACAACACATTGACCCCGGCCAGCCCTTGAACCCGGATCGCTGGATCCAGAGTCCAACGTGCTAACCATTAGCTAGGCCACCGCGTCTCACATCAGATTGAACACCTACTCCATTTTGCCTCGAGGCGAGCCGTGCACGTCATTTGTGTTACACACTTCCACAGAAAAAAAGTTAGAACAATGTAATGTAAAATTATGTTGGATATTTTTGGCCAGAAAATTGACTACGCAATACGCACTTTTATACCCACCTCGACCAATCTCTCTGGTAACGGGATTGCACCTCGACTAAAAAAACATTTCCCGAAAAATCCCCGCGCGTCAAACATATGTCATTCCATATAAGGAAATAGATTTTGATTGGTCCCCCTGTTCCTCAAAAAATCTCCAGCATTGGAACGGAGTTATACGCTCCAGGGTAAAGTGTAAAGTGTAAAGGCATGATTCTTTCGGTGTCTGTTATAATAAATAACGAAGACCGAAGGGGGGGGGGGGGGGGGGAGTCCATCAACCTCCCCCCGTCCTTGTATGGTCGTGGGTATGACTGTATGTACGTCCGCTAGTTAAGAGCTTCTAATCAAAGAAAAGTTGACCACAAAATTCACACACAAACGAACCACTTCTACTCGTTCTTTTAAAAATACTATTTAAATCAAAATTCGATGTTATCATTTTCACTTCTCCTTTATTACATTTCACAAAGATTCAATTAGGACTCCCTCCGTGTAATACGAATAGTTTTATACAGTGAAACTGCTTCATGAAGCTATTTGCAGGCTTAGTTTACACGTACACCACGCAAGTCTAGCGTTTTTTGCGCGCTCTGATTGGCTACTTTTAAATCCGGGATATCCTGCATCTGTGTAGGTTCCATCGGTTCCATCTCCAGCATTTCGGTTATCATCGTCCTTCCGCAAAGGAAGGCGGGCGCACAAAACAGCTCGAGATCGAGACTAGGATCCGTGTGGTACTATTGCAGTTTCCATCGCTCCTTCAGATTGAACTCTCCATGTTTAAATGACGATAATTGATTCATGGCATCCCATTGGTCGTCATTTGCAGCAGCTTGTTACATCTTTCCACACTTCTGTTTTCCATGGATTATAACAGTCGCTCTGTAAGCTGTCTTGTGAACACGGTGTGTCATTCATTGGAATCCCTCTGAAGAATATTAAGGTTATGTGAGAAACTTTAATTAATGAAAGTTTATTTTTTTATTAAGAAATTTACAGCTATTTAGTGTTTATAATTCATCGTCTTATCTTATCTCATCATGG
Organism: Desmophyllum pertusum; assembly: GCA_029204205.1. NCBI lineage: Eukaryota > Metazoa > Cnidaria > Anthozoa > Scleractinia > Caryophylliidae > Desmophyllum > Desmophyllum pertusum. The sequence goes on along the minus strand of MU827302.1, from coordinate 2,399,214 downwards.
TCATCTCAGTTATGCATACATGAAGCATACAAGATTTTATTTTTAACAAAAGGCGTTTCTATGTTTATGACTGTTTGTTGTTTTTGTTTGTATTTATTATTTTAATTTCATCTTTAGTTCACTTCAGAAAAGAAAATATACAGGTCTCTCTAAAAGCTAAGAAAACGTGTAAAAGAAATCTGAGACATTTCTACTGAAGGAGAATGAAGGGTGTAGAATGTACATGTATGCAGGAAGCAAGAAGTCTGAACACAACCATTTTGTTTCACTTTGAAATATATCGTAGAAGGAATCATGTATTTTGTAAAATGACTAAACTGGTCGATGACGAAAATGTGCATTGTGATTGGTTCCCTGAACTGAGGGACCGCTAATATAATAATATTATAATAACATTCAATGTATTTTCAGGCAATTTCAAGGTGGCAAGCAGTGTGAAGGCTGTGTGAATCAAAAAAGCGTGAACACTTTTATTTAACTTTTACATGATCAAACCGCAAGAAGAATAGTCAGGAAACTCAAATTTACACTTTGTTTTTGCAGAAAAGCTTGCGAAAATAGCAATAAAATAAATAATGGTAAAAATAGACCACTTTTTGCAAAGGAAAATCCAAAGCGTTAAATCAAAGTGTCCACGCTTTTCTGATTCGCTCAGTAAAAGCTCAACCAAAAAAATAGGAAAAAACTTCCAAAAATAAGTAGTAAAATAAGATAGGTATTCTTGACCCGAAGCCAAACATTCTTACAGCTTTGAAAATTCAATCGATCACAATTCACGTATAAGCTATGCAGCAGAGCATTCCAAAGGTTTTTAGGTTCAGTAAAGAGTGCACTGGACTTAACATAAGGAGTCATAAAAGATATTAATTAACATTAATACTTAATCAGGAATATAATTAGTTCAATCACGAAGAAATACTTCCTATCTTAATTTAATTATAAGTAATTTATGTATAATTTCTGATATTTTCAGTTACCTTGGGTCATCCAATCGAATTAGCTTCAGCTATTTGGATGATCCAAACTCCATGTACACAATATTTTAGTTATCATTAATTCTTCCTTTAAATTGTTATTCATTACCTGTAGATTAGCTCCCAGTTCTTTGTCTCTTTTTGTGAGTTGAGATATAATATTATTTGTCATATATTACAAAATGTCAAGAGTTAGAAGCAGACCTGGGACATGTGCTCATGAGCAGACTGCCAATGCTGTAACAACTCCTCCTGGTCACTCCATGTCTGCATGCAGTTTGGACAGATGAACCCCTGACAGGACAAGCACCTCACACGGATTAGCGGTAGTTATCAGCAATGTACAGTTCTACGAGTGGTTAATGTTCAGATATATTGCAAAGTATTTACAGGGGATTGATTAAGCACTAATTCAGACTCTTATGTACAATGTATATGTTAAACAATTTAACAAGCCATGTTTATCGAAAAAGAGATCAAGGGACAAATTAGGATATTATTCTATGGATGTCATTGTATCATTATATTCTGTTTGACTGGTGGTCATATTGTACATTAGCAGAAAAACATTAATTTTGGACTGTTACTGTTACCATTATCTGGGTTCATACTCTTTTTCCGCAACAGCTTCCGAGGACTTTTCCTGGACTTTTTCAAGACTCCTGTAGGTTTTCCAGGCTCCAAATACGCATTTTGCAAGAATTTCCTAACCCAAATTTGTTTCTTTTGTGACCTTGTGTCACTGAATTTTCTTTTCCGAACTTTCCAGGACCTGCCCAAAAAATCACTCGATTTCCAGAAGACTTCCCAGTCCTTGAAAATGCCAGAAAAAATGTCCAAGATTTCAAGGACTACATTAGTATCATTACCAGGTTTATTTTTTAGATCTTTTTTGTACTAGAGTGTTCATACTCATACATGTATGTGTCTGATTTATGTTATATTCAATTTTAATTTTTTCTTATTACCTTAATTTGTCACAAGTTTTATCATGGATTTTTTACATAATTTATATTATTTTTTTTTATTTCATTATGTTTATATCACCAAAAAATTTACAACATTTTTATAGAGTTCTGCTCTCTGATCTCACAAAATCAAAATGATTCAACATGTACTCGTTGCTTTAAATGACAAAATTTTATCCATTCTGATTGTGTTTTATTTTAAACATTTGAGCTTTTTTGACAATGTACTACTTATTACAGCATTGCATTGTTCTTTATGCATTTTCTATAACTGACACACTAACCTCAACAGATTCCAGAACCTCTGGTTCATCATCAGTATCACCTGAGGCATCCGGTTTTTGGTCTTTTCTGTTGAGTATTATAAACACGTCAATAAACAGGAGCCAAAAATTAGATCACACTGTCATTTATTTGACTTACCTATAACAGATTACTACATGTATATATGTCAGCCTTTTGAATGCTGCGAGGAATACCATGTTACAGTACATGTAACAGAACTAATATCAGTAATAAACTTGATTCCCAACTCTAGCCTACATGTACAAATGTAAAGTTACCCTGGGTGCCAGAGGTTTTTCTTCTTCGCAAGAGGAGCGATGAAAGGGCGAACGCGTGATGCCGTTGTCACGGCTTCGCCGCTTACAGTTTGCACAAAGGAAAAAGGAAAAAAAATCCCTCTGGCACCCAGGGTAATGTAAAGTGTATCCTTCTGTATGATCCTTCATAAGGTGTGCAGACATGGTCCTCAGCTCCTTTACGTCTTGGATGGGAGAACATGTACACTTTTTTAAAGGGGCTACATCATGCTATTTTTTGCTATTCTTCCCTGCATTATTTTTTTACTAGCTCTAAGCTCAAACATGCAAATGAAATATTAATTCAAATATGGAATCTCAGTTACTTTCAGAACACACACACATGATCAATTTGTTTCGTACAAATGGACTTAAACTTGAAAAACATTGGGCCGTCGTTTTTCAAGTTAACCTTTTCACAATCACACTTCTTTGTGGCTTCCTAGTATTTGCTTTTATAATTATGTTTTTTCTATGGTTTGAAACCATTATTTAGTGGTTTCAATCTATTTTAAGACTAGTTTGTGTGTAACATAATTGCCGAAAATAGCGTGACAAATTAGCCCCTTTAATGACTCTTACAAAAAAATCCTGATAGAAGGACTCATCGTATGGGGCTATGATGCACAACAGCACTAGTCAATTTAAGTGAGGACAAACTACAAAAAAAAAATGAAATGCACTTGCTAGGCCAAAAGACTTCCATACAGTCAAGAAACTGAGACAAAAATCCTTTGTAATACATTGTATCTTGCCACCTAATTTAATACCTTTAAGCCCAGAGACACTGGGAAATGTTGGTATTAATGTGGATGGGGCCTTAAAGGGGAAGTATCACAAGAATTATCCAAGTTTTTGTGTAAACTATGCTTGGATTATGAAGGTACACTCACTGATGCACAAAATGGCCCCTGAACAACAAGAGAAAGACATTAATTCATTCTCCTTAGGTGGGAACAAAATTGAGCACCAACAGTTTTTTCTGTACTAGTTTAGTAAGTTTTAGCAAGACCAGGCCACTATTAGTGGATTTCAATTGATCATACAAACACTTCTGCTGGGATGTTTTTTACTAAATCATGGTGACATTGCCCCTTTAAGTAAAGTCATAAATGGTTGTTGTGCTCTACCTTTCTAATTTTCTTCTATCCAGGTTTTTCTTGGAGGCAATTGCACTCTTAAGGCACTCCTGGAAATGTATGTAACAAATAGATTAGCAAGTGCAACAAAACTAACTGAAGCCAAATGGACGATTTTTGGTCACGTTCAATCTACTTTTCCAGTTTTGATGCAATGAAACTGGAATTTTACATTCAAGAATATAATATTATTATAACCCGTCATTCTCCAAAAAGTTACCTTTGCTTTTTTCGAATATAAGCAGGCTATAAGTTAGGGTGCACTGAATATTTTTAGTACCAAAATGGCGGAACATTTGTACACTGTACATGCGTACCTGTATGATGGTGAAATGTGCAATGTTCCGCATCGACTGAACAGTCCTACAACAGAAAGTACAAAAACAACTTCACAGTTTATTTTATTAGCTTCCAAACAAGAACTGTTAATACTTATAAAGGTACATTGTACATATGAATCTGCACTAGAACCCCGCTAGAGAAACAAAAAATAGTTCGATATAGCGGGGTTCGAGATCGCCGATAGTAAATGTATGAAAACAAGTGCAAGGGGAATGGGTTTGAGTTCCAGATAGCGGGGGAGTTCGAGTTAACCAAGTTCAACTACACTGTATATGTATACTTGATTTGATCATAGACTAATCCTCACCCCACCGTGTGGCAATATATTTTTGCAGGAATTTTGCTTTTTGATACAGTCAATGAAAATACAATCAATGAAAATACAGGAAAAACAATGTACATGTACATCCACATACAATTGAAGGACGTGGTGGAAAAACAGCATTACGACAATTATAGAATTATATTGTCGTAATGCTGTTTTTCCACACGCCCTTCAATTATAATTATTATTAACACATTAATCAGGGTTTAATTATTATTAGTCTATTTTAGAAAACAGGTTATTCTGCTGTGGTTTTATAAATATGGTTGAAGCAACTGTTCAACACAGCATTTGGACAATGTTTCAAAGTGGGAATATTATTTTGCAGGAGATTTTTGTCGTGAATGCTGAAAAAAAAAAGGAAAAGAAAAGAAAAATATTTTATAGTGCCACATGGTAATCTTACACAATATGAACAAGCTGACATCTGGAAGTCCAACAGACCTTTGTTGTAAAGGTTATTTTTGAAAATAAATTTTCAGTACAGTCGGTCGTTTGCATAAACCATGTAATGTTTTAATTCAGCAAAATTTAAATTGGCCTGAGATCTAGGCATTTTTTGTTCTACTTTATATGACGATGAATCTTACTGGCAATATTGACATATCATGCACAATGATACATGCGATGTATGTACATGCACAACAGTAATCAGATATAATATAAAAAAAATACAGTTTCTGTGGTTAAAACATGATTGTTTAACTTCATTGCATTTTATGTAAAGGACACATACTTCAGTGAATACTCAACATCGTATGATATTCCTTGAACTTTCTTGTGAAGGCTTTGCATCTCAATCTGTGCAATAAAAAGCATATAAAATTATATCTAATACTTACAACCAGTCAGAGCAACTTTGATTTCTTGTGAGTAATACAAATTACATGTATATTCCAAATTGCAGGTTCAGTGATTCTCGTGAGAAACGAGAACGTCTCGCGAGAAACGAGATGCATCTCACAAGAAATGAGATACGTCTTCGCGAGAAATGAGGTGAGAGGTGGTAACTTACTTTTGAGTGGTACTGTACATAACATTGTATGTTTATGTGTGGTTTAACTCTGTTTTTGGTTTTGACATTTTGCAAACCAAATTGTATAAATATTTTTTCTTTTGCTCATATTATTATCATATTCTACATAACTAGTAATAGTTCTTACTATAATCCTGCCCCCGCATTTGATGATATTACGTTTTGTTTATAGAAATATTTCGGACATTTTTTTAAGTAGATTTTGTGATGTAGCTTATAATGATCAATAGTGATAGCAACTTTAATACTGATTGTTCAATCCTTGAAATAACACTAAATGGAACAAAACTCAGTTATTCAGATAAATAATAACGATCTGGGTTTATTTATACTGAACAATGAAGTTTGTTGAAAAGATGCTGATCCTTTTGACTGGGTTTTACTTTTTTTGACTTGAGATTCTGACCTGTTTGCGTCTGTTAATTCGGGAATATCTCCCGATGCTGGTTTCACAATCAAATGAGGAATTTATCTCTCCAAGTTATAAAATACGTTTATTCGTAGATTTCACAGTTCTTTACACTCACAATTCCGTTCCGTTCTATTCACAATTCGTTCTGAGGCTTAACCTCTTACAACAATGTCTTATATACACTTGGAAATACAAGAATGTTGCGGTTTGTAACCGCTAATTATCAGACAGCGTCTAACAGAGTTTTGGATCGAGTCTGTCGACCCCGTTGCTGATTTGTGTGTGAAAAATCAAGTTGTGTACCGAACAATTCTATCCGGTACTGTTGAATGACCTTTGTATTCAAAGAAATCACTGTCAATGCAAGATACTCACCTTTGAATTGCAAATTTTCAACAGACGAACGGCGAAATACGACAGCTTTAGACAGCTTTGGTTGTTTGTTCCAAAGTGAGCCGACCTTGTGCCAAAATTACCCAATACCACCTTGCGGCCCTGGTGAAAAATTACCCGATACCACCCCGCGCGCCCAGTTTTGTCAAATTGAGATTCATCCGCAATATACTGTAACATATATATCAATATATTTCAATATATATATTTATTTTATATTTTCTTCAATTCCATATATATATACACGCAGGACTACTATTCTGCTCCTCGGGGTTTTGGCCTCTGGCCAAAACCCCTCCGGGGGCAACAAGGGAAAATAACAATGTCTGGATGTGGCAGGCTTACACATGTACATGTACAGAACATTCCTACACCAGTGTGTGAACAACTCAACTATAAACATACTCACCTTCCTGTCAACAAGCTGAGGTAGTGATCTCCTGACATGCTCTGCACCCTGTACAGACCAACTGATGGTTCATTCAACATTGTGTGAATGTTTTCAAGGAACTTTTCTGTAACTGAGAACATGTAATAGCAATACTGTTTAGTCCTGTGGCAATACATGTATGAAAAACAATTATTTAAAAAAGTATTAAAATAAATAATGATTATAGTGGACATTGCGAGAGGCACGCAGTGGCCAAATGGTTAGTGTGTTAGACCCTATAGTAATACTGTAGATTGAGAGGTGCAAGACTGAGCCATCTCATGGTACGTTTGTGTTCACTTATATAAAGCCTGTTGTACAGCCACCTGCCCACCAAAATAGTGTTTGCGGGCAAGACAATTTACTCTCATAGAGCCTCTCTCTGCCCAGGATATACATGTACATGTATACATGTAAATGGGTACCGGTGTTCAATAATTGTTAGCCTACAGGGAACTTAACAAAAATGGTGGGGTGGGTTGGGGGATCAGGGGAGGGGAGGGTACACGGCTGTATCTACATGTAGTTGCTTCAAGGTACAGAAACCAGAAAACACTGGCATTCCCTCCCTTCCAAACCCTTAACCTGGTTTTGTCCTTATCTACTGCTACATGTATACAGGAACTGAATATCAGAAATAAAAGAATACTCTACAACTAACAAGGAATCAACCATGTATCTCAAACAAAGGAAATGCGATGTATATTTCCTTGTTGACTGTAAGAATGTATGTTGACTGAATGTACATGTATGTAAGTTCACTGAAAGAATGTATGTATGTATACATGTATGACTTGTACACCAGGATAGAACAATCATTAGTTTGGAAATTGTGGAGGAATAATAACTTGACTTACCTCTCCTTAATTTGTACTCTGTTTCTTGATTACTGAACTCCAAACTACCGATGTCTGCTATAAATTAAAATCATCTAATTTAGGGGCCGTCAACATATACTGTATTCCCAATTGCCTCACTTAAGGTGGCTCGATGTAGTTTTTTAGCGCTGGGGTGAGAGTTTTGAAAACAAAAATTTGATCAGAAGTCAATCTTCGATTTTTGCCATACTACACCATGATGATGACATATGATGATATTTTGAAGTATGGTAGTTTGACCACCTGTAGACGAAATCTGTAAGGCGGTTTTTGAATAAAACAACACCGAACTTTTGGCGGACGATTTTGTGTATCTCCCGGAATTTACTTGAAAATTATTTCAACAAATTAAAGCTATATGTACCTCCTCTCTGTTGAAGGATTTTTGATGATATTAAAATATTATCACCTAACTATGGCTAAATTCCTGGGGGAGGGGGGGGGGGGGGGGGGGGGGGGTTGAAAGCGTATTCATACACGGATCACGTAGGTTTTTATGTATGGGTCAATTCAATTTAGCGATCGAATACGAAAAGGAAATCATTGCATAGATCATCCAAGCGATCCAAGCCCTCTTTTGCAAGAGAAGCAAAAGTTTGAAAGAACGACTCAGAAAAATGGAGTTCACCTGGCTTTATCATGCTTATATCTTTAATAATACAGTGTATACTGGCTTGACAGGAGCGATCACTGGAGTATTTTGGCGTTATTCACTCACCTTGTTTTCCCATGTGAACCATCTGACTGTCTAACATGGCTTTTGCAGTGTAAAGTTCGCTTATACCAGCCATTTAGTTAGATTCGCAACAAAACTGCAGTCCTTTTGCTCCATATCTACGTCATGACAATTGATCATGAAGTGTCCCTGAGCGCCTTCTCGCAACCTCGTTCCAGGGCCTTCTCAAAGTCACCCTGATCAAATGCTGAGATACATTCTATTTTATTGGTCTTTTCACAGACCTTCTAATTTCTCTTAAAGGTCGTAAAAAAAAGTAACAATAAAAACGGTTTTGGACAGACCATTATTTTATCGAAAATATGTATCAAAAGTCTCAAAACTGTATGGATGCTTTCAAAACCATCGGATGGGCTTCAAGCACCATGGTTAAATCAGTGCCACTCCCATCAAGACGATTATAAACATGTGTTTGAATGTTTTTATCGGTCGTCACCTTTCCATTTCAGACTCTTTTCTGTCATCGGCTTTTTCAAAACAGGCCAAAATATGCATATTAAATTATTTGTGGCCGCTTAATAGGGATAGAAGCAATAGAAGAACCCTCATCGGGATGGCCAATGGTGGCCATGACCGCTTAATAGAGGTGGCCACTTAATAGGGGTTTTATTTAGAGTATTATATTGATAATAGTTTTGGTACTTTGATAACTGACCGCTTAATAAGGGTTCGACTGTACTACCGTGTTTTAAGTTCCTGAAGTTGTACATTTTAAATGGAAGGCTAGACTGCAAAACAGTCCGTATTTTCGCGCGAGAGTGTCGGGCTGAATGCGGCCGAAGGATCTGGAACGAGCGTGAAATTACGAGTGGGATTGAGGAAGTGGACCAAAATCATTGTGGACCAATTTCTATTATAACTCATGGAAATTGAGAGCGAATAATGTAAGACCATGTAATTGTAAAAAATCATAATCAAACGAGGCTCGTGCGATAAAAATACCAATTTGAAGAAAGAAAACGACCTCCAGCCACTTACGAGTAGCTCAGCCAATTAGATTGCCGCATTTGCATTAGTATACTACAAGAGAAAATAACACTATAGATTTTTACTAATTAAGAATATCATTGTATTAAATATGAACAACAGGTAAAGGCTTTCCATAAAATATATCTCGCCAAAAACCTCCACGTAGAGTGAAAGCGAGTTAAGACTTGTAAGCATCGATGATGAACGAAAAAAAAAATATCCCAACAACTTTATTCATTTTTTGCAGTCTCTTTTTATCTTGCTGTACAATTTATAATCAAATAAACTATTTTTCTAATATAATCCATTATTAAATTATTGTTGTTGTTGTCAGTGAGTTTTTTGTTGTCTTTTTGTCACCGCGACCACCGTGGAAACGAAAATAAAAAATAAAAAATAAAGTGACATCTTTCATTCCGTACATACAGCAATTCGAGCTGAGAAGCGAAATGCGAGCCTGAGCCATGAGAGAAAAGGGCTGCTTTTTACACCCATAATATGTGAATATACAGATACTTCAAGCTGGGAAACTGTTGTTTCAGTCGGGTGATCAAGTACTGTTTTCAGTGAAATCTTCTTTAAAGCTCTCGAAGAGTTTCGACAGTACGAAAATCGCGGGCTCAGCGCCGTCGGCGGAGGCGAGATTTCCCCGACTGATTTACGGAAATGACGTACATGTACATGCATCCTCGGAGACCAAGGGGCAGTTAGTGGGGGCGAGACAAAATTAATCGGTCAAAATAGGCGTGAAAGTTTATTTGCGCATTTATTTTGGCTTCCATCATATTCTTCACCCGTGTTGTACTCAACTGCGGGGCTCTACGCTGACTCGTCCCCAGTCGTCTCTCTTGTCTCCTATTGAAATATTTAGCGCGGCCGAGGGGAGCGCAAGTTGTGATGGGAAGGAGGAAAGGCGGGTTTCTTCCTTCCCAGCACCCCCCAGCGTCTTGCGACTCCCAACAAAGGAGACAAGAGAGACGACTGGGGACGAGTCAGGGGCTCTACGTACCCAGAGACTCCTCCAACAATCGAAAATAGAAATGATATATTTTCTTAACATTTTGCGCCTTTTTTAATTTAAAATCGTTAGATAAAAGTCTATAGTAATTGGCGTGGTTAATTTCTTATTCGGACAAAAATCTTTGCATGAAAATTTTAATAAGAACAGCGCGCGCGCAATTATTCAATTACGTCATAAAGCAAAATACATTCACTGATAGCTTTGCGGGAAACCAGCAGTTGACAGTCGAGCTACAACAATTTGAGCGATTAAGCGGTTATCGAACAAAAATGGCATCGAACGTTACAGGTTAGTAGCTAGGGGAAGTTTCTTCGTGTTGTTAGATACCCAAGTTTCGCTAACCGCAAATAATTTAGTTAAAATCACTCCAGAAAATTTGCGCGCCGCAAACTTGCGCAGCGCGCAGGAAATTACGGAAAATATTAAACTGCAACGTAATAAGTCACAAACTAATTAACTGTATCAAATGAAGCAAAATAATTATTTAAATTTCCTAAGTCGAGCTTCCAACACGTCCTAAACTAATTCTCGCAAACAAATTCTTATTTTTTCCCGCGGAACAAGCACTTGACATTAGCAACGGGACGCACTGCTTAGCAACGGGAAATCACACCATCGAATCGATTACATCATTGCGCAGAGTTTGTTTTTGTTTCTTAATTTGTTTCATGTCCTGGTTAATTACTGCAATGTGTTTCCCTTTTGATTTCTCAAAGGCCAAAAAATATAAAACCATGCCATTTCATTACTCTAGACAATTTTAACTGTAACAAAAATGGGTTAAAATGAAAAGGTTTCTTAAACTTTTAATAACATGACGTTTCCCTTCGTTCACAAATGTAGATCAGAGCTCTCTTGGTGGTGCGGAAGCAGATGAGATAAACATCAAAACACAAATAAAGGTATTTATCATTTTCACAACATCTATTTTTCGATCAAACACTGAGCACGACTTAACAACAAAGCTTTAGGGTCATTTTTTTTTAATTAGACACTGACTCCGTCACAAGTTGCGCGCAATGGAAGTAGTCTCAAGTCTCCTCCCCCTCACCCGTCATCCCTCTCCCCTCACCCCCTCACCCCGCCCAAACAAACAAAAGCCCTGAGTGTATTGCAGCGGACGCGATAGCCAAAGATTCATTTTTCTTCGCCTCTCGCTTGTTCCGTTCAGTTTAGAAAGAAAACCATAGGTCACAAAAGATGCCAACCGGATAGAAAATATTTGATAGTCACTGTTCGTTTGTTTGCTTGATTAAACAGATCGAAAGCGAAGACCACACAACAAAGTCCAGTGCTGATTTGTAAGTAAATTTCACGATAACATAAAATTGTAGAGAAAACCTCTTACGATACAGGGGGACGGGTGGGTGGGGGATGTTTTTTGTTTACTAGTTAATATTTACTCCCGGGACCATAAATAAAATTGGAAATTAATTAATTAACCCTTTGATATATATATAAAACGGAGGTCGTGGGTGGAGCGGAGGGAGAGGGGGAGGGGGGGGGGGGGGGGGCGGCAGAAGATGGATCTCTTCTTGCTAAAATGAGATCCCGGATAAGGGGGCGGGGTGGGGGGAGGGGGCGTCTCCTAGATCCGCCAGGCTTAGGCAGATTTCTCAGCGAAATGGGACATGGGTCGAAGATACCAAACAGTAAAATAATTCGTTTAGTACCAACCTATTACCTTTATTTCAATGAAATATCTCATGCTAATCTGGGATTTAGGCAAAAAAAAAGCGTGCTGGGTTGCCTCTCTAAGAAGGACCCCTCTCTTAAACGAACACCCGGATTTGGTCTCTGACATAACATATATCGGCCATTTTCAGTACTCTAACGAGACTTTCCAACAAACACCTTCAAATTTGACAATGGAAGCAATGAAACACACCATGTTAAATGTTAAAAACTGGACACATTTGTATTTGACAGTTCTGAATTATTTTATCTGATTTGTCGCGTAACTTTTTAGACTAACTTGTTTTCTAATCATAGTCCACAGTTCCTTTTAGACATCAACCTCGTGTTTACTACAGAGGGCTTATATGATTCAATTTCAGCTTGAAAGAATTACAAGAAATGAAACGGCAACTGAAAGAGACCGAAGAAATTTCTTGAAAAAACAAAATCAAAGAAACGTAGTAAGTATAAGATGATAATTAGAAATACTTTCAAACCACTACAAAACAAACGAATGAAATATATACAGTCAAACCTCTATTAAGCGGCCACCTTCAGTAAATAGCCAATTTTAAATTTAATAGCGCGTGTGGGTAAATTTTAACTTTAGCATTCTTACGCTGATTACATAATAATAAAATTATGTTGTGTTTGACGAGCTCTTAAAAGAAACTAGACGTGCTCCGCTTATCGTCGTGTTAAAATATCGCATTGTAATCTAACTAGGTGACCGTTTAATGGAGCTGAAATACAATAAAATTAGCCAATTGGGAAGTCTAAAACGGTGACCGCGTCCGCTAAATAGAGGTGACCGCTAAGTAGAGGTCAAGTTTACAGTAAGTATGGGAGAGATTTTCGGGAATTTGATAAGTGACCGCGTAATAGAGGGTGATCGCTTAACAGAGGGCCGCTTAATAGGGGTTTGACTGCAATCGCAACGATAGCGATAGGATCGCTGCGATCGTTGCGATCATATGGAAACCTGAGTTCTCAACGATCGCAAGGATCGCAAGAGTGGTTTCCATATGATCGCAACGATCACAACGATCACAAGATTGGTTTCTATACAAACACTGCACGATCGCAACGATCACAAGAGTCGCAAGGATCGCAATGGTCGCGGGGATATAATCGAATATAATTTTTTCTATCTCTGCGATTGCGAACACAAGGATCACAACGATCGCAACATTTTATATGATCGCAACTATCGCTGCGATCGCCCCCTACTCCTAGAGAGCTTGCTACGCAGGCTAGTTAAGGCCCGATAAAACGGTCACAACATTTGTCACAAAATTCTCACAACAATGTTGTGAGGTGTCGTGACATGTTTTGATGAGTTTGTATTATTTTAAACTTTGTCTCAAACATCGTCACAGCATCGTTATTGTGGCCGTTTGACCGGGCATGGTCACATGTCACAACATGATTGTCACAACAAATGTTGTGAGAATGTTGTGACAAATGTTGTGACCGTTTGATCTGGCCTTTTTAAAGGTGTGTCATTTTAAAAAGTGTGTAATTTTGTACCTTATGATATACGTACATGCAAGTACTGATTTTCCTTACTTCTACGACGTTAAGGATTTGAGAGAACATAATTGGGCGGCCCATGACGAGCTTGCAAAAATAAAAAAGCAACGACCTCAAACTAAGGTATCGTCCAACAATCCATTATACATGTGCAAATGAAAAAAGTAAAATATGATTAAGAGTGACGTCCATACTGACAACTCAAGTCGATGTCTTGGAGTTATGGGTTGTTTTTTTGCATAGTGAGAAAAAATTCGTAAGCAACGTTAACTAATCCTGAATGTCTGCATTATTGCATTTGCCAATAGTCATTGTCAGTTCATGTCTGTACCAGACCAGACCAATTCACATCTGGTATTTGAAATAATGAATATCGTAACTAGAGATGGCATACAAAATGCAGTTATCGTGCAGAGCTTGTAGTTTGAAAGGAAACAGCTTTAAACCTGCTTAAAAACGACGCTGTTGCAACCTTTACATACATTTGTATGGCTGTGTGGCATAAAAATGTCTGCACGTAAATTCTCGTTCAGTTACTACAGTTACTAACTGTGGCACAGTCGACATCAATTTATGATATAATCAGCGGTTTTTTAATTGAGTGTACTGAAACCAAAACGAAAGTAATCTTTTCTGGCCAATCACAACACGCGAAAGCAACACAAGGAACCAATCAGAACTCGAAGCAAATGCATGTAACCGGCGCCAAGCCAATCTCGTTCCCAAAGTCCTCGTTACCCTTGTCCAGCGGTGGAGCGGCCAACAAGGAGCTCTGGTGAAGCTATCCGCCATGACAGGATCCTTGGACTTCCGGCTCTACTGCGCATGTGTTCGACCCCATGTTTCAACAAACGGACGCCAAGATTCTTGGAATTCCGGTCTTACTGCGCAAGTCAGGAGGATCACTCTATCCCAAAGGTCCTTGTTGGCCGCTCCACCGCTGGACAAGGGTAACGAGGACTCTGGGAACGAGATTGGCGCCAAACGCAAGAAATCACGTGCGAAAAAGTCACGATTGGTTTTGGTTTTGCATCTTATTGGTTGAGCAGGTGGCGCGAGTTTTTCAAACCAATCGCAGAGCGTAGTATTAAAGCAAAACCGAAGCAAAAGCATATTAGAGCGGTTTTCAATTGAGTGTCAAAAGTAATCGCTGAATTTCTTTGGTTTTACTTTACTACGCTCTGTGATTGGTTAAAGAAACTCGCGCCACCCCCTCAACCAATAAGATTCAAAACCAAAACCAATCGCGACTTGGTCACACGCGTTTTCCCGCGCTTAGCGGCGGTTTTCGTGTATTTGCTTTGAGTTCTCATTGGTTCATTGTAGGTTTTTTTGTGTGTGATTGGCCATTGTAATTGCTTTGGTTTTGGTTTTGGTTTTGGTTTTGGTTTTGGTTTTGGTTTTGGTTTTGGTTTTGGTTTACGACACTCAATTGAAAACTGGTCAGACTAAAAGTTTGTCAGACTAAATTTAATTTTGCTAAATATACGCATGAGGTAAACGAAAACGGACGTAAATATACATCGCACTATTACTTAACTCTCAATAAGTCACCAGTTATATTTTATATTACATAGAGCGGCAGAACTGAACATGTATAACTTGTATTATTTCAAGTTTGGAAAATGTACCTTGACTGAACTAACATGTTTTTGTTGATTTTTTTATTCAGGGCGCTGGCAGCAGATCACACGATGCTACGTAAGTAGTTTAATTATTTTGTGTAAAGTGCAACCGTTAGCACTGCATATACATTTTTTGCAATTTGTTGGGATCTTTTACAACAAGTATGTCAGTAAAATTACTAGGAATGCACGTTCTTAACATTAAGCAAGGCTATGTTAACAATCACGATAAAGTCAGTAAATCAGTGCCTTTTCATTGATGCTTGGATACCTATATAATACTACAATCAATTAATTAGCTTACTAATGTGGTAAAAATTAAAAAACGCGAAATAAATGGAGTGAACTGACTCAGTGATACCGTAAATCTTGGTTATAACCTCTCCCTATGTTTGTTTTGTACCAGGTTTGTTTCCAATCCTAAAGACCACGGGTTCTTACACATTAGCTTCTTATTTACTACTGGTACCTACAGAAAATGTTTAAAAATAATAATAACTTTATTAAAGGGTCAAGAATTATAGCAGTTGCCCACTAAGTAAGTACACTGTAAAATAACATTAAACTAAAACTATAATTTTAAATTTGCCTCCCCCCACTCCAAACCCCCCCCCCCCCCCCCATCCCCTAAACTAAAATTCAATCTAAAAATGATAACTATTTACAGTGGTAAATTGATAACTATTTACATTGGTACTTGAATTTGAGAGAGAAATTAAATTAAATTAAATTAAATTAAGTGGTACATAAAATACAATTCCAATTCCTCCAGATCTAATTTTCTGATGGTCCTCTTGAAAGCAAAGCTTCTAGTGAAATTTCACGTTTTGATGAAATTATGTTAGAGCTTATAATTTTTTATGTTGTTGTTGTTAAATTTCAGGTTAAAGAAAGACAATGAAAAGCTACGGAGAGAAATCGAAGAAGAAATAAAGATGAATGAGAAAGAAGAAAGAAAACTACGGAAAGTGGTACAAGTTGAGAAACAGAAATGCTTTGTAAAGTATTAGATCATTACTATACATGTAGTATAAATAATTATTAATTAATAGTGGGTTAAACCATTAATCCATCTCTCTTCAAGCTATCATTATTAATTAATGGGAATGAAAATTGCAAGAAAACACAAAAGCCCCTTATAATGTAGATCTTGTTTTGTATATTGTCGTTATGCTCAGAGAGTTTCAAAGTAGTTTTTTAAAAGCTCATTTATGATTATAGTAAGAGGTGAGCTGTATCCTCGCACGTAGGTTTTTTGCGTGAAAAGTACATAATAATAAATCTTGTACAAAACACTTGATTGATCGACTTTCACTTGCGACTGCCAAAAGTAATCACTGAAATGCTTTATGATTGGTTTAAAAAAAAAATCCGTGCCACTATCTCAACCAATCAGATGCAAAACCATAAACCAATCGCGACTTGGTCATGTGCGTTTTCCTGCGTTTGCGACACCTATGTGTGTATTTGCTTATTGGCCATTGTGTTTTTTGTTTGTTTTGGTTTTACAACACTCGATCGAACACTGCTCTAGCATCAAATATTTTGCACGGTGTTTCATATTGTTATCTGTAGAGATTCTTAACATATATTACAATAGTCTTTATTCTTTGATGTGCATTTCATTCAACAGACCATAAAGAAAGAAAAGGATGAAATGAAGAGGTATTTATTATTGGACTATGACATCCTAGTTATAAGTCCTTTCCGCGCTTAAGCCTGGTTTCCATATGATCGCAACGATCGCAAGAGTGGTCAACGATCGTTGCGATCATATGGAAACCAGGCTTTAGTAAAATAGAAGCCTCTTGCTAATCGGTTGATCTGTCCTCTAAACAAATATATCCTGGTTTAAAGCCCACACCTTACTATAAGGTATATGTAAGCTCCCCATCATTTTCATTGTCAGTTTACTTACCAATATTCTAACATTCAAGAACAGTTTATGGTCCTCACTTTCTTCAGTCAATTCTATTGGTAAACGTGGAATAAAAGAACTCAAGAAATATTTTTCACGCTTACTTCAATAACATCTATATTAGAGCGGTTTTCAGTTTGAGTGTCCGTAAAAACCAAAAACCAAAACCAAAACCAATGCAATTACCAACGGCCAATCACAACGAACCTTAACAACACTTGAACCAATGAGAACTCAAATCAAATACACGTGACCGGTGCCAAGCGCGGGAAAATGCGTGTGAACAAGTCACGATTGGTTTTGTTTTTGTATCTGATTGAATGAGTAGGTAATGTAGATGTATATAGTATTGGTTGTTGCATCATGAACTAGCAAATACTCTTATCATTCTTGATTATATATTTACTTTGGTGACGTTTCAATTTTTAAGCACCTCGCCATTATAGTCAACAGCAATTTGTAAACAACCTAGCTTGCTTGTGTATACTGTGTTATATACTAATGTTATTACTTTACAATTCTGAGTGTTGTTTTATTAGAATTGGAAAGGAAGTTAATTATAATTATTATTTACCTTAGAAAAGCAACATATTTTGAAAGAAAATCGTCAGAGATCGAAGCTGCTGTAAGTGAATTTGTTTATTTGTTCATAACAAACAAACTTGTATGTACATTACAAGTTAATTACTTATAGTTTATTTATACCCCACAAAATGTTTCGATCGCGATCCCATCACCCGACCGACCAAATTTTTACCAAAAGTAAAAACAAAATCTGATTCATTGCCTGCGCAATCGCCTCCCATACTGCAGTTCGGCAACATGTTGGACTCCCGCGTGGTTTCTGGTTAATTGCGATAAGCAGGAAGTCATCGCAGGTTATCAGTGTAATTTCCCCGTCCAAAAACATAAAAGAAAAAAAAGGACCCCAAGCGGATTCGAACCCTCGCCCTAGGCCACGAGCGCGCCGTGTGACGTCATGCATCCCCCAACTCACAAACATATATGACCGTAAACGCCTGACGAGATTTTGATCCCGCCAAAGCTCTTGGGGGACAAAATTATAAGCCTCGCTTCGCGAGGAATAAATGCATTTGATATGTATTGTTGACAAACGATGTGTCTTTTATACAGAATTCATCGTTAAGAAAAGAAATAAAACAAACAACAAAGGAATTCCAGGTTTGTGATGTATAATTCTCTAGCATGTTTCCCAAAACATTAAGCTTCCTATGTTAATTTAGACATTTCCATCCATGATTTAGATTCCTCAAAACCTTCCTTGCAGAATAAATCAAAAAATAGCTACATCTAAACGCATATATTCTCTAAAACTTTATAACGCAAGAAATAGCGAAAGGAAATTTAAAAGCTATTATAATTTTGAGAAGTGATCTATCAATGAGTGAAATCGTACATGCATTTTTGTATTGCGAACATGACTGAGAAGTGAACAGGTAATCAAAGCCTTGAAAAAATTCCGCTTCGTTGAAGCCGAAATATTTTACCTTTTCTTACCATCATATTGTCCTCATTGAAACGTTTACAGGGGATATTATTATTTGATGTGAATTGTATTCAGCAGACTGACCATCTGTTGCTATTCAGGTGTTCAGGATTTAAAATAATTAGCGGGCATATACATACACCCATATATAATCACTCCTGTTCCCCAGATTGAAAAGTTGACAGAAAATTATTTTATTTTTTTGAATTGTGTTTCAACAGTTGATCGAAAGTCAAAAAGAAGATCTGGAAAGGTATTTGTTATTGTTTTTTAAAGGAATCGTTGACTAGTTGAAGAAATTGCTGCTAAACTGTTGGAATTAGAAAATGGCGCGCATATTTACAGAGCCTGCTACAAACATGAGAAAAAGTCGGCCCTGTGGGAGAATTTGAATTGTCCATCTTGAGAGTTTGTATCAGGCTGTGTAAACACGTAGCGGCCGATACGTTACGTTAATGGAATATTGAGTGTTGTTTTATTGAATTTGGAAAGGAAATTATAATTGTTATTTTCCTTGGTTTGTAGCAAAACCAAGAACCTTCAAGGACAGTCTGTTGTGTTACGAAGTGATGTAAGTGAACTTCTTTATACTTGTATATACATACAAAAGACCTTGTGCATATATTACGTGTTATAATCCATCAAAAATTTTTCGCGCGCGCGATTGGTCTAAACACGTCACGTGACGCAGCCAAAACTGGGGAATATCCGAGTGATATCCCCCAAGTGATATTCCCCAGTTTTGAAAATTTGCGTTTCACGTTCGCAGGTTCAGTTTTCGTCTCAAATAAATTGCTAAATTAAATAAAACTGATTGTTTTGAACAGACTAGAAATATTTTTGAACGCCAACAGAATTATTTTGTTGTTTAACAGCTTGGCCGACCGAGATCTTCCACCGCAAACAGAACGGCCTTGTGAAAAAATATTTGAAGGATAATAACTATAATAGCCTCCATTTGGCTTCAAAAATATGCTCGGATATTTGTCCTTGGACATTATCTGTTCCTCGAAGCTCACAGTTTTCCTCGAGCTTCGCTCTCGGAAAACTGTTTCGCTTCTCGGAACAGATAATGTTCGCGGACAAATATCCGAGCATATTTCCTCGCCAAATGGAGGCTATTGCTTATTTATTATTCAACAAATTGTAACGCTGTCCAAATATGGAAACTCGATATCTGTCGGCGGCACTCAACAGATATCCTACGTTATAATCCATCTCGCGCGCGATTGGTCTAAACACGTCACGTGACGCAGCCAAAACTGGGGAATATCCGGTGATATTCCCCAAGTGATATTCCCAGTTTTGAGAATTTGCATTTCACGTTCGCAGGTTCAGTTTTCGTCTCAAATAAATTGCTAAATTAAATAAAACTGACTGTTTTTGAACAGACTAGAAATATTTTTGAACGCCAACAGAATTATGTTGATGTTTAACAGCTTGGCCGACCGAGATCTTCCACGGCAAACAGAGCGGCCTTGTGAAAAAATATTTGAAGGATAATAACTAGAATAGCATCCATTTTGGCTTCAAAAATACGCTCGGATATTTGTACTTGGACATTATCTGTTCCTCGAAGCTCACAGTTTTCCTCGAGCTTCGCTCTCGGAAAACTGTTCGCTTCTCGGAACAGATAATGTCCGCGGACGAATATCCGAGCATATTTCCTCGCCAAATGGAGGCTATTGTTTATTTATAATCCATCAAATATTTTTCTCTCGCGCGATTGGTCTAAACATTTCACGTGATGCAGCCAAATTAAAACTGGGGAATATCCGGTGAAATTCCCCAAGTTATATTCCCCAGTTTTCAAAATTTGCGTTTTACGTCCGCACGTGCACGTTCAGTTTTTCGCTCAAAATAAATTGTTAAATTGAATAGAACAGAATGTTTTGAACACATTGTAAGCAATATTTTTGAACGGTAAACATAATTATTTTTACGGTTAACAGCTTGGCGGAGATCTCTTGAAAAGAACGGGCCATGGGTAAAAATAATTGAAGGATAATAACTACAAAAAAAACAAGGACAAATATCCGAGCATATTTTGAATTCAAATAGAGGTTTAAATTGTGTATACCATAAATCCCTGGGAGGGGGCTTATTTACTTTATGAAAACGCCAGTAAGTGGATAAACGTCCATAAACCGTACTTTGATCAATGAAGTGTATATTCGCGATGAATTACGATTCTTTTTTAGTACAACTACCGGTAATATTTTACCCAAAGCTCGCAAGTACTGTATGTGAATTAGTGCCCGGATTAGAAACGTCATTAATCAATTTATTATTCCATAAAGGGGCCGGGGGGGCTTAATATAGGATTTACATGTTATCTCTCGTGTTTGATGTATTGCATCAAAATGAATGCAGCAAGAAAGATGTGATACAAATAATCGTAAACCGGTTTCCTATTGGCTAAAATTTCACATACTGAGATTGAGTTGATGAAGGAAACAAATATGATGTAATGTTAACTAATTTTTTTTTTTTTTGCAGAACCAAAAGTTACAACATCACAACGTAGCATTGATGGCTGAGCTCTCAAAAACGTCGGAGAACGTAAAGGTTTGCTATACATAATTATATTCATTATAAACTCCTCTATATTTCAATGTTTACATTCGTAATTAAACCAATGACATGAATAATAAATAGAAAGGATATTGTGTTCGAGCAAGCAATTTCTGCAGATTTATTCAAATCTCACCTAGGTACTACAAGAAAATTTCGAAAGGCCGATTTACTTTGTTTTCGCACGAACAAGAAATACAATGGATTCCATATCAAGCGGTCCAGAATTGAGCACTGACCTAGGTCATGTGTTATGTTCTTGTGCAAGACGCTTTACTACTCGCACAGTGCCTCTCTCTACCCAGGAGTATAAATGGGTACCGGCGACAAAATGCTGAGGAAACAGAAAACCGGGATAGCCTCCAGCAATGGCGGCCATTTTGGCATACTCCTAGTTGCTTTATGGTCCCGGGGCCGGGGGTGGGGGTACTCCCTTATATAACCTATATAGGTATGTGCCGCCCCAAAGCAGTGGCGGATCTAGGGGAGGGGCCAGGGCCCCCCTTATGGGCGAAAATTTTTCGGGCCTCCACCTTAATTTAAGGCCCGAAGTGACGGAAAATTTTTCGGGCCCCCACTTTATAAACAGGTCTGGTTCCGCCACGGCAGGCAAAGGGTATGGTTTTTGAGCCGTTTTGGTCTGAAATAGGGTATGTTTTGTGCACTCTGGTCTGGAATTTGGTTTGGCTTTTAGATGAAACTGTTTTTTCCCATTAACATCGGGGAATCAAATTTGAAGCCCTTTTCAAATGTTTGCGCAAATGGAACTAATTCCTGGGTAGCTGAAGTCATGTATCAAATACGTGTACTAATTTTATAGGTCTGAAATAGGGTATCGATTTTTGGGTCAGGTCTGAAATAGGGTATAGAAAATCGCATATTTTGGTCTGAAATAGGATAAGGGTTTCAAGAAGCAGGCCGCACACCCCCACCAAAAATTTCAGGGAGTACCTCTCCCCTCCCCCCGGGTTTATGGTACAGAAATCGAGACGAGTTTCATCGGAGCAGTGGGCCACTTTCGCCCGAGCGCATGCACATACTACCTATTTTACCTTAAAGCCTTTATAACCTATCTTAGGTCATCTTATTCCCTACATTGAACCGTAATATATTCCTTGATGTGAATGTACTAAACAAACATATGATATTTTCAGTGACAATTTCTGTTAGTCATATGACATCAGAATATTAAAAATTTGCGGGAGTAAATATAGCCAAAGGTAATCTGCCTCAGTGTTTTTCAGATTGAAAGACTGATTTAGAGAGAGTTATTTTATTTTTGTGAATTTTCTTTTAACAGATTATCACAAAGCAAAAAGAAGAAACGGAGATGTACGTAATATGGATTATTTTAAAGGGTATCCATGCATTACATTTACTTATAACTTGCTGCTAGCTTGTTGAAACTGTTACAATACAAATAATGCTGTATGGTCTGGAGAGACTGTTAAAGTGAAATAAGGAAATAATTAAGTTAGTTATAAACGTTTTGTCATTCTGATCCTTTTCAATGACCTTCTAATAACAGAAAATGTGATTTCATATATTTGAGTAACTGAATCAATGTATGAAGGTATTTTTACACTAGCGGATAATATCTTTGCATCTTTAATAACGATTGGACAGTTGTAACGCTTTGTGACAAGAGTTGTATAAAGTGTGTTACCATTTGCAGCGCTACGAAATGGTCACATGCATGTTTGTCACTTAAGGCCTCACCATTATGTGTCTCTTTTTGACAGTGAATCCAAAAATGTCAAAGAAGAACTATGTGCTCTCAAGGTAAGTGATCCTGCATATGCACTACTACATTAGATGAAGTGACACCACCTATGAGCATATTGATTACATAGTATCCGAGTGGACTTGTTCAACTCAGAACTGAAACTGTAAAAACATTATGCGTATGATGCACTATTTTTAGACGTACATTTACAGTACTATCATGCATTGACTCAGCAATGTAATGGCAGAAATCTATCATGATGGTCATTTTCCTTTCAAATGTTTCCACGTTAGCTACGTATATATCACGATTTTCTGAAGAGCAATCTTTGTCTGTTAAGCTCAGGAAAGTCCTTTTTAATTAAAGTACACTTTGGATTTCAAATTTCGCACGCCTATAAAAATAAAAATACTACTACTTGACGATGACTGTTTTTGATTGATTGTAATCCTACTGAAAACAGCTTTGTGATGAAAGAAGTTAGGAAAGATAAATATTCCTTGATGTGAATGTATTCAACATATTTTCACTGACAATTTCTGTTACTCATATGTAATCAGAATGTTAATAATTTGCGGGAATCAATAAATATAGCCATAGGTAATCTACCTCAGTGTTCCCAAAATTGAAAGGTTTAGAGAGAGTTATTTTCTTTTTGTGAATTTCCTTTCAGATCAACATGCAGGACATGAAAGCTTACAACAACGAAGTGTCAATGTATGTGTTGTTGATTATTTTAAATGGAATCATTAAATTCACTTGTAAACCAAATTGCTGCTAGCTTGTTGGAACTGTTACAATAAAAATAATACTGCATAGTCTGGAGATACTTTTAAAGTAAATTAAGGAAATAATTAAGTTAGTTCTAAACGTTTTGTCATTCTAATCCTTCTCAATGACCTTCTCATAACAGAAAATGAAATTTCTTATAGTTGAGTAACAGAATCAATGTATGAAGGTATTTTTACACAAGCGGATAATATCTTTGCATCTTTAATAACGATTGGACAGTTGTAACGCTTTGTGACAAGAGTCAGTGTATAAAGTTTGTTACCCTTTGCAGCGCTACGTCACATGCATGTTTGTAACAGTTAAGGCCTCACCATTATGTGTCTCTTTTTGACAGTGAATCCAAAAATGCCAAAGAAGAACTATGTGCTCTCAAGGTAAGTGATCCTGCATATGCACTACTACATTAGATGAAGGTGACACCACCTATGAGCATAATGATTACATAGTATCCGAGTGGACTTGTTCAACTCAGAACTGAAACTGTTAAAACATTATGTGTATGATGCAATATTTTTAGACGTACATTTACAGTACTATCATGCATTGACTCAGCAATGTAATGGCAGAAAACTATCGTGATGGTCATTTTCCTTTCAAATGTTTCCCGGTTAGCTACGAAAATATCACGATTTTCTGAAAAGCTCTTTGTCTGTTAAGCTCAAGAAAGTCCTTTTAAATAAAAGTACCGCTTTGGATTTCATATTTCGCACGTCTATACAAATAAAAATACTACTACTTGACGATGACTGTTTTTGATTGATTGTAATCCTACTGAAAACAACTTTGTGATGAAAGAAGTGAGGAAAGATATTATATTCCTTGATGTGAATGTATTCAACATATTTTTACTGACAATTTATGTTACTCATTTTTAATCAGAATGTTAATAATTTGCGGGAATAAATATAGCCATATTTAATCTACCTCAGTGTTCCCAAAATTGAAAGGTTTACAGAGAGTTATTTTCTTTCTGTGAATTTCCTTTCAGATCAACATGCAGGAGATGAAAGCTTACAACCAAGAAGTGTCAATGTATGTGTTGTTGTTTATTTTAAATGGAATCATTAAATTCACTTGTAAACTAAATTGCTGCTAGCTTGTTGGAACTGTTACAATAAAAATAATACTGCATAGTCTGGAGATACTTTTAAAGTAAATTAAGGAAATAATTAAGTTAGTTCTAAACGTTTTGTCATTCGAATCCTTCTCAATGACCTTCTCATAACAGAAAATGAAATTTCTTCTAGTTGAGTAACATAATCAATGTATGAAGATATTTTTACAGTAGCGGATAATATCTTTGCATCTTTTAATAAGAACGATTAGACAGTTGTAACGTTTTGTGACAAGAGTTGTATAAAGTGTGTTACCCTTTGCAGCGCTTCACATGCATGTTTGTCACAGTTAAGGCCTCACCATTATGTGTCTCTTTTTGACAGTGAATCCAAAAATGCCAAAGAAGAACTATGTGCTCTCAAGGTAAGTGATCCTGCATATGCACTACTACATTAGATGAAGGTGACACCACCTATGAGCATAATGATTACATAGTATCCGAGTGGACTTTCAACTCAGAACTGAAACTGTTAAAACATTATGCGTATGATGCTATATTTTTAGACGTACATTTACAGTACTATCATGCATAGACTCAGCAATGTAATGGCAGAAAACTATCATGATGGTCATTTTCCTTTCAAATGTTTCCCGGTTAGCTACGAAAATATCACGATTTTCTGAAAAGCTCTTTGTCTGTTAAGCTCAAGAAAGTCCTTTTAAATAAAAGTACACTTTGGATTTCATATTTCGCACGCCTATACAAATAGAAATACTACTACTTGACGATGACTGTTTTTGATTGATTGTAATCCTACTGAAAACAACTTTGTGATGAAAGAAGTTAGGAAAGATATTATATTCCTTGATGTGAATGTATTCAACATATTTTCACTGACAATTTCTGTTACTCATATGTAATCAGAATGTTAATAATTTGCGGGAATAAATATAGCCATAGGTAATCTACCTCATTGTTCCCAAAATTGAAAGGTTTAGAGAGAGTTATTTTCTTTTTGTGAATTTCCTTTCAGATCAACATGCAGGACATGAAAGCTTACAACAACGAAGTGTCAATGTATGTGTTGTTGATTATTTTAAATGGAATCATTAAATTCACTTGTAAATCAAATTGCTGCCATCTTGTTGGAACTGTTACAATAAAAATGATACTGCATAGTCTGGAGATACTTTTAAAGTAAATTAAGGAAATAATTAAGCTCGTTGAAACGTTTTGTCAATTTGATCTTTCTCAATGAATTTCTCATAATACTAAGAAAATGTAATTTCTGGTATTTGAGTAACTGAATCAATGTGTATGAAGATTTTTACGGTAATATCTAGTGTAACTTGTTTTGAATCTTTGAAAGCCATTCATTAAACAGTTGTATAGCTTTGTGAGACAAGTACGTTGTATAAAGTGTGCTACGCAGCAGTTGTGGATCTAGGGTAGGGCCCCCCATCTCCTTGTTGGCAGAATTTTTTAAGACCCGAAGGGCCGAACATTTGTCGTGCCCTTACCCTAATTTAAGGCCCGACACCCGAGGGGGCCCACAGGTCTGGATCCGCCAAAGTAGCCGAGTGCAACAAAATTGTGTTCCACGTTTGCTACCAGGACTCACCAGTTTTGTGTCTCTGTTTTACAGCAAATTAAGATGCTCTGAAAACAAACTAAACAATCTCAAGGTAAGTGATTAAGTGCACACTAATACTGCACATTTTTATTATATTATTTGATGAAGGTAACACCACAAACTGATGAGCATATTAATTACTCAATATTTGGTTTCACCTGTTAAACTTTTAACACGCATTATACATACGATACAATAATTTTAGATGATAAACACTTACGATATTATCGATGACTCGGCAATGTAATGCCAGAAAACTACGGTCATTTCCTTTTCAAATGTTCCCTCGTTAGCTACGTATCTATCACGATTTTCAAAAAGTTATTTGTCTGTTGAGCTCAAGAAAGCCCTTTTAAATAAAATTACCTTTTATAGATTTCATATTTCGCACGCCTATAAAAATAGAAATACTACTACTTGACGATGACTGTTTTTGATGTATTGTAATCCTACTGAAAACAACTTTGTGATGAAAGAAGCTAGGAAATCTATCACTTGCCAATTCAACTTTGCCTTCAGAGAAAAAAAAAACGCGTTAAAATAATTATATTGAAACAAACTTGGCCAGTGGCGAAGTACACATTTCGAGTAATATTTTTAATGATGATAATAATTACTTTAATTGTATTTTAACCTTCTTTTTTGTCTCTTAGAACTCCTCAGTTGTAAAATTATGGCAAGAAGGCCAAAACATCGCCAAAGACATCAAGCGACGTTTTTCTTTGACCAATCTCGTTTATACTCTTTTTACGAAAAATTATTAAATATTTTATTACTACTTTAATTTCATTTATCTAATTACTATTTTATGCTGCCAATCTATATTGCTACGAAGAACTAATTATATATTACTACTTCTACTTTATTCAACTTAATTGTACTTTGCAAATCTTTCATTTTACTTCAACTCAATTGTATTTGTTTATTCTATTTTGTTACGAAGCAAATCTTTCATTTTACTTCAACTCAATTTTATTTGTTTATTCTATTGTTACGAAGAACTAATTATACAGTGTATATTACTACTTCTACTTTATTCAACTTAATTGTACTTTGCAAATCTTTCATTTTACTTCAACTCAATTGTATTTATTTATTCTATTTTGTTACGAAGAACTAATTATATATTACTACTACTACTACTTTCTTTAACTTAATTGTACTTTGCAAATCTTTCATTTGACTTCTACTATCTATATTTTATTTCTGTATTCTAATGTTGTATTTTTTTATTTAATAGTTTAAACAAGCAAGACCAGTTACATGTAAGCAATACTTCAAAAAATACTTTTCATTTACAATGATTTTTACTTTACATTATTTTCTACGTTTTCCGGTGTCTTTCCAGTTGATTGTAATATTGAAAAACCTCTTCCAATTAACAACTGTTTCGCTGGTTACCTATGTGATTTACCTTCAAACGTTATAAAATATTTTTGACATTCAGTTTAATTTTTTTTTTAATATTTTTTATTAAGCACTCTTCAAACACTTACATATTACATTACATTTCACATTGAATTGCACTATACTAAATTTACATTGAAACTATGACATATACATACTTATAAGCTTCGCAATTACCATACACTATAACCGCTAGTAACATCTTTCAGTTTACTTTTTTTTTTTCAGTTAACTATTTACTTACATTATATTGCATATTTACATTTTATGACCTTCAGTTTGATGAAACATTACCTGTTGTTGTTTTCTATCTTTCTACTATGTTTTCTCACAATTTCAGTTTTCTTTACATCAACCTGTCCTGCCATGTATAGGGTAATTCCAGCTTTCGACGCGAATCAAAAGCTGAAACTCCGACTCGAGCGACCTCCCCTTATCTCTCTCAGAGGCCCGGTTCAAACGTCAAGCTATCGTCGTGTCGAACTCTTGATCAGTTACGTTTCACATTAGCGCGACTGTAGCGCGACGATTGAATCCGACGTCGCGCTACGCGACTCTGGTGCGTTCTTGTCCAGTTCTGGCCCCTCTCTGCCACGCAACGCTACGCTCGCGTGGTGTTGCGTGACAGAGAGGGGCCAGAACTGGACTAGGTGCGTTCTCGCGTAGCGCGACTCTTGTTAGCCTGATTCTCAGACGGTCCGACTCGGAGTGGGGGACCGAGTCGGACCGTCTGAGAATCAGACTAGACTCTGGTGCGATGTCGGATCAAAAGTCAAATTGCAGTCGTGCTCATGTCGAACTTAATGATCAATTAAGTTCCGCGACGATAGCGTGACGTTTGAACAGGCCAAAGAGTGGGATAAGTGACTAATAATAATAATAGTTGCTCGTCTGAGTTCCCGCTTGCGATTAACTTCGAAACTGTTATTCCCTAATGCATGGAAGTACATATTACACATTTCTACTTAAATCAAATTTTCAGTCAAAGCCAAACTTTACATTTTCATTTTATTTTCACCAGGTATATATTTTTTTTTTATTTCACTTCCAATATTATTAGTTTTATTTTTCTTCTGAAATCCAACTTGGCCTTTTTTATCATAATATTAAATAACTAACAATACAAACAAAAACAAAAAACAGAGAAAATCTAAAAAGCCAAAAAACAACATTTTTTATTTCCTTCCTCAAGTCAGTATTATTAGTTTTATTTTTCTTCTGAAATCCAACTTGGCCTTTTTTATCATAATATTAAATAACCAACAATACAAACAAAAACAAAAAACATAGAAAATCTAAAAAGCAAAAAAAAACATTTTTATTTCCTTCCGCAAGTCACCATCATTATTTTTTTTCTGAAATCATACTTTGTATTGCTTAACATGACTGGTCTTGTTTTTTATAATATCAAAAAATACAAACAAAAACAAAAAAACATAGATAATCTAAAAAAGCCAAAAAAAAACTTTTTTTATTTCTTTCCTCAAGTCAGTATTATTATTTTTTTTCTACTTCTGAAATCATTCTTGGCATTGCTTAAACTTTTCTTTTGTAATATATTATTAAAAAATATTTAAAAAAAACAACAAATAAAACCAAAAACAAAAGAAAACATAAAAAATATAAAAAGCAAAAAAAAAAAAAAACAAGTGTAATTAAACACAAGTAATTTACACTTGCGTTTAATTGCACTTGTTTTTTACATTCATTATATTCAATTTGGCTGATTAAATTGACCAACATGTAATTATGTTTTAATTGCTTTTGTTTTTGTTGAAAACAATTATTTAGTGTAATTTGAAAAACAAAATAGTTTAAATATGCGAAACAAGTTAACGTTTTGTTATTCAGAATAAGCAAGTATGGAACAAAAAATATATAATATTCCGAAGAATAACCAAATCTAATATTCAAAATCTTATTGCATCAATTTCCAGCTTTTTTCTTATAAAAGGGGCAAACAATTCAATTACTTTGTAAAAAAACATTGAATAATTTAAGTCACACAGAAGTCTGACTTATGAAAATACTTTCTTCATATTATTGGAAATTATAGTTTTGGGATAGTAATGCTTAATATGTAATGGAACGAGTAAAAATCTTTGACTAAGACAAATAAGGAGCGAAAGCTCCTCTCTCCATATTTGAAAGGAGAAAGTATCTCCAATAACACGAAAGATTATTGTGAATAATTGTAAAATAATTTGATATTAATCATGTTAAAATCTGTAAGCCAACTCTTCTATTTTACATTATATTAAATTAAAAATGGCAAACGTGATAAAACAGACGTCTCGTCCGAGATATGCTTCATTGAGCTTCCAGAGGGTCCTCTCCAAAATGATTGCTGGCATTAATGGCATACTTCGCCGTTATCCCTTCACTGCGTTGCGTGTGAGGAGCTATGATGTTTTAAGTCATTTTTAAGAAGTGCAAAAATCACCTTTAAATTGAAGAAAGCCTCAAAATAATAGTTTACTAACGTAGAAAAACACCAAAGAGGTCATAATAAACCAAACAGGAACAAGGATGGTTGAGGATGGAGAAGATGAATCCGTCTTGTTTTCCGATACCTTTTGCGCAAAGAGTTATTGTCGTTAATTTTCTATACCCTGCCAAAGTTAAGAAACCCACGGCCGAGGAGTAAGGGAGAATGGGTCGAGTTCACTTGTGACGTCATTTGTTGAATTCATGTTCCTTCTGCCAGCTCCTTCTAAGACTAACCGCTGACCCAGGAGACCGTGGACTCTGGGTACGAGATTGCTTCTGTCTCTTCTGAGGCCGAGACAACCCCTCGTCCCCAGGGACATCTCCGCTTTCAAGATGGCGGGTGGGCGTGTCTTGTTGGAGCCGTTTTTGATAGCAATTCGGGCATTTCCCACAGTAGAAACATGACAGCAAAGTGAAACATTCAAACGTTGTAGATTCTCCAGCGTACATTAAGCGTACTGAAGAAGCAACCACGATCTCGATTGAGCAAATGAAAAATACCCAGCTTGCAGCATGATTTCCTATCAAAGCGCCCGCGTGATATATCAGCGGTTGGCCCAAAATGTGCAGGACGAGTTGGATATTCCGGTAAATTCTCAATTCAAACACGTTTATGAAAGCGAAAAATAAACAAATAACACATATACGATTTTTATTCACGAGTTGAGTAGTATGATCAGAAAACGAGAGTGAGTTTTCTGATACTGCTCAACGAGTTGGTGTAAAACTGCTTTAGGGGTTTGAATAACTGGTTTGACGGGTTTTAACTGGTTTGAATACAGAACGCTTTGTTTCCATCTTTTTTTTTTCAGTTTAATTCCCGCTCGCCACATGTTTTTCCTCCAAATATTTGGATGGGAAATTATGAAGTCAGTGCATTTTCGCGAGTCTTCAAGACAGCATCGCGTAAAGTTAGACATACCGGGTATGTACAAATGTACGTGTTCCTAATGCTTATTCCGACTCGATACTCTTCGGATGTACAGTGAAATTTTCCCGCGTGTGACGTCACAATAAAAACATGGCGGCGAGCGGGATATTTACCGAACACTTCGCATTCGAACCATTTACAGAGATATCGACGTAAAACTCCAGGACCAGTTAAAGAGAACCATTAGTATACGTTGGCTCTACAACTGTATTTTTTTCAGTCGTTATTCCCTTTAAAATGTCGATAACTCGGCTTTGATTATTCCTGATGATTCTCGCTATCATGCTCAAACTCATCCAATAATTGTTTTATTACACATTTTAAAAACACTAATCCATCACTTGTTGCATCGTTTTGTAGCTGCTTTTTCCTTCGTCGGATTGTGGAATCTTTTAATTTTCCCTCCACTTAGTTTAGTTATAAAAATAAAGTGCAATTAAGAAACTTCATGACTCTCTTCGTGGGCTCGTCACGCAATATTTCCTTCCATACGAAAGGAAAGCTTGCGTGACGAGCTCAGAGAGCGTCTGTGAAGGAGGCTATCTTCATCGTAAGTTATTTGTAAACGTATGTAATATCAGGGGCTAGGAATTTATTTCGATAACTAGATTATTAATTGAAGTTAGGTTTTCACCTGACCTCACAATTTACTGTAGTTTTCATTTTACTGATCTAAAAATCACTTCCTTAAGGAGCTATGTCACGAATTAAATATGAAGTCAGTTTCCAGTTCCGATGCACAGTGAATAGGGAGGATGTAGAGACAATTTTATTGTGGGCACGAAGGGTTATAAATAAGAATTTTGCAAGAATGGATTACTTGGCTTGAATAGGGGCGAAGAGAGTGTTGACAAATTTGAAGAGATTGTTTGGAGGAGGATACCATTGGATAGGTAGTGGATTGGGGATATGGAGGGAGGTTGTTACAATGAGTCAAAATCTCTGTCTAACAATGTATCAATCAGGTAGGCCGGGATGGAGAAGAGGACTGATTTTTCTTTTTTGGCCAGTGTGTGATTGTGGAGCAGTGGGGAATTTAGGGGAGGGGCCTGGGCGTCACCCCCCTTATTGTGAATTGCAAAACATTAGCCCCCCCCCCCCGACCCCCTTATATGAGTAACTGAAAGTCTTACCTTCACCCTCCCTATTAGAGCAAGAAAAGGCCCATCTTCACTTAACCACCCTTCTCCCCCCACCTTTGTGCACTTCTGAATCCGTAACTGGAATGAATATTGTGCGGTTCCAGAAAATATCCATACCCCCTCACGGTAGGTTTTTTGGTTTGAACCCCATCTTTAAACTCAAATAGTGAAAAAACCGTAAGAGGTGCGATGGGGTGCGACCCCATTAAAGTATAGCTCATGAATTGAACTTTAAAATTAAGGGAATTCTGGTTTCGATCCTTCAAACCTCGATGCATAAATCGTATCAGCCGACTATAAAATTAGTTATGTCACCAAAATATCGAAACAAACACCCCAGACGGTATCCTTAATCCGCTTACCTTTCTTCTGATGTGTACAGCTCCGCAAATGATCCCGGGACCGCAAATGATCCCGACCGCAAATGGTCCCCAAATTGGACCGCAAATGATCCCAGGACCGCAAATGATCCCGCTAAAAATTGAGGAATGGCGTGGACGGTGGACCCGATTTTTTTTTCCATTTTGAATATTTTTCCCAAGAACTGAAACCGTGCACGCTAGACATTTTTATCTAGTTACCTGGTTACTGATGACGGAAGTGATCGAATTTTTTTTATGCATTGATGCAGATTTTAGTAAAAAAATAAATTCAAACTCATTGAACTAACGCGAAATATCAGTAAAAAATAATTCGAGAAGGTGTTTTGGGGTGTTTTCGGGTAAAATTCATCCGCGTCTAGAATTATAGTTTTCGCGTCACCAAGATTCATTTTTCTATAATTTTCGAGATTAAAGACGGTATTCTGCGCCATGAAACAAGCTAGACATGGAAATCGACACCAGTTACAGCAAACTACTTCACGAAATCGGAAAATAACAATTCCGGTGAATTCTCAGTTTCATGCTGTTTTGGCGGCCTGACTGCATGATGAAGTGTGAAAACTGTGATTTTTTTTTTTCAGGCTCCCAAAAAAAAACAAGAGGAGGACGGCCATAAAGTGGCCGCTAATATAATAGGGGTTTCATTTACATATTGACAATAGTTTCGGTACTTTGATAACGGGCCGCTTAAAACTGAGGGGTTCGACTGTAATTATTTGTGAAGCCGACAAGCGCGAAAGTCACACCAGGGTTGCTGTCATGGTGATTGACATCCGATCTCGAAATCAAAGGTCATCTGAACCGTCAAGGCGTGTCACCTCAGTTATCAATGTCATGCGAGGTAGCTGCTTCTCCCATGTGCTTGCAGTGTGAAAATGGCCGGGTATAATGGCTAAATTGCTCCTTGTCGTGCTTACATTGGCATTATTGAGAGTGAGTTTAGGAGCAAGGAAAAATATTCACAGTTTTCACACTTCATCAAAGCGGGCCGGGTGTTAAATTCACCAGAAATGTTATTTGCCGATTTCGTGAAGTAGTTAGCTGCAACGGGTGTCAATTTCCATGTCTAGCTTGTTTCATGGCGCATAATACCGTCGTTAATCCCGAAATTTATAGATAAATGAATCTTCGTGACGCGAAAACAATATAACATGCGGTGTTAACTCTTGTGTAAGTCTGCAATAATTCTAGATGCGGATTAATTTTACCGCGAAAACAAAAACAAAAACTAAAATCTGCATCAATGCATGAAAACAAATTCGATCACTTCTGTCATCAGTAACCAGGTAACTAGATAAAAATGTCTAGCGTGCACAGATTCAGTTCTCAGGAAAAATATTCAAAATGGAAAAATAATCGGGTCCACCGTCCACGCCATTCCTCAATTTTTAGCGGGATCATTTGCGGTCCACTCTGGGGATCATTTGCGGTCCAGGGATTATTTGCGGTCCAATTTGGGGATCATTTGCGGTCGGGGATCATTTGCGGTCCCGGGATCATTTGCGGAGCTGTACAGATGCCCTGTGCTCTTTCACTGCTGCTATGAAATGAGAAAAAATAGCCGAAAAAAAAACCCACGATATCCTTCACTTCGCCCAGCACTACTACTGCAGTTCGGCGACAGTTCGGCTCGTGTTCCTGTTGCCTAGTTGCAGCCACGCACCGTGTGGCGTCATTGTCCTTCACCGTCATCACAAATATGATCCAAAACTCCAAGAGATTTCAGCCCTCCTGAGCCCAAATACTGAGATGTTCTCTTCGTTTGCATTTACCGCGAGTGGCAAATTCGCATCTGGTCACTCAGAATATCGGCGAATTATTTTTAGACGCAAGACGTGGTAGTCTGAAGGTGCGAACCCCCATCCTCCATCTAAAATTCGATCGATTTGTATTAAAAAAAAAATATGTCGTAGTCAATGTCATTTTAAGCCCAACAAAAAAAAAAGGAAAAGGCAAAAACAAGCGATCCGAATCCAGAAAAAAAAGAAAAAGGAAAAAAAAAAAAGACCCAGGTGGATTGGAACCCTCGCCCCCCAGTCCCGAAGATCACATTTAGGGCACGAGCCACGAGCGCGCGATGTGACGTCATTTCCGCCATCCAGGATTTCACAAACAAATATTTATGACCGTAAAGTCCAGATGATATTTGATCCCGCGTGACTCATGGAGGACAAATTTATAAACCTCGCTTCGCGAGGAATAAAATATATGAAGATAAAACCAAAATTATTAAACCGATGAAAAACAACAATAACATATCAAACAAAACAAAAAAGAAAACGAAAATAAAACATTAAAAGAAAACAGGTGGAAGAACGAAAGTGTTAACAGAAGGAAAAAACAAAGAACCATTTGCACATACAGTGGAACCTCGTTAATACGGACACCTACGGGCCCCCCAAAAAAACTGGCCGTAATAACGGGGTGGCCGTATTAACGGGGTGGCCGTAAGGCGGGGTTCCACTGTAATATTTAAAGGGCTATGTCACGCTATTTCTTGCTATTTTCCCCTGTATTTTCTTTACGAGCTTTAACTCAAACATACGAATGAAATATTAATTCAAATATGGACTCTCGCTTACATATATCAAACACAGATGATTTCTAAGCATTATTTACCCCTTGTTTTATACCAATGGACTTAAACTTGAAACAATTTGGGCCGTCGTTTTTCAAGTTCATCTTCTCGCAATCCGTTTCAATCTTGTCCAATTTTGACCGTCCGCAGTTCTTTGTGGCTTCCTAGTATTTGTTTAATATTTTTCTTTATTAAAAACTGAACCATTGGATAATGCATTTCTAGAGTTTCGATTGGCCTAGAGGCCATGGGATATGAGCCATTATACCATGAACGCATCGGCGAGAAAGAGAGCTGAATTTTTTTCTCTCTCCAAGGAATAATGGCCGCCGGAGAAAATTGTTTCACGGCAGAATTGACTGAAGACGAAGTAACAAAACTGCTAGAAAATGCAGCAAAGTTTGGAACGAAATATTTAATGGAAAATGCTTGTAATTGTACAACAAATGCAGCACTATTTATAAAAGGAAGCCTGAAACAATCTACGGGAAAGTCCGGAAACCAATAAGCTTACAAATCTGCACAAATTCGTTCAAAATAAATTAATTACACTATAAATTTAAGCTTAACCTATTCAGTATTGTTACCTTGTATTTCGAAGAGGCTTGTTTATTCCAGCTGGACTATAAAGCTTTTAAAATCAGCACAATAAATATCCATCAGATACGAAGCATTGAAAACAATATCGCAGTTCGTCAAGCGTTGGTGCATGATGGTACAATCGAAGCCGGATCACTTCACAGTGAAATTATTTTGGAAGGTCACTCTTTTTCACTCCATCCATGTAGATATTGACTCTTTTCTTTGCTCTTTACTTCAGTGAACTTGATTTCAACTGGCTCAGTTTCGCTCGTCTCAACACAATTCTGCAGACGTGCACGCCGTTTGCTCGCCGTATAAATAACCCGTTCAGCTGTCCATCAGTTCAACTTGTAAAATGAAAAATGTTCAGCTCCACATTTGCACAATTTTCCAGAATATACGAAACTTTAGAATAAACAGCGAATATTAAACCGAAGAAAATTCAGTCTTGCAGCTCTATTTTCATTCAGCTTGTTTACAGAACAGACCGAAGACAGCGCCGATTTAATGTTTCATACAAATCATGCTTCATTTAATCGAACTGAAAAATCACTCAGTCGATTTATAGTCTCGTTTAAAAAGTGATACCGAAGTTTTCACCTAAAGTTACTGAAGTTTTTAATAAAACAATTATTCCATTCGCCCTTGTTGGATACGAGATGAGCCAACTCGCGCTACGCGCTCGTTGGCTATCTATCATCTCGTATCCAACGCGGGCTCATGGAATAATTGTTAAATATATATGGTTTATTTAGTGGTTTCTTAGAATTGCCGAAAATTGCATAACGTAGCCCCTTTAACAAACAATAATACTATGTAAAATTAAAGATCTAATCAATTCGTATTTTTGTAGTTGAACTCCCGCGCGCCCGTTGTGCGTTTTAGGGTTTGGCTTGAAGCAAAATTATGACAAAACAACTCGACAGTGATACCACGAAAACAACTTTCCATGCCTCTAGAAAATGTTGAATTAGCACGCGTTCCAAGGCTACATAGTATTTTTCTATAAGGAAAGTTGTCACAGCTACGGAACCACGTAGCCATGACAACAAGAAAGAGATGATGCGCTTTTTCATTATGATCAAACGCTTCGTTACCTTCTCCGTTCCAGTAGCATACTTTCTCGCGGTATTAGAATAAACTGGCTGACGGAGCGAGGAATGGAAACGAGATAGCAGAAGGTCTATAAAAGAAATGGTGGCAAGAAAAATCACATTCATAACCACAATGGGTCAAATAATTAATCTAAAGGATAAATATTCGATTCAAATGTGCGATATTTAATCACAAACTTCATCAGCAATATGGATTGTACAAGCAGATAAAAAGGGAAACTTACATTATTAATACCTACGTTTAAAAATTAATAAATAAACTATAAGACAATGGAATAGGAATTTTTCTAAGGTGAAACCATAGTTTAACTATGGTGAAACAAAATCAATCTCAACAGGCCGAGCAAGGAAAAACTGTTCAGTTACTTTCTTAGTGGTGCAAATGGAACGATATTCCTTTTCAGTTTTGATATCGTGTAAAAATTGTGAAACAATATAATAGGCCAATTTCGATATATTAAAATTCTAACTTGTCTCCCAGGCTTAGGGGAATAAAACAAAATAAATGATTTATTCATCCCTCAACCTCAATGTGATTTCTTGTCGATTTCTTTTGTTTTATTCCCCTAAGCCTCGGAGCCAAGTTAGAATTTTAATATATCGAAATTGGTCTATTAAGATGATAGCGATGTCTATCACGAACTAATTTTTTCACTGTTTGTTAGTCACGCGCAACAACTTTAAACAGCTAGTTCAAAATAAGTATTTTATTAGCCCCCTTGTTCCACCCCTTTCAGGTATTGTCTTATGTCTTCTACAAATCAAACTACCTTGAAGTCTTCCTTGATATTTTTAATCTGCTAAGCAGATGGCTTATTCAGCGTTAAGACGTATTGTCCAAAAATCGAATATCGTTTGTAAAATCCAGGGGGGGCAGGCAGCGCCCTTTGATCTTGCCGCTTTTCCGCAATACATGATCGCACAAGTAAAGAAAATCTGTCAATCATTCGAGAACGTACCTCTACGGGAGTTTGCTGTGGAATTTTCATCCATGGTGTCCCACAATGACCAAAGTTCAGTTAAACAGCGACCGAATCGTTCCCATAGATGTTTGGACATGGAATCGCCAAAATATTTCTGAACGAACACAAACGCACGTCATGTCAGCCATCGTCCGCCATGTTTATTTTAAACAAACCGGTACTTAGTCTCGCTCGGCCAAATTTCTAAAATGTGCAATCATATATACTAGGTCCCAGGCCTCGCTGCTAGCCCCCCCTGGTAAAATCACTATAACTTAACTTGACAGTTGTTGTCTTATTCTGGCCTTTGACCCCTTCACAAGGAGCAGCTCAAAAGGTTCGACCGTATTGGCGTTACATTCCTTCTTGACAATGTAACATTACAACAGACCAGAGATTCCGTTAAGTTTGCTAAGCATTTGTTTAAATCACTGATGACTCAATTACTAGCTTTCAGTAAAACCTTTTTTTAAATATGTCGTGTAATCACAGACTTCACTGAATATGTTTATCAACAAATGAAATAATTTACCTGATTATATAATAAATGCAGAAAATGTCAATACAATAATTTTAAACGCTTCTAAAACTTTAAAACAGCTCACCAACTCTAAGGATTAAGTAAAGGGGAGCAAGTAACAATCGAAAGGTGACTCGAACACTTTTTACTATTCTACTTCTTTGCCGCTTTTTTTGGCTTGATACTAATTGGTCCTTAGCGGAGTTACTAAATGTAAATTAATAAATAATTAATTCGTTTTAACGCTTTGTGGACGGACTCCAGCATGCAGGTTCATAAATAGCACCTTTTTGATGCATCTATCTAGAATAATCAGTTCGTATGTTTACAACTTTGTTTCGAGACCGCCGCTTGTTTCGTTGGTGTTAGAAACTTCCTCCTTGTAATAAGCCTCGGTCTCATCCAGGTTATTGAAATCAAAATAAGGAGAGTCCTTTGTCATCATTTGTTCCAATGTTCCAACCAGTTGTTCAAATGTTGGTCGTTCATCAGGCTCCTCTTTCCAGCAGTCGGACATCATCGAGTATCTAATGAAAGAGAACCATTAGTACAAAACGTTAGTGGTTAGTGGTTACTGCTATTCCAGTCAGACACTTAAATAAAGGTTTTATTTATTATATTATTTATAAACGTACATAAGATAAAATATTTGAAGAGAACTCAAGGCATCACCCCATCCTAGGTTCAAACGACCCTTGTTTGGTGTAACTGTAACCTATATTTTAACCTTGCCTAGAGGACACTAGAAGAACAATTACAGTGTAATGGCTAATGTAATGGTTGCCATGGAAACCAAAAAGTATAGTATTTTGTCAATGATTTAGTTTTTAGTTGCTCAGTTGAGTAACTTCGTCTCACATTTTGAGTTTATAAATGTGCTACTGTATTTTCAATGCCATTGAGAAGATCCTGTGGAAAATGAAACTCGATGTAAATAATAAAGCATTGATGGATTGTGTGAAAAATTTCCATAATTTTGTGTGTTATAGAGAAATCGTGATGATAGTCAGAATGGCCTTATCATGGGAAAGACAAGCTCAAGGCTACCAAAGGCCTTGGCAAAAGAGGAAACATTGCTGCGGAAATATTGTTGCTCATAATGTTTCTTGCTGCGCAAACCAGGAAACATTTCAGAAACATTTGTTGCGGAAGCAAAATGTTTCTGAAATAATTTAGAAATTTGCGGACGCGGATAAACAGAAAAAAAGTGGGAAACATTTTAATTCACAATTTTTTTCGCAACAATGTTTTAATCGTTTGCCACGACCTTAGATTAATCCAATTTTTGTTGGAGGAATTTAAAAGGTGCTGATTACCTGAGAGCGGACTATGCCAGTCAGAAATCCGTGTATGATAACATAGAAAAAAGCTTGCAACTGGTCTGACTCAGGAGAT
The DNA here is from genome assembly GCA_029204205.1 of Desmophyllum pertusum. Classification (NCBI taxonomy): domain Eukaryota; kingdom Metazoa; phylum Cnidaria; class Anthozoa; order Scleractinia; family Caryophylliidae; genus Desmophyllum; species Desmophyllum pertusum. Next base: position 2,359,463 of record MU827302.1, on the reverse strand, counting down.
AACATTTTGAACAGATCGCGTGTAAACATAACAGGATTACTGTAATTTGAAAACCAGTCTGATTGCTTCCAGAACACATGTACTCACCCCTTTAAGTTCTCATTAAGACTCCCTGAAGTTAATTTTAAAAATGGCCTGTATTTTGAGATCATGTTTATGTTTCAACATTTCATAAAATTCCTGCACTGCATGTTTATCATAAAAGAGAAAGTGATTTACTTACAGTTCATCAGAACATGTATGTGGTTTGCCCATGCGATACCCAGTCTTGAGCAGCTTATGCAACTCCTTGTGGCTTATTCCCGGATATGGAATACCACCTGAAACATGAAAATTTATTGAAAATTGATCCCTCAAAGCGAACTAAAATTCACTAATTATTTTACACTTGTCCTTGTACCACGATTGGTAATTAATTGACATCCTTGAAATAGTTAGTTCAGCGAAAGAAATATTGCAATATAAACGACAAGGTTTCAAAACAGCATTTGTAGAATCATATACCACTGATGTGCCCGTAAGAGTAAAGCCTGGTTTTCACTAGCGACGCAAGCACAAGCACAAGCAACATACGCAGACGCAGTAACGCGTTGATCATCAGTGCCTTTTGTTTAGGACAAATCAACACGTTACTGCGTCTGCGTATGTTGCTTGCGCTTGTGCTTGCGTCGCTAGTGAAAACCAGGCTTAAGTCTTCTGAAACCAGTCGTCTGTACCTGTATGAGTTACATTAATGGCTATTTCAGAGCAATTATTGTTTTCTTACCCATTGTGGTCAATTCCCAGAGAAGAATCCCGAAAGACCACCTGCAAAGGAAACAATAAACAGAAAAAAATAAACACCGCAAGACGCTTTACCATGGAGAAAATACAACGAACATTTTTGTTATTTCGATTCATTCATTACCTCTTGCCTGCGGTAGGTCTTTTGGAATACAAGAGCATAAAGACTATAAAGCCAACAACATGACGTGACCAAAATAATTCTCAGAAATAACATTAAAATGAATGTCCACCTCCCTCCTGGGGTATAATAATAATAATTTAATAATAATTTAATTTATATAGCGCCAAAATCTATAGTATTCTAAGGCGGTTTACAAAGTGTGTAAATTTTGTGGGTATCTTTTCTTCTTCTCTTTTCTTTGAGTTTAACTCAAATAATAATCAAATGGATAATTAGAAAATGCCTTGATGAATTTTATGTTCTAGTATAAATATTCACTTGGTACAACAATATCTTACACATCGCTTTTAGTAGTGTATATGCTGTTGTGTAAGGCCTCTGGAGCTGTCCATTTGATCGGTAGTTTTTTCTTCTGTTTCATCTCGTATACCTCGCCCTGAGTATTGCGTAGGAGACCAAAGTCGGCGATCTTCACCACTCTGTTCTCACCGAGAAGAATGTTCCGGGCTGCGAGATCACGGTGAACAAAACCTTTGCTGGCCAAGTAATCCTGTTAGAATATTAAAATCGACAAAGAAGAATACACGACAACTGATAAGTTATACAGTCAGCCAAACTATCATCTGGAACGTAACAAGATATGTAGGGTGGGAGCGGGTCTTTGTCCTTCTCTTTTGTCTTTGTTTATTTATCTCTCTCTCTCTCGTCGCACTCTCAACGTTAATCTCATTCATTGTGCTAGTGTTTTCTTTTTCTTTTTAACTGGCTAAATGTAAAGGTTGATCTGAACAACTGATCAAATCCAACCTCGTCCCCAGGGCCTTCTCTCCTTTTTTTTCAAGATGGCGTCTGATGGAGCGAAGACCCTGGCAAAGGCTGGGTCACGTGGTACAAATACTCCAAGATTCTTGGAGTATTTTATCACGTGACTTTGTTGTGGAGCTGAAACAAAATGGCGGCCAAAGCTGAGTGTCCCAGATTACGTGGACCGCGTTTACGGCGTATCTTTGTAGACGAGGAAACAATACTTCATTTGGAAGACTAATTTATTGTTTGGAAGCTCTTCCGCCTCTTCGAAAGCATAACGCGTGGTCAAAGACTCTGGAAACACCGCACATCAGGCACATTTTAGCTTTTAATTTTTACGCTGTTACTGTTAGTGATTGATTTACACATAAACTATCGGCTGTATAATAATAATAATAAAAGCATTTATTTATACACGATAGGATTAAAGCAGCATAGCTGATGTGGTCGTGTCATACTAAAGTTAAAAAATTACAACTAAAAATTTAAAATTACAGTCTAGATCAATCGAAAAGGGTAAAATCGTCTAATATATTAGAATTAATTATGTTGCGTTTTAAAACTATTTACATTTTGTTCCGCCCTATTGTCATTACTTAAAAAGTTCCATTAAACTGTACACTGCGACTTGTTTTCGTTCTACAACTCACCCTTTCATTTCAGCTTGAGTTTAAAGTTCTGATTTGAACAGTTTGTCGTTGGAGGACTTGGAGAGATAAAAATCTCCTGTTTAGACCTTTATACATTTACACCCGTATATTTAAGTTAATGAGCTTATCTAAACAATTTCCCGTAATAATAATTTATCTTATGTAATACAAAATTGGTAATTTGTGACTGCATCCACATCTACATCTGGTTCCACATCTACATCTGGTTTGTCACTATTTATTTCAAATTAAAAGTTCAACCTTAAATTGAAGTATAATCTTTGCTACAATACATTGTATATGACAGAGTATTTTTCTTTCAAAACAGGTCATTACTTAGTTATTCTGTTAGTGACACAAGCTACTCTGTAAACAAATTCTCAGTTCCCCCAACAGGAGTTGAAGCTATGACCTTCCGCCACACCGGTCGGATGCCTAACTCCCACGAGCCTCCCATAGTTCAGTGGTAGAGTGTCCGACCGGTGTGCGGAAGTTTATAGGTTTGACTCCTGTTGGGGCCGGGGAACTCGGAATTTTTTCCGAGTAGCTTGTGTCACTCACAGAATAATATCTCATCAATTTATTAAGTTGTTCAAAGTATAAAAATTAAAGGAAAATGGTGTATATACAAAGATGTACATTAAAAGGTGTTACATTTTATTTGCCAACCTGTCACCAATTACAGCACATGTTTTGGCTTTAAATAGAGATTGATTTCACTTTTGTTCTTTACACTGAATGACTGATCCTTTGTTACACTGAATGACTGATCCTGTATCTTGTTCTTACGCAGAATGACTGATCCTTTGTTTTGTTCTTATAAGATTATGGAGAGTAATCTGGGCTCCCCTGCACCCCAAAAAGTAAGAACAGCTTCTCCATCTCAACATAATAAAATCATGGAGATGCTAAAAGATACCGCTTTTCTCAGAAGGTTTGGCGGCATTGATAGTCTTGATATAACAACGGGTTTCACTTTAAAACTAATGGTGTTGGAATGTTAGTGGTTGACCTCTGGTGGGCATATCTCTTCTTGCTTACCAGTATGCGGAGGTCATCATGCAACAGTAAAATCCTGGTTTTAAGCCCCTCTCTACTGTTCCTCATTTCCTTACTATGTCCTCACAGAAATTGTTCAACTTTAGACCATATTAATTTTCTTTATTCTGTTTTGTTATGTTCCAGTTGCATTGATGTACTGACTTGAAATTTGTTTTTAAAACATATCTTGATATAATAATTTGCTGCATCAACTTGTTTATTCTGCCTATAAGCCCCCCCCCCCCCCCCCCCATTTATAAGCCCACCTAAGACCCCTTACGAAGTTGAATAAGCCCAGGGCTTATGACCAGGATTTTGTAGTATGTGTGGAATTTTAGCAAAATATTGTGTTTCATTAGTGGTGAGAAATTTGTAATAATAATAATAATTATAATATATTGCTTTTATAAATATAATTATAATTATTATAATGTAATTATTACATTATCTTTCATTTGACTGTTGGGTGGGGAAGAGACTTTGAGATCAAAATGAAAGCAAGCAGGACAGAAAACCAACACAAGCAATAGTGCATCTTTATTTTAAACTACAGAGGTGAATACAATGAATTCAAGTAAACATTTTCTGCATAAAAGAAAAAAAGAATGAAAACAATAATAATTGTGTCGTGAACATATTTGGTACATAAATTTATTGTTGTAAAAATCAAATTATGGGGCCGACTATTAAGCGGCTACCCCCTATTAAACGGCCAGTTATCAAAGTCGCAAAACTGTTGTCAGTATAATACTGTAAATAAAACCCCACCTCTGTTTACGTGGCTGTGGCCACCTTTTGGCCTATACCACTGAGGGTTCTCTATTCAGTGGCCTCCGAAATTTTATACATGTAGTTTTGGCTTTGTTTTGTAAAAGCTGATGACAGATAAGAGTCCGAAATAGAAAGTGATGACTGATAAAAACATTCAAACACACAGTTGTCACAAGCCTCCAAGCGTGTTTGTATTAGAACAAAGTGATGTTTCTACCAAGCCTTACGCTAATTTCTGACAAAACCCTATTAAGCGGCCGACCCACTTGCCATTTCCCCGAGGGTGGCCGCTTAATAGGGGTTCGAAAAAATATACATATAATAAGGATTTGAGATAATAAGGAGAAGGATTTGAGTCTACAATCCTTACACATAAAAATATACAAATCAGTGTAGGCTTTCCATAATAGTTTTGACTGTCCCCTTCCCTAGCTGAGTGATAAGATGGCGATAAAAGAAAATTTACCAATAGGAAAACAATAATTATTATCTAGAGGAAACGGTATCCTCAGATCTTTCTCCCCATGGGATTACATGTCAGGTTAATTTTTTTTCATCCACTACATTTATTTAAAAAAAAATGTTACTTTTATGGACTATGAAACATCAAAAAATATAAATCATCTATTTTCTTGTGCACTACTTGAATATGATTTGAAATAAAACTCCCATTCATAAGCTAATAGCTCTGTCAGATCCCCCCCCCCCCCCCCCCCCCCTGGGGCATTTGTCGGGCATTTTACGACTTTTTCCATTCCCGGGGTGGGGTATTTGCTATATCAGGTCGTCCATATCCAGGGGGTGGGGCATTGTCAAAGGCAACATTACATGTATATCTTTTGGATTTTAAAAGACGTACATTATTTGTTGTGCATTTTAACCTTCCTGATTGCCCGTAATTTAAAAGTGTTAAAACTGAGTTGATATTAAACCTCGTTTGAGCCCTGCACTTTTCAAGTGAACCGGAGCCCCACCACACATGTGCAAAAATTTGCACTGTTGCTTTCCACATGCGAACCAAAGATGTCGGAAAGAAGCTTTGACAACTTTGCGGGACAAGATATCAAATTCATAAGCTCTTGGTTAGGTGATCAAGGATCGGAAAGCTTGAGCATAAATTTCCCAACTAAATTGGAGGGGCATTTGCAACATTCTGACAAATAAAATGCCCGGGGGAGGGGATGAGCGGATTGACAGAGCAATAAGACATAGAAGAAAAAAAACAACAGGCTTATATCCTTCAATCGCAAGTACAAAGCGCTAACCGTAATATCGGTACAATACTGACATGAAGGAATACGTGTCTGGACATGGAAAATTTCAATGATTTTCCTACGAATATGAATCCAAGAAATATGTAAGCTTAAGCTTATAGACAATTACGATCGAACTCTCCTTTTTTATTTCTACGAAGAACAATCTCAGACGGTGACATAGCTACGACCCCTTCGTCTTTTCTGGGAAGATCGAAGGTACGGGTGCGTACAAATGCTTTAAAGATTTATATTTAGCTTACATAAGACCGATAGTTCCCGGGATAGCAGTTTTATACGTGCGGTGGTGTTACAGTTACCGTAGTGTTTCCAGAGTCTTTGACCACGCGTTATGCTTTCGAAGAGGCGGAAGAGCTTCCAAACAATAAATTAGTCTTCCAAATGAAGTATTGTTTCCTCGTCTACAAAGATACGCCGTAAAACGCGGTCCACGTAATCTGGGACACTCAGCTTTGGTCGCCATTTTGTTTCAGCTCCACAACAAAGTCACGTGATAAAATACTCCAAGAATCTTGGAGTATTTGTACCACGTGACCCAGCCTTTGCCAGGGTCTTCGCTCCATCAGACGCCATCTTGAAAAAAAAAGGAGAGAAGGCCCTGGGGACGAGGTTGGATCAAATCCTATAATTTCAGAAACGTTGTTTGTGACGTCATGACCTAATTAGCGAATTATAAAGACCAAGTTAAACGGTCAGTTTGGTGGCTACAAAATAACGAAAAGTCTCTTCGTTAACACTACTTACCATTCCTTTTGCTACTTGCCAGGCAAAAACAAAGTAGATCATTGGCATGAAAGTTGTCAGCCTGCTCCACGTCTCCATGGTGATTGTCCTGTGGCATGTTTATCTTCACCTCCTTACATTTCTCCTTAATTGGCTCCATCTTGTTTTTGGAGCCAGATGGCCCCGCGACTTCCAGAGAGAGACTTGGAGACTCGCTGTGATTAGGATACCTGCTTTCATTCCTATCATTCACTTTATTCCCTTCAATTTCTTCATTTTCCATTTCTTCCTCTTTTATTTTCCCATCATCCTCCTGGCTGTTCTTCAAATTTTCTTCAGTTTTGTTATAAGAATCGAGTGTTGCAGGTTCATCTCTCTTTGTGCTAAGTTTTTCTATTGAAGTCATGATAACAGCCATAGTTTCATGGCAGCACTGTTCGCCGGCCTTTGCTGTCAATTTGTTACCTCCGACTAACGCCTCTTCATCTTCAAAAATGTCGCCATCCATGCTATTCTTTAAGTTGATGTAAACCTGATTAAATTGTTAAAAAAAAACGTTTTATTTTCTATTTTCTGTTGATTTAATTATCAGCTCAAAATGTTGTCACGATATTGTCAGGAAACGATTCGCAGCGACAAAGGAAACTTACGTTTTTGTTTTCACTAGTTAACTCACTACTCGCATAAACACTGGTTCCATTACTCCCCCTGAAGAAGGTACTTATCGATTACAAAACTCCATCTTAAATGTCCGATTGTTCAAAGTCCAGATGATACGCCTAATACGCGTTATCCACACAACTGTGATAAAAGTAAATGTCACTCAATACAACTTCCGGTCGCGACAAAGTTACAATGTCAAAAAGCTCAATAATATTAGCCAGTTCATCAGATACCACGGACATGTATCAAGATTCGTTAAGGTAAATTAACCATCGTTCTAGAAATTCGGAAGGCGTAACCGCACTGAACGCGATGTGGTTACGCCTTCCGTTTAGCCGCGTCCGTGTAAACAGGGCTTTAGTTAGTGTGCCCACACTCCCATCATATCTCATTGATACGATATGCATGACCGCGGATCAGTTTAATTTGTCAGTTGCTACTATGTTTGGAATAGCCAACGAACATCTCGCATGTTGAAATGGTGTACGTCCGTCACGTGTTCACTGCAGCTCCTCAAATGCATCGTATTATCGTATTGATCGAGCGCAATAATTACCTGAGCCACCCCCCCCCCCCCCCCCCCCCAGCAGGCTCTCGTGGAGAGATGGTTTTGACATTTTATCCTTAATTTGGTTCGTCATTACGGAGTTTTACAAACGGGTTGCGAAGTTCGTTGAAAATTTCGAACTTTGTCACGAACTTGCCAATTACCCAATCAAGTTGCGAACTTCGAAACCAACTTCGTTATTTCAGCGCGAACAAAGTTCGGCAACTTTGAAGTTGAGATACAACGTGGCGAACTACGGGCTACTGCGAAATCAAACAAATTAAGACGAAATCCATTAGAAAATCGAGTAATATTTCTGGCCAGTGGACAAAAATCCTGTACTACGACGCCATAAGCTTTCACGCTTAAACTAGACATTCATGAGCCGTACCTTAACGGTATTCACCAAATAATATAACTCCACAATCCTTAAATTGCAGCCATGTTTAACAAAAACATGGCTGCCACCTCTCATGACTCAACCCATTCACGGGAGGAAGCTCAAGGCGGAAAGCAATTTAAGGATTGTGGAGTTATATTATTTGGCGAATACCGTTAAGATATGGCTCATGAATGTCTAGTTTAAGCGTGAAAGCTTATGGCGTCGTAGTACAGGATTTTTGTCCACTGGCCAGAAATATTACTCGATTTTCTAATGGATTTCATCTTAATGTCTGAGCTCTGGATCGTTTTCTCCAAGAGTTTCTGGAAAATTGCATTATTCTGCAACTGATCTTGATCTCAAAATCAAATAATTCCTCAAAATTCCGTGTGGAAATGATTGATTGATGCTCGCTGTTGAGGGCGCGCGCTATCAAATTGGAACTTCCCGAATTCCGTATCGATTTAAAATCATGACTGTAAACTAATTGTTGCTTCCAGGGTGTCAGTAGAGTGTATTTCATGCCAGAGATTTGCTGTTCAAGGACATTTTGCTTCATTTTAAAAGAGTGGTTCGCTTTTGCTCGTTTCCAAAGGTAATTCATGTAAACAAGCTTACTTTAATTTATATGGCTCAGAAAATTTGTTTTGTTGTCGGCGAATTTCAGCGATATATCCTTCAAAGCATTCATAAGAATAAAAAGCTAAGAATATATTTTTGTTCGTTTGACTAGTACGGAAAACCAATAACAAGAGCGAATGATAAGTTTATTTTCAAGGCAAGATGCCGTAACACAAAACATTAACGTATGGATAAGAATTGTTTATACTAGCATTTCCTTCCAAGTACATTCTTTATACTTATTTCTGTTGTTTAAAAACCACGAAATGTTACATCGTACATGTTTGCCATTATTTTTACACTCGCCAATTTCAAAGTTCGCTGTACAAGATCAGTTGCATAATAATAATAATTTTCCAGAAACTTTTGGAGAAAACGATCCAGAGCTCAGACATTAATTTGTTTTGATTTTGCAGTAGCCCGTAGTTCGCCGCGTTGTATCTCAACTACAAAGTTGCCGAACTTTGTTCGCGCTGAAATTGCGGAGTTCGCTTCGAAGTTTGCAACTTGATTGGGTATAATTGACAAGTTCGTGACGAAGTTCGAAATTTCCCAATGAACTTCGCAACCCGTCTGTCAGTCAAAAGTTATGTAAAACTCTCTGTAATCGTTCTTTTCCTGTAGCTATACCCAACGTAATTTCCTTAAAGATTTACTTTTGAGCTCCTTACGTTTGATAAGTGCTACAACCAAAACATCGACTCTCACCTGATTTTCTTTTACGCGATCTTGCTGTTGTTGCTCCTCTTGTTCTTCTTCTCCTTCTTCCTCGTGTCCTTGTTGCTGCCGTTGTTGCTCCTGCTGTCGTTGTTTTTGGTGTTGTTCTCCTCTTCCTTTTTCCTCTTCACCTTCTCCTCTTTCTTTATCTTCTTCTTCTTCTTCTTCTTCTTCTTCTTCTTCTTCTTCTTCTTCCTCTTCCTCCTCCTCCTCCCCTTCCCCTTCCTCTTCCGCCTCCTGCTCCTCTTCCTCTCCCTCTTCCACTTGCTCTTCCTCCTCTTCTTCTCCCTCTTTCACTTGCTCCTCCTCCTCCTCCTCCTCTTCTTCTTCTTCCTGTTCCTGTTCCTCTCCCTCTTCCCCTTCCTCTTCCTCCTCCTGCTCCTCTTTCTTCTTTTGCTCTTCTTTTTCTTTCCCTTCATCTACCGCTTTGAAAACTAATTTCTTCTTCATGAACATTTCCTCTTTTACCGTGATAAAGCAAACTTGCTTTTCAGAGGACCATTTTGAACTTTTGGCGCCAGCAATCTTGAACTCATTTGTGATTTGTGCCAAATCTTGAAGAATAGCTCCATCGACACTATTCTTAACCTTGATCTGAAATTAGTGAAATAAACTTCTTATGTCATGCATGAAAAAATGATTGTATGCTGTTAGTGTATGCGCACTCATAGCTATCTTGGAGCCTGTGACGTTTGCAGCTGCAATTGCAATGGAATCTGGAATTTGAGTATTTAGAACTTTAAATCCCAACAATATTTACTTTTCATGGCAACTATTGTTAGGTAGAGAAATTCGCTAGTTTACAGTTGCGTTTTGTTTATAAAGAGTATTAGCTGTAGACGTTACCGACCGCAAAGGACTTGACCTTGCACAAGAAAACAATGTGCACGAAGAGAGCAAGAGAGTAAGAAATTGAGTGACTTGTTAAACCGTGTAACTTGGCCCTATCTTCTACAACTGAAGCCTTCAATCAAGAATGCGCTAGATTACGTTCCATCTTTACTCGACTCGACTATCCTATGAGCCTCATAAACTCCACCATCAACAATTTTGTCCAAAATATTTCATCGGATAAAAGAGAAAGAGAAGCTGAAGATGGCAGCGTCATAAGAATCAGTCTCCCCTTCAAGGATCAAACAGCAGCCAATGCAGTCAAACAGCAAATGCGTGATCTCAGTAACAAGATTGGCACTACCCTACAACCAGTATTTGTCAGCAAGAAATTGGAACAAGATCTTTAGCTCAAAGAAATCAAGCCTCCAATCGTAAATCAACAGTGCGTTGTATATTTATTTTCATGTGATCTGCGTAATGTGGATTATGTTGGCTACACAGCCCGACACCTTTATTAGTGTATTGTCGAACACAAGACCTCGGTGATTGGAAATCATCTCATGCAAGCCCATGGTAATAGAAGCCTTCTTAAATAAAGCCAATTTCGCGTACTGAAAAAGTGCCAAGGGAAATTTGATTGTCTCGTTTATGAGATACTATTCATAAAAAAAAACCAGAAACAGAACAGAAAACAATTTCTGGATGCTTACCATAGTGAGACGACGGGAAATTTAGGCATGAACACAAGGGTTGCACATGATGTAGATAATGCTCGATCGAAAACGTCTTCAAGACCACGAGGAGCGCGCGTCCCGTAGCATGCTGGGATTACAACAAATAAAACGAAAATAGGAATGGACTTTGGCAAAAACCAAAACGATTGTTGAGGATTAGCCTCAACACACTTGGAAAACCTAAAAATCTTATGGATCTCCAATGTAACATTATTTACAGATAAGGAAAGTGTCTAGATTAGAATCTAAAATATGCTGCGTTTGTAAGTCGATTTTATCAAGTAAAAGGAAATTCTCCCTATTCTGTTCGTCATTCTCTCTTCTTTTGTAGAAATGTCCTTACAACTAGAAAACTGACCAACTCCCTTGTAATTTCTTGGATAAGTTTGGATTCATTGAATTTGTTTCCAGCAGTGATGCCCATAACATGTCATAACCATTTACATTTGTTTTTGCATGCTTCTTCCGTGAAAGGAATCGAAATTGTCATACCTGTTGTCTTTTGCTTCTCAGCCACTGAAGAAGATCCCCGTGTGGAACATATTCCAAGATCAACATGATGGGTTCTGACTTAACCCAGTAGCCGAGCATGCTTAGAATGTTCCTATGAGAACCAACTTGCTTCATGAACTCAATTTCCTGCAGGAGTTGGTCTTTGCCTTCCTCGGTGGCTGTTTCTGCAATTACATGTAAACCGAAAGGAAATTTAAAATGAATAAGCACATGCAGTAAAGAATGTTCAAAATAAACAAATCCTCAGGTAGATCATATAATTTCTGTTAATGTCAATTTTGTAATTAGTGTTAGTGTCAACCATGACAATAAAATAAATTGTAGTGAAAAAAGTAGATCATCTTTATGGTAACACCAAACATAACTTTAAACTGTGTGATTTATTGGTTGGAAGAGACATAAAGGATCCCAAGTGATTAATATCGTTCTCACAAAGCGATCTGGGACTGAGATTACCCACGTAATAAGCCTACATGCACAACCAAACTAGACTACAATGGGAGAAAAAAAATAGTTGACACATGCATTGTGTTTGCGTAGCAGTTTTCATGGCATATTAATCACTACATGTTAAAATTCACTACACTCTGCCACAATACCCGCGACAGACCTCTGGGAAGACCTGGAAACAAACCGCGACATCCGTAAAGGAAAACAGAAACTTGCCCAGACTCGCAGATTTATGTAAACAGAAACTTGCTGAGACGTGCAGATTTATATTTGGACGATTACGTCATAGGGTCACGTCGAATCGTGACTTGAAGAGATTGTCTGTGAGTTGCATACGTACATCACATACACTAGAAGCGCCATTAGATCAAATTTTTTATCAAGCTACGTTACATTTCGCCAGGGTCATAATATTGTCCCATTTGTTTTGTGTGAAATACATTTCTTTTCCGTAAAGGAAAACAGAAACTTGCCCAGACTCGCAGATTTTATGTAAACAGAAACTTGCTGAGACGTGCAGATTTATATTTGGATGATTACGTCATAGGGTCACGTCGAATCGTGACTTGACTTGTCTGTGAGTTGCGTACGTACATCATATACACTGGAAGCGCCATTAGATCAATTTTTTTTTATCAAGCTACGTTACATTTCGCTAGGGTCATCCTTTGCCTAAATGATATTTTATGAATATTGTCCTGTTAAATAATTGTCATTTTGTGTGAAATACATATCTTTTCCGTATATTTTCTGAGAAAAACAGAAACTTGCTGAGAAATGCAGATTTATAAATAAGGACGATTACGTCATGGGTCACATAAGTCACGTCTAACCGTGACTTGAAGAGATTTCGCAACGTCTGTGATAAACCAGGGTCGCCGTTAGGTCAAATTTCATATCAAGCTATTACTTTTGATTTGAACATGAATACTCTGCTGTTTATTTAGTGCGAAATACATTACTTTTTTGAGTTGGTGCAGCAGTTCACCTCCTTGTACGCAGAATATTTATAAATAACAACCATTACGTCACAATATCACATTTTGACTCACGCAATTTGTCGAACTGTGACTAGAATAGCTGCGAATGACGATGGTGCAACGCGGAACGTCTGCGATTGATGGTTCAACAACGATTCGTACCTATGTTGTCGTCTTTTTTCCTCTTATTCAACTCTGGCTTTATATTGAGGAATGATCTCTAAAGACTGCTCAGAGGCAAGGAAATTGACAGTAGGCACTATACGCAAACATCATACTTCAGCGTGACTGCCGTGACTAATCTGATAGATTTCAAGCAAGAAAGTAGGTAAAACTGCTTTCTTGCTTGATAAAAAAAAAACCCGGTTATATTTTCTTCGAAAATTCTTGTTTTTACGTGATTCACCCCGTACCCCCACTCCGCCAAAGCGCTAGTAGGAGAGCTAGGGGAGATTATAAATATATATTCGCCTTGTGAAAGATTTTCTCGGGGAGGAACGAAGCCCGGACTCGAGAGAGCGGCGGAAATCGAGCCTATGTGAAAGTTAATTGGACTGGTCCAAATAAATATTAATTTAGGACCGCGTAAACACATCGGAGCGGCCTACAGATTTCGCAACGTCGGTGAGTTTGACTCGTCAAAATATTAAATAAATGTACTCCCTACTGGGTGGACAAACTAGGAGCGCCATTAGATCAAATTTTTTATCAAGGCTACATTACATTTCGCCAGGGTCATGATTATTGTCCTGTTTGTTTTGTGTGAAATACATTTCTTTTCCGTAAAGGAAAACAGAAACTTGCTCAGACTCGCAGATTTATGTAAACAAAAACTTGCTGAGACGTGCAGATTTATATTTGGACGATTACGTCATAGGGTCACGTCGAATCGTGACTTGAAGAGATTGTCTGTGAGTTGCGTACTTACATCACATACACTAGAAGCGCCGTTAGATCAAATTTTTTATCAAGCTACGTTACATTTAATTTCGCCAGGGTCATGAATATTGTCCTGTTTGTTTTGTGTGAAATACATTTCTTTTCCGTAAAGGAAAACAGAAACGTGCTGAGACTCGCAGATTTATGAAAACAGAAAATTGCTGAGACGTGCAGATTTATATTTGTACGATTACGTCATATGGTCACGTCGAATCGTGACTTGACTTGTCTGTGAGTTGCGTACGTACATACATACACTAGAAGCGCCATTAGATCAATTTTGTTTTACATTTCGCCAGAGTCATCCTTTGCCTAAGTGATATTTTATGAATATTGTCCAGTTTGTCATTTTGTGTGAAATACATATCTTTTCCGTATATTTTCTGAGAAATGCAGATTCATAAATAAGGACGATTACGTCATGGAGTCACATAAGTCACGTCTAACCGTGACTTGAAGAGATTTCGCAACGTCTGTAGTAAACCAAGGTCGCCGTTAGGTCAAATTTCATATCAAGTTATAACTTTTGATTTGAACGTGAATACTCTGCTGTTTATTTAGGGTGAAATACTTTGCTTTTTCGTGTTGGTGCATCATTTCACTTTCTTGTACGCAGAAGATTTATATAGATAACAACCATTACGTCACAATATCACTTTTTGACTCACGCAATTTGTCGAACTATGACTAGAATAGCTGCGAATGATGATGGTGCAACGCGGAACGTCTGCGATTGATGGTTCAACAACGATTCGTACCTATGTTGTCGTCTTTTTTCCTCTTATTCAACTCTGGATTTATATTGAGGAATGATCTTTAAAGACTGCTCAGAGGCAAGAAAATTGACAGTAGGCACTATACGCAAACATCATACTTCAGCGTAACTGCCGTGACTAATCTGATAGATTTCAAGCAAGAAAGCAGGTAAAACTGCTTGCTTGCTTGCTAAAAAAAAGCCCCGTTATATTTTCTTCGAAAATTCTTGTTGTAGATGCACGGCTAAAGTTATATAGCACGGAAATCCCGTTTTGTTCACCACGCTTAGTTTGATCTTGATTTTCAAAGCGACTGAACCTGTAACGTTTCTTGACTTTTTTACCCCCACTGATAAGTTTGATAAGATTACATTGACCAGTAATGCTTTACCTGTATTGAAAACGAAGTGAAACAGTATCATCGAAGGTGAAGGATCATGTAGAAAATTGCTGTGTAAAACTCGCGCTGTGATTGGTTTAGAACTGTTCTCTTTAGAGTACAAACGGACGAATGACGTCGCGGATGGCGAGAAAACACGCGCGCTCTGCTCCAACACGAATCCTTCGCATCCCCGTCTCAACTGTATCAACTGTTTAAGCTTGTCTAAAACTTTGAAGCAAACATGAAGGACTTTTACCTCATTGTGAAAATAATCCGAGAAGTTAGAGCGGGATTATCGTTCGCCGTGAAGCCGGACTTCCAATAAAACTAATTCAGATTGTTTTTCCTCGTGTCCGGAAGGAAATAGAGGTTAGTTTCTAAATATCCGTTTTTCGAAACATTTTCTGAGTTGAGCTGTAGTTTATTTTAAAGTTTTATTTGAGTGTATGAAAATACTGTGGCCTAAACTATTGACAGAATTTTTATCGGCTGGTTTAGCGTACATTCAAGTGAAAATCGAGAAGCGAATATATCGATCCGAAATTATATAAAACGAATAGATTCCATTTGACCGTGGGTCTGTACTCTAATAGATGACAAAAGACGTCAAAACGTGACAAGAAAGACTGCATCTCGTGGGCCACTTTTGTTGTTCTTGTCACACGCACGGACAAATGGAATCTATTTGTTAACACGGCAATAGAGCACGCATGTCCCGGATGTTCGCTCAGTTTGATCTTGATTTTCAAAGTGGAACCTGTAGCTTTTCTTGACTTTTTTATCCGACTAATTAAGTTGAATCAAGCCCATATTGAAAACGAAGCTAGGCGACGGATCATGCAGAAATAAAATAATTTCGCTCTCGGAGAGTGGCACGGTCTAACCGGCCGGCACTGAGTATTTTATCAAAAATAACGATCAAAGTGATTTTATAGCAAAACAACTTGAACCTACGAAAACGTTTAGAGGAAAGAAAAAAGTATTCTCTAGTTCATAAAAGATGCCAGAACACCCTCGTTTTACATAAAAGCGACATAGCAGCAAATAATTTGTTTTGTTTTTGAACGTCAAATGTCAATGAATAATCTGCAGATATCTTGGAAAGAAGCCGACAAGATTATAGCCTCCTACGCAGACGCTCTTTGGGCTCGTCACGCAGTCTTTCCTCCCCCACTAAAGTCTGCTGAACGGAGCAGCCACTTCCGTTCTCCGGCCGTTTGCCTTTGTTTTAAAGAAACCAATCATGAACTGCGTAATATTTGAAATTGACACCCGCGGCTGGAAGTAAAAAGTCCGGTAGATTTGTTTATATCAACCCTGGACGCTAGAAATGAGCAATCATTCAATCGTATATTATATTATTAAAACTGAAAAAACCAACAGATATATTTTGTCTGCCACTGCTTTATTACATGAGCTTCATCGACCGCGATTGCACACACTGCCCACGGTAAAATTGGCTCCGGACATCTCCAGCATTCGTTTTTCAACGGCTGCAACGGCGACTGCTTTATCGATGAAACGGTTTAAGACAAACCCATCTATATACTTCACGTTTTCCTCGTCGATCTCACTGAGGGCAACGGCTGGATTTCTCTGCTTGTCGAATGTCGACCTGGTCTTTCATCAGAATTACGTGCAGTGACACAACAACAACAACAATGGCCAACAATCCGCAGCATCCGCTGCAAGCATGGAGTCGAAAATCCAGTCCTCAGGTTGACTAATATATTGGACTTCATTGTATTTCATATGGCTTCCATTTGAAGCGCATTTACTCTCACTGTAACAATAGAAAGTCTTAGAAATTTCTTGCACGGCACGTTCTAAGTTACTCTATTGTTTTGGGGTCAAAGTCCCGTTTTCCACAAACTAGAAGAGAAGCTGTGATTGGCCAATCTCTGAGAACGGAAGTGGCTGCTCCGTTCAGCAGACGTTAGTGGGGGAGGAAAGATTGCGTGACGAGCCCAAAGAGCGTCTGCGTAGGAGGCTAACAAGATTACGGCCGGCAAAGTTGAAAATAGACTTGTCAAACTCTCTAAAAATGTCAGGAGAAAAAATCAAATGAAAATTTTCGTTGAAGCAGGTCTTTATTCATTTAAGAAACGTTAAAATATCGTTCAACGCTGGATTCGTTCTTTCTTTGCGCTAGTTTGCGACTTTGTAAGTTTTGTGTTCTGCCGCGCCATTCAAGCGTACGAAGTTTTTTCTTTCAAGTTCCTGCTATTTTCTAAACCAAAAGAAGATGGTTTTCTTATGTCCTATAAGAAAATGATACACTTATGAGGTCTAGTAAAGCAGCTGAACACACTCGCCTGCGGTTCGTGCATCCACTAGACCTCAACAATCTCGTTCCCAGAGTCCTCGTTACCCTTGTCCAGCGATGAAGCGGCCAACAAGGACCTCTGGGATAGAGTGATCCGCCTGACCTGCGCAGTAAGACCGGAAGTCCAAGAATCTTGGCGTCCGTTAGTTGAAACATGGAGTCGAACACATGCGCAGTAGAACCGGAAGTCCAAGAATCCTGTCATGGCGGATCGCTTCCCCCCAGAGGTCCTTGTTGGCCGCTCCACCGCTGGACTCTGGGAACGAGGACGAGGACTCTGGGAACGAGATTGAGACCTCAAGCGTGCATCAGTTTCTTAAAGAACATAAAAAACCATATTATATTAGGTAAATAAAGCATGGGCAGCTATATTCAAAATATGACAGGAGGGGGTCTTAGTTAGTATGTGTGTAGGGTTATGGACGTGTCGTTGCAAAAGGAAGGGAAAGGGGAGAGGTCAAGCTTTTTACACACTCACTCACTCACTCACTCATTCACCCACCCATGCTGACCAATCAATCAATCAATCAATCAATCAATCAATCAATCAATCTCGTCTGAAAGGTAGAAAAGTGTGTGGTTATCAATAATTTGTTATATATTTGCTGACCAAGTAAAGTTTTAATGGCAACCACTTTTCCTTCTTTGATCTCCACCCTTTGCTCTCTGGGCTTGTAAAATACTTCTACTACTGGTAACTCCCTCAGTACTCCTTTGTGGACTTTACCAAAAGCCCCTCGACCCAGTTCCTCCATGAAAGTTATGCGCTCGGGTGGAACCTCCCGTTGCATCAAGGGAATGATGTCAGACTTGGACCTGACAATAAGAATAAAAAATAACAATAACAATAACACTGAATAACAAAACAACACTAATAATAGTTGACAATGGCGAAAATTTAAAATTACGGACGTTTCGGCTGCTAACTGCAACCCTTTTCCCAACACCGTTCAACCCAAAATTAGGCGTTTTACTCAGCGGTTTTGCAAAAATCTTGACATCAAGTTGGGTCCCCCCCCCCCCCCCCCCCCTATAAATTAAGGAATTTGTTCAGTGTGAAAGATAGTATACCCAATTCAAGTTACTAAGATCTACAAGTTTTTTTGCGCAGGCTGTGGTACCTGTTATGTCGGCGAGGCTAATCGGCATCTCGCTACACGAATCCGGGAGCACCTTTCCACTGACAAGAATTCCCACATTTTTCAACACCTCAAAATGTCGGATAATTGCCGAGCTTTATGTTCTGAAAGTTGTTTTTCCATCCTGGACACCGCCTCCACCTCCTTCCAGTTTAAAATCAAGGAGGCGCTACATATTCATTGGGAAAAACCCTCACTCAATAGGCAAATCTTTCTTGTCAATCTTTCATTGGCTATTTAAGCCTGGTTTTCACACTGAATTCTGATTGGCTAAGACAGAGGGCATTTTTTCTTAATCAATGGCACTTTTTGGTAATCAAGGGCATGATTACTTGATCCTGATTGGTCGAACGGCAACATTACTCGGTCCTACTGAATTGCCATTCAAATGAAGACACAAGAAAGATCACATCAAAATTAGTCAGTTTACCAAGTTTGAGGTTGTTTCGTTAGATTGCAACCATGTAGAAGGCTTTCAAAAATCAGAAAAATTAGAGACTTTGTATGGATTTGAAGGACGCCATCTCTGAATTAGAGACGTTTGTATGGGATTTGGGCGACCTTTGACAGCTCACAGCCTGGTTACTATGTAATGTAACATAACCAAACTTGGTGAACTTGCTAATTTTCATGCGATTTTTCTGGTGATGGGATTAATTTTTTTAATATGACGTAATTTGAACAATAGGTAAACTAGTGCCCAGTCCCTTTTTGAACTTCGGAACGGGCAATAGACCAATTCCGATATATTAATATTCTAACTTGGCTCCGAGGCTTAGGGGAATAAAACAAAAGAAATCGACAATAAATCACATCGAGGTTGAGGGATGAATAAATAATTTCTTTTGTCTTATTCCCCTAAGCCTCGGAGCCAAGTTAGAATATTAATATATCGAAATTGGTCTAATTAAGCTTACGTTTCAGGCTTGTCTTGGATTGAGTGTAAGCTTGTTTTTTTTTTTTCACGACTTACGTTTTTCTCTTAAGATTTACATAACAGTCAAAGTTATCCTGTTCTGAACGTATAAACTGAGGTTTTGCTTGATCTTGCTGTGATTCTGCCGCTGAAGGTTTTCCGAAAATGTTGCCCTTTATGTGATAAACAAGTAATCGCATTGTTCCCTCGTGCAATTAGGGATTAATTTCACTTGTATTTTCAAAGTTTTTACAAATTGCCCTCGTCGCTGCGCGACTCGAGCAATTTTGTAAAAACCTTGAAAATCAGTACTCATGAAATTAATCCCTAATTATAATAACTTCATCGGGCATTGTGGCGTATTTTGCGGGCTAAAATGGAGAATTCAGCGGGCTAAAATATATTTTAGCCCGCTGAACTGAGCCAATCAGAAACAAGAAAATAACGTAGCAGCCAATCAGAACTGGAAACCATTCAACTGTTCGCGCCGCTTTCTTGGAATTCAAAGCGCCGTTGACTCGAAGTGCTGCCATCTGCAGCTGCAAAGCTATTGTTTTTGAGCTTAAAATGATCAGACTGGCTGAAAAAGCTAACGAAGAAGCAAATTTTCAGCCTTCTCAGTACAGCTAGTTGAAGAGGACTTACAGAAACTCGAGGAAGAATCCATACACGGCGGCGAATTGAATGTAAGTTTGTGTTCTTCGATCGAAACCCGCTATTTTATGCCAAATTGCCAGTTCATGCAGTAATTGCATGATTAAGTTCCAACACTTCTAGATGACTATTTCTTTGCTGTTGATGGAATTCTGTAATTTTTCCTTTCAAGAGAACTTTAGAGCACAGATTGTTTCGACGAATTTTGCGGACGGTTTTCTGCCAAGTTTACAATGAAATAAACGTCGACCCGACGCCGGCAGTGTTCAAGATATCGCTTACTGTCTTTGATTCCTTTTCTAAATACCCTCTGAAATTATTATAATAGTAATAGAAGCGGCTCGGGCTAAAATGAGCCTGAGTCGGGCCAAAAACATATTTACGCCCGCGAACATCAACTCTATTGTTATATTGCACTCGGGCCCATGCGATTACCTATAAAAAACACATGCAAAGGGGACAAAGTTTTATCTCACGAATGCTTATTTTAGGCCAAGCGGATATGAAACCAAAACTTAGTAATTTACGATCATGAGTCGTAAATTGTAACATTGCTTTGATTTCAGTAGACACTTAATTTATTTTATGTCCTTCGTCAGAACCAATCCATTTCTTCTTAAAAAGGGCTGACTCTCAAAACTTCACTGTTTAAAGCTACAACAGATTGGCGGTTACATATAATTCCTGACTCTATTATGAGCTGCATGTTTATAATTAGGATTTAAGTAGCTACCCCCCCCCCCCCCCCCTGATTTCTATATATAACGCTACCTATCTTGTAATAATTTGCATTTGATAATGGTAACATGTCGTCGCCGAAACGTCATGTTTTAATATCGCTCATTTTTATTCTAAAATTATATTATTTTAAGAATATAATAATATAACTTTAAAAAGTGTGCAAAATGAAGACTAAAAAACGTTTTACGTCAAACCATAGCTAATAGAATGAAATGAAATGTACTGCCATACCTTTTTGATAGGAGGGCATTTAGTTTTGTCTTTCTTTTTCTGTTCTTGTGACAACCGATCCCCACAACTATCATGACAAAAAGAGCAACACTTCCAGCAAATATGCCAGTTATTTTTCCCATGGTATCGTCACGTTTGTTTTCTGCAACTGAAAAAAAAAATACAAATAAATAAAGTGAGGCAGGCATTTAGTCATTTTGTCCGAGCACTTGATATTTTCGATAATAACTTTGTCTTTTTCCTTCCGTAAAAAATCAAGAGCAAATATAGAGAAGGTGAACCATAGAAAACATAAAAAATAACAAAAACGTAAACATATATACCTTTTATATCTGAGTTGGTTTTTACATGCCAGGAGTTTGACATGGTACTTTCCTTTTCTTCATCTCTAACAGACATTGCAATCTCGTACTCCGTGTCGCATTTGAGAGGCATGAAATGGAAGGTACTTGTAACCTGGTTGATTTGCCTTCGTATCCAGTCATCTTTGCTGCCACCTGATTGAATTTCTCTGTAGTGTATCATATACATCGTAAGGGGGCATCCAGTGTCCATTGGAGAAATCCATGTGACGTTCACATTGCAGCCATTTATTTCCATTTCTTTGTTGTCAATTACAGAGGGTGATAATGTACCTTCAATCAAGCATGGAAAAAAATAATGTTTTACGTAAACACAATGGGTAAGCTTGGTGTAAATATCAATATCAAGTGAATCGTCTGATTTGATTGGCTGGGCTGGTCTGTAGTGCGTGTACCTATTATTATTATTACTAGTAACAATAATTTGCCCAAATAAACACAAGCCTCAGATGAAGCTTTCCTACACGGAAACTATGAACAAACTTAAGGTCTACACAATAATAGTCAAAAAGGTTTTGACAGCCAAAATATTTATTCAAATAAACATTTTATTTGTTTTCGGTTCAAAGCTGTTTAAGCTATCGATCGGATCGATCGACCTTCGTATTCCAAATTACGAAAGTTTTAATTATATAGGCATTGGAATCAAAAGATCAGTTAAACAATAATTTTTGTTATAAATCAAACAACATTTAAAAATAACATTTAAGCTTGCCGTACTGTGGTGTTTCCATTCCTAAGTCTTGGAAAAATCCATTTGAAATGCCTGGAGAATCGAAGGGCTCCAAACGCCAAACTTCAATGTCGTTTTTTTCGGCGGTCGAGCAATGTAGTTTGCCTAAAATATGCCCTGCTGGAAACCGTCCTGTTATTCTCGGTCCTTCAATCTGTTCAATGAAGTTGTATCAACCCCTTGATTCATCGGTCTGGCATGTGTCCAAATAAGCTTATTTGTTGATGTGTCAATTCGTGAAAGAAATAATTTCAATCCTCCAGTAGCATTTCTCAAACCGAGGAACGAAGGAATCGCAGAATTTATCCGTTTGTTGGCATAGAAACTCCTAAAAGGTCTATCTTTTAAATGTTAAGACGAGAGAAATACCGTCCTGAAAACAGAAACAATCCGCCATTTTGTTTTGCTCAAATATTTGCGTCCGCAATATGAGGTAGTGTTGTGATTTCCCAGGCCTTATGCACTGGTCAGCGGAATTACCAAAAAAGTTACTATAAACTCACAAATTCCCCCAAACCATCCCGAAAGCTCAGGAATCCATTGTATTCCTGAGCTAAAAAGGAAAAAAGAACCCCAGGCGAATTCGAGCCCTCCAGTCCCCAGTCCCGAAGATCAGATTTAAACTTTAGCGCCTTACACCATCAGGCCACGGGCGCGCCGTGTGACGTCATTTCCGCCAGGCACCTTCATCAAAAATATGACCGTAAACTCCAGACGAGATTCGATCCCGCCAGAGCTCTTTGGTGTACTACAAAGTTATAAACCTTGCACGCTCGGCCTCACGGCCTCGTTTCGCGAGGAATTATTGTTGACCTATTGAATGCATGACCAGGCAAGTGTTTTAACACTTATATAAAAATACAGAATTGACTGTAGCTTAATACCTCCTCCAGTTTTGACTTTCCACAGTTTGCTTTGGTTCAGAGGTGTTTCTCCATATTCGCTCCATGCTGTAACTGCTATTTCATATTCCTTGTAGCATTTTCAATTTAAGATTATAGTGGTTTGCAAATTGTGACACATTAACTGCCCTCCATCTACTTCCATTACTCCCTCGCATCGCTTCTCTGTAGTAAACAGTATACATAGCAACCTGCACAGGACACGATCCTTGCTTCCACGTGACCTTGACAGTACTTCCCTTGACTTTATTCGTTTGGTTTATGATCAGCGGGACAACTAGAAAGAGGAAAATACGTTTATTTTACAAAAAAGCTAGCCTGCGAGCGGCTCTCTTGTTCGGGCGAGTGGCAACGCCGCAAGTTGCCGGAGATTGCTGGCGCGAGAGCGCGCTCGTGGGTTAATTAACACAAGTGTCCCCAAAATAGAAAATTTCTCTCAATGTTTTCTCTCACATTACAACACTTAATGACCATGTACTTCAATGAAAATCTCTGTATACTCAAGAAAGCCGTGCATATTGCTTAAAGGTGCAGGTAATAAGATAACTTTTCTTTCTTTTTTACATAAATTTTGAAGGAGGAATCAACTAAGAAACGAAGATTCGCTGATTAATTAAATATGTATTTTGCTTTATACAGTTCGAGTTAAAAAAACTAAGCATATGGAATTGTCGTAAAAAGTTGTTGTAATCGTGGTAAGATAATAATAATAAAGTACATTATCGTTTGTCTCACGATGCAGTCACTTGTACAATACAATACAAACTTTAATTTATTGACACTCCCCAATTAAATGGGGCTTTTTCGGTTACATTTGACTAATGCATGTAGATCGCGACGTTTCGACCGAATACTGCCAGTCTTCATCAGGAGATGGGGTCGACTTGTTACGCGTCACCATTTGCAGCACAATGGTCTGCTGTGGATTTCGATCCTCATTATTATTCCGTGAAGAAGTTGTTCCCTCATAGGTCCGCTGCCGTTCCAGTCTCCTGCTGTTGTGTTTCTTGACCGTGGGCATCAATGCTTTTGGAATCTCAACTCCGTTATAGTACCTAAAAAACTTAAAAAATCTACGTTGTATCGGTCTCTGCCCCTACAGTATATTTTCACTTGTTTTTAAGCAGATTAGATGACTAGTTTGATCCAACGTACACCAGCAGGATTGTCGTTCACGGTTGCTTGCTTGAACATTATGTAAATACCCTAATTGTCACTGCGTGTGTATCCGTACGCATTCTCGGTCAATAAACTTTACCTCGGTCTATAGCGGATAAGTGGCCGGTCTCGTGGGCGTGCTCTGAAATGGCGGAAGTCTGGGTATGGGGCCAGGGGGTATGGGCAAGTCGAATGTCTCGGTCGTGCTCCTTCATTCTTTCCAGCATAATTTTATATTTCCCAGTTTTGCCGATGTAGATATTGGCAATAACCGCGGAAACTGGGCTTTCCATGGCAGTGCCATCTCGTTGTTCGTAAATCGATCAGTTATAAGTATGTAGATCTCAGTGGAAAATTCAAGAGGTCCGCAATCTGAGCAGGTTTTAGCGTCGTGTGGGTCACTCTCCAGCTTTCGTAGCGCGGCTTGTCAGACGACGCCATCCATAGGAATGTTGTAAACAGCGACTCTACGTCCAAAAACACCATGATCGTCTCGTTCCCTTGGATCATCTCACTGCTGAGGTTGGATGCGAAATGAGCTGAGTTGGTCACCTTGAAGTCCGAGGTAAACCGAGATAAATAGTCAGCAATGGTGTTGACACAGGACACAATAGCTAGGTCCTTGTGGATCTTCGGTAATCGTACGCGTAGAATCCTAAAGGGCTGTTTAGGTCGAGGTCTGAGTCTTGTTGTAAACAGCCTCTGGTATGTGTCCGCTTCGCTTCATAGTGAGCAGCTTCTCGGGCACTTTCCGGGTCAAACGGTCTGTTGGATCTTTGTCTTTACTCAGGAGCTGGTACGGTCCTGTCTCAATAAGTGCGGACATCTTGACGTGGTATGTTTCAGTGTGCAGAACTACGCTTAAAGCGCGACCTTGTCTGCCGGAAGAACCATCTTTCAGTTTTCAGGCTCTAAGCGCGTCTAGAATCTCCTTCGTAATGTTAGTCTTCCTCTTCTTTACACGGATTTCTTGGAAAGTAATTTCTGTAATCGAAGAAATTCCTTGTCTAAATAAAGTGTTTATCTCTCTATCTATCTGTTGTTGGCAGCTCTCCTTACATTGTCTGCTACTTATGGTGACGCGTAACCACTCTATACCATCGCCTGATGAAGACTTGCAGTAAGCAGCCGAAGCGTCGTGATCAACATCAAATTGACTACATCGTGAGAAAAACGATAACATACTTTATTAGATGAAATTGTTTATATTTTGGCCGTTGCTATGATGGGATTTAGGATTTGTACCCCCACCTCCCCACCCCCCACCCCCACCCCCCCCCCCCCCCCCTCCTCTCTCTCTCTCTCTCCCTCTCTCTCTCTCCTCCCCCTTCCTCCGTTGTTCTTTCTTTCATTCTTTTCCCCCTTCCTTCCTTCCTTCCTTCCTTCCTTCTTTCTTTTTCTCTTTTTGTTTCTTTTTTTCCTTCATCATTCTTCCTTTCTCTCTTGCTTGCTCAATGACTTACTAGCTTGCCTCGTATTCTTTGCTGAAATACACTGACAAATGTAATTATATAGTCATTATACAACACGACATCAAGAAATGTTGCTCATGTTTTGCACATGTACGTAACTATTCCTATCTCTTTATAAACAAAGCAAGAAGTAGAAAATAACAAATTTCTGACCTCTGTGCAAGTCGAAAATCTGGTCCGGAGGCAAAACGAATCCAGCGATGTGAAGATCCATTACTGATCCATACAACTGCGCATGCTTCTCGCCAGAAGACGGAAACCAATCTGCCAGTCCTTTGCCAATAAGGTACGTGTTTTGTGGAGGTTTACCTGAACGGGATGTGAGAAACGTTTTCGAGTCCCGAGCCTTTAAAAGTATCACGTACCCCGCCATCAATGAATGTCTTAAACTTGTTATCTTGCTCACAGGTTACAGCTATATGCGTCCATTTGTTTGACATGCCACCGAGATAATCAATCGTGAAAAACAATGTTGTATTCATAGTTACTTGACGAGAAATGACAATACTCCAATATCTTAGGCCTTGACCATCTCTCGTAACAAATATAGATAGTTGAAGTGTTTTTCCACTTAATGACGAGCCTATTATTATAGGCTGGTGGTAAATCATAGTGTCTTCGTCATTAAATGGTCTACGGAATAGTTTTATCCAAAACGCAATTGTGTAATCACAGTCAGTGATATTTATGTCAGGCAACAGCAGCGTAGGATCCCAGTTTGTTAAAATTCACCGCCTTGCTGCCAGGGACACCGACCCTCTGTGAAGTTTACAGAACCATAATATCTACAAGGAAAAAAAACACAATATATTACAAGTCTTCTTGTTATGACCCTTCGATCAGGCTTTCCTTTACCAGTTCAAGAAAATAAAAGGAAAAAAAGGGGAGCGCGGCGGGAAAGGAGAGCCTGCGGATTAGATAACTTGCCGAGTCATTAGGAGACGCAAGAAGTGCGCGGGAAGCGGCCCTTATAGATATTTAAAATCGTACCTTTTTAAAGTAGCCATTTAACATTTCTTTTTAATTTTAACTAATGTATTTTTATTCCTTTCTTATTGTTTGTTTTTATCTTTTTAACATTTTTAACTCGGAAAATGGCTAAAAGCCATTTCCGAGTTGTAGCTGTGGGAGGCTAATTTCACTCCTTCGCTTCCTGTTAAACATTTTGTATATCCGCTGACTAGTGCATAACGCTTGCGCATATATTGCGCATAATATACAGTAAGACATACAGTGGAACTCTCCACGCAAAACGAAGATTGGTTTGAGAAATCAGGAAGTTCGAAATATCGGGAGTAAAATTACAGTGAAACAAGTCCAAGGAAAACGACTTTTGGTTCGAGTTATCGGGGTTTCGAGAAATTGAGGGTTCGAGAAGTTCCACTGTACTAGCAGTAATCGAGGGCGAGAAAGCCGTCTTACATTTCATTATTTATTTCATCCTGCAACTGATAAACATACACCTTGTTTGAGTTCGAAATCGAAATACTCGACCGCAAAAAAAAAGGGGTTTCCCATGATATCAACACATGCGTTAAAAAAGTAAAGAAAGAAAAAAAGAAAAAAAAGGACCTTCTAGGCGCCGAACCCACGACCTCTAGACTCCAAAGCGGTGCTTATATCCACTGCGCCACGTCGCCACAACGGGAAACTTTGTGAAAAAAATAATTTATTTATTGGATTTGTATTGAGCCGCTGAGTTATTTGACTATCACAACAGGCTCAAGTGAGTTCTGAGAACTGAAATGGTGGCGAACTTTCGCCGAAGTGTTGACTGAAGTGCTGGCCGGATTGAACGTGCCGGTTGCTGTTTTTAACCCTGCAACATGATAGCTCGTTGCCGAGGTTGTTTGAGGTGGACGTGACACGATTTACCCATCAAGTCATTTGTTTTAGTAGTCTTTTAGTGGCAATGTTTCTCATTTGTAGATCTGTTTTAGACGTTCAAAACGATTTACAATGATAAATTGAAAACGCAATTTGAGTTTCTGCGTGTTTCGCATACAGATATAAGAATGATATCACGTTATTAAGGCAACTTGTGTTTAAAATATTAACGTTAACATAATTTTCCGAGTTCAGTGGCTCGTAGCCACTTTGATTTTATTTTAAAGCGACATGAACAATTAGTGGATTGGGCGCTAGAGAAATCATATTATTATTATTACAGTAGAACCCCGCTAACTCGAACTCCTAAGGGAAACCAAAAATAGTTCGAGTTAGCGGGGGCTCCAATCTCGTTCCCAGAGTCCTCGGTTACCCTTGTCCAGCGGTGGAGCGGCCAACAAGGACCTCTGGGGGGAAGCGATCCGCCATGACAGGATTCTTGGACTTCCGGCTTTACTGTGCATGTGTTCGACCCCATGTTTCAAATAACGGACGCCAAGATTCTTGGACTTCCGGTCTTACTGCGCAAGTCAGACGGATCGCTTCCCCCCAGAGGTCCTTGTTGGCCGCTCCACCGCTGTACAAGGGTAACGAGGACTCTGGGAACGAGATTGCGGGGGTTCAAGTTAGCGGGGTTGGTGTAGAATTTCAAGTATCCTGTTAATAATTAATAAGGTATTGTGGTTTTATCATTCATTCACAATCATGAGTCATTTTGGTACAATTAGTTTGTTTTATGAGTTAATTATGTCGTCTTTGAACTGCCATGCGTCACTCCGGAAACGAATTACCCTTCTATATATGGTCAACAGTGATCTACCAGATGTTTATCGGTCCGTTCATGGATTTGAATTACGTTTCCACACATTATTACGTTGTTATTAATAAAGATTAAAGATTTTGACACGTCAATCAGCTATGTTCTGACACTTTGAGGTTTACCGACTGACATTTTTAAAACACAGTAGAACCCCTGCCTAGTCCCCAGTCGCTCGCGAGCACCAGGGCGCTTCTGGAAAGGATGGGCGGTGAAACACGCACTGCGCTGTTGTGCGATGTTTGATGCGGAGCGAGACTGGGTCGAGCGCGCTCGAGAGCGCTCGAGTTCAAAACATGTCGGCAAATGAAGTTCAATAGCTGATGCAGAAAAGGGATTGCTACAAGAGAAAGGTACAGGATTTCCACTTAGTTTTTGTACAATTAATATGTCAACATGTTGGTAAAGCTGTAAGCAATAAAGAACGGGTTATGTAAAATCAACAACGATTTTATTTAAAATAAGTCGAGCTGCTTCGAAACGCGTTGCTCTTTTAGTGTGGGCGCGAAAAGACAGACGTTAATTGCCTGCGATCTAAACCAAACAAAAACGGTAATTTTTGGCGTAAGCATAGAGCAAACTTTCGATTTTTCATCGGTTTTAAATTTGATTTTGAAATGTTTTGAACTGTTTGAGTTAGACGCTCTAGACGTCAGTGCACAGTTGTTCTCTCATAATAAGGTGAACTTGGTCATTTGACGTTGTTGTTTTTGCAGAGAACGGCTTAGAAATGTACCAATATGTAAAACGCCAGTCTCGCCCCGCATCAAGCATCGCACAAGAGCGCAGTGCGCGTTTCACCGCCTATCCTTTCCAGCGCCCTGGGATAATTGAGCACATCCCCCGCTCTCGCGCTTCGCGCTCGTTCCAAGCTCCCTCGCGCTTCGCGCTCTCGTCTAGTAAAGCCTGTGGAGGAGGCAGGTAGAATTCGGCTAACTCGAAGGTTCTACTGTAGAGTTCGAGTTATCGGGGTAAATTTATCCAAGGGAAAGTAAAATTAGTTCGAGTTAACCGAGTTCGAGTTAACGGGTTGACTGGGATGCTCGTCGGAAATTTTGAATTAAACCCCTAAAGGAGACCAATCTGGGCGTGGCTCAAGCTTGATTTGACCCGGTCCTAAAAGATACCATTCTAAAGAGGTAAAGAATTTCGTGTGCAACCCTAAGCGATACCTCAATGGCTTAAAATATCAGCGTTCCGTCCTGAACACCCAAAGCGATACCAAAATCCGTAATTTACACCCCTAAAGGCAGGGCGTGACTGCCTAAAGGAGACGACGAGCATCCCCGTCACTTTCATACTTTCATAGTCCCCCCCCCCCCCCCCCCGGGCAAATGAAAAATGTTGCGAATCTTATGATTATGATTACCGAATTAACCATTTTCGATCATTGAATAAAGATGACCACTTGGGGTCTCTCGCTTAGCGCTAATGTGAAATTAAAGTCGTCTGCGATACAAATATTTCCCGGAGTTAAACTAAAAAAAAAAATAATAAGACAATTCGAACAGCTCCATTTCTTCAGCATTGCCTTTCGATCAATCGGAAAAAAAATGCCGGGAGTGAAAATGTTTTCTCAAGGGGAAAGGAAGGTCTTACTGAAGGCTAGAAACTCCTCAAATTCATCTGATTTTTGATGAAAAAATAAATCAATCAACTGACCTTACATCAGGATCGGAACCATCTAAAACCCAGTGTGCTTTGTGCCCTGAAAAAATGTTATAAATAAATTCACTTCTTTGTAAGGGTGAAATATTTCGTTTTACAGTTATTAGATTCCTTTAATCACATTAACATCCCTGAGTTTCAGTAACGCATTTTAAAAATCTCTCAAAATGCTTGTATTCGGTACAGTCAGGTGGGTGTCTAATTATTAAAAGACTTAAAACTTTCAATTACCACTTGCCAATTTGTAGAGATGTTCAAGATGAGAACTAGTATTACCGGTATCAAATTGAGATAATACATTAAACTAAATTATCAAATTACGATAATTTATAAAAATAATATGCAAATGTGTTAATCGAACACCAAATTCGTCCTGATTCACAATCTTTTTGCTTCGATTTGTTCGGTCTAAATAAGTCGTATAGACAAATTAAATAACTAACATGACTGAATGTCGATCCATGTGGCCGTGTGATAACTCATATCCAGAATTCATGTTCGTTTGTATCGGACTTGCAAACTACTGATCACATTCCGCTCGACTCTGTACTTAAATCCGATACAACACGGCCATTTCATTCTGTATATATCACTTACATACCTTTAACCGATTCTCCAGAAACTTGCACATAATTGTAGCTCTGACAGGTAAGATAAAGATTAAGCGAGCGTTAGTCAACAGTCAACACAAGCATAAACGTGTGGCCAGTAGAAGTCAGGAGAGTGGGGCTTCCTGATAGTTTAAGGAGAACGCCGCCTTCTCTCTCCCCAGTCATCCTGGCTCGCTTCCGCTCGCGCACCGTTTTCTTTTTTGGTGGAGGTTTGTGGCTGTCTTTCGGGGGAAGAGCATGGGCTCATTTCCCCGAACAGTGGCTGGTAATCGAGCCGACATCAGCCTCCCACAGCGGTCAAACGTGACGCGCCTGCGCAGTTCCCGCCAAAACCCGACTGCAAAATGTCCTAAATTTACGAAGTCCCTCCACGTTTCGTCACTTTAAAGCTCAAACTTAAGAAATTTACTGAAAACTTAAGCTTTGTACTCGGAGTATGCATAGATAATGTACTAATTGTTATCCACCAAGTGTCTCAGCTCGTATTTTGGTTTACCACTGCATGTTCTATAACGTTTCCTTACAAACTTCGCGGCCATTACGCTTCAAACTCATGGAAAAGTCAAGGCCGCGGAAACCGGAAGTGGCGCCGCAATTTTTGCGTTTGACCGCTGTGTGCATCAGCCCACACAGCGGTCAAACGCAAAAATTGCGCGCCACTTCCGGTTTCCGCGGCCTTGACTTTTCCATGAGATTGAAGCGTAATGGCCGCGAAGTTTGTAAGGAAACGTTAAAGAACATGCAGTGGTAAACCAAAATACGAGCTGAGACACTTGGTGGATAACAATTATAACATTATCTATGCATACTCCGAGTATAAAGCTTAAGTTTCCAGTAAATTTCTTAAGTTTGAGCTTTAAAGTGACGAAACGTGGAGGACTTCGTAAATTTAGGACATTTCGCAGTGGGTTTTTTGGCGGTAACTGCGCAGGCGCGTTACGTTTGACCGCTGTGGAGCATCAGCCTAAGTTCGTGGCACGCCACACAGCGGTCAAACGTACTGCGCGCGCGCAGTTCCCGCCAAAACTTTGCAGTCAAATGTCTTAAAATTGCGAAGTCGTCCGCTTAAAAAGCTCAAACTTAAGAAATTTACTGAAAACTTAAGGTTTATACTCGGAGTATGCATAGATAATGTAATAATTGTTATCCAAAAAGTGTCTCAGCTCGTATTTTGGTTTACCACTGCATGTTCTATAACGTTTCCTTACAAACTTCGCGGCCATTACACTTCAAACTCATGGAAAAGTCAAGGCCGCGGAAACCGGAAGTGGCGCGCAATTTTTGCGTTTGACCGCTGTGTGGTGGCACGCCAATCCCCACACAGCGGTCCACAGCGGTCAAACGTAACGCGCCTGCGCAGTTACCGCCAAAAAACCCACTGCGAAATGTCCTAAATTTACGAAGTCCTCCACGTTTCGTCACTTTAAAGCTCAAACTTAAGAAATTTACTGGAAACTTAAGCTTTATACTCGGAGTATGCATAGATAATGTTATAATTGTTATCCACCAAGTGTCTCAGCTCGTATTTTGGTTTACCACTGCATGTTCTTTAACGTTTCCTTACAAACTTCGCGGCCATTACGCTTCAATCTCATGGAAAAGTCAAGGCCGCGGAAACCGGAAGTGGCGCGCAATTTTTGCGTTTGACCGCTGTGTGACACAGCGGTCAGACGTACTGCGCGCGCGCAGTTCCCGCCAAAACTTTGCAGTCAAATGTCTTAAAATTGCGATGTCGTCCGCTTAAAAGCTCAAACTTAAGAAATTTACTGAAAACTTTAAGGTTTATACTCGGAGTATGCATATATAATGTAATAATTGTTATCCAAAAAGTGTCTCAGCTCGTATTTTGGTTTACCACTGCATGTTCTATAACGTTTCCTTACAAACTTCGCGGCCATTTACGCTTCAAACTCATGGAAAAGTCAAGGCTGCGGAAACCGGAAGTTGCGCGCAATTTTTGCGTTTGACCGCTGTGTGGCCAATCCCATACCCGAACGGTCTCCTCGGTCAGCGGTTGGTCGTCGCCAGATGGAACTCTGGGGGAATGAAATTTTTCATCCCAGAAATCTGGGATTCCGATCACTTCCGCTCCCATTCTTGTTACACGAACAGTCAATCAAAAAATTCGATGTTTATCCCGGCCATTCCCCCAGAGTCTAACCTGGCGACGACTACCGCTGACTGAGGAGACCGTTGACTCTGGGTACGAGATTGGTGGCCCGCTTTTTAAAACCTTTAAACAATTTTAGTTCAAAATTGGTTATTTTCCATACCCTATATAAGACCTCGTCTCCAAAAGTTATACTTTTGTTATAGTTACCTGGACGATGACTTCGTCGATTTCACTGTTACGCGACTTCGAAATCAAAAACTCCTCTTAGCGGTTTACAAAAGATTTCCGTCAATCATACATGTGATACCTTATATGGAAGTGTTCGATTTTACCGCAAGTAAACACCTACCATATAAGGTATAACATGTATGATTGACGGAAATCTTTTCAAACCGCTCAGAAGAGTTTTGATTTCGAGGGTCGCGTAGCAGTGAAATCGACGGCAATCTGAGGTAACTAAAAGCCTCGGGCGAGTCACTCGGCCAAACCGGTAGGATGAGAGCTGGGACAGAGTGCTGTTCATGTAACGAGTATTTTCAAGCCTTGGCTGCGAAGGATAGCAGCTTGGTATGTTAAATTTTCTGTGGTTATTTTTTATTATACACGTTTGACGAACTTGGGTCTTACTTGGATGGAACTTATGCGTAATTTTCCAAAAACGGTGCTCTTTTTCTAACGCGAAATGAATTATTTGTCTACTGTTTAGTCGGAACGGAAAATAAATAATATTCACATCGATTGTTTATTTTTAGTCGGAATGGAAAGTATTGCTTACGACGCCAAACGCGCCAGCGCAGGCCGATTAAATTTAACAACTTACGTCATTCATGGGGGGAACTGCAATGGATACATTAACGTGACTCGCGAATTTGACCTTTTAAGGTCGATCCAAGTACAACAAAAGCACCGTTTTCGGAAAATTACAAATAATTATAAGCCTGGTTTTCACTAGCGACGTAAGCACAAACGCAAGCAACATACGCAGACGCAGTAATGCGTTTATCACCAGTGCCTTTTGTTAGAAAAAATCAACACGTTACTGCGTTTGCGTATGTTGCTTGCACTTGTGCTTGCGTCGCTAGTGAATACCAGGCTTATAATTATTTGTAATTTTCCGAAAACGGTGCTTTTGTTGTACTTGGATCGACCTTAAAAGGTCAAATTCGCGATTCATTTCTTGTCTAATTTTTACTGAGTTGAAAGGGAAAAAAATTTAATACAAAGCCGTAGAACAAGAATTTTATTTAAGGAGAAGCGCAAGTGAATTGTTTAGATCGTGTGATTAATGCTTGAATGCTCCACTAATAGTCGTATTTTTTTTAGAGCCAGAACGAGGTTAAATTTCAAGGCCCAGCTGTAAGCTTGGCAGTTGTTAGATATCTTTCAAATGATTTGTAATTTTTCGAAAATAGTGCTTTTTTTAATTTTTAATAAGAAATTAATTTCATGTTTAGTTTTTCATAGGGAATGGAAGGAAATTACTATTTGCTGCTGTCCGCGTAACGCAAGTCTTCGGCTATGAAGGATATCAGCTTGGTATCTAGTTAAACTTTATGTTTTTGATTTTTCACGTTTGAAGAACCTGGTTCTTGGGTGGAACTTATGTGTAATTTTCCGAAAATGGTGTTCTTTTTCGAATGAGAAATAAATTTTAATTTAATTTTTGTACTTTTTGGTCGGAACGGAAAAATTAATATTCACAGCGATTGTTTATTAGAGTTATAAATTCGTCGTTGTCATTACAAATCTGCCTAGGTGGAGTGGCTCAGCCAAACCGGTAGAATGAGAGCTGGGGGAGAGTGTTTTTTATTGCTGACAAGGCGAGGCACCGATCATGTCATTGGTATTGATGGGAAAATTACCACGGTTTTATTTGCTGCAGATCTCGGAAACTGCAGATATTTTAAAATGTGATCGGCGAATTCGCTGTAATTGTAGTTATATGCTAAGGTATTTTAGCGTGATTTGTTTTCTTGGCTGGGACGAATTTCAACTTCTAATTGGTATGTGAAAGTTGTTGTATATAATTAATATATATTTAACAATTATTCGCCGAAGGCGAAGTGAATATTCACCAATATTCACGAGCCTGAGGCGAATAATTGTATTATAATATACAAAACACAAAGAAAATGTTGAATTTCTCCGAGGAAAATAGAAAAGGACCGAAATGTTCCTCCATTTTTTGCCTGAGACAAACAAAATTGAACTTGGCGGCATTTCCAAATAAGGTATAGAGAGGGTATATTGCCTCTGAGACCATGAGCAGGGAACCAATCAAATTGCTCGAAAATGCATTATCCTATGGTTAGTATATTATAAAGTCTATTATACATTGTGACAGAATAGCCCTACTATAGATAAGGGAGTCTCAATAAAGTGTATGATGTTGTAGTTTGAATTTACCGGTTTGATTACTGGGGTTTTATGAATGTTTAGATTAGTTGAATGAATTAGTTTTAGACATTAGTTTATACGATTATGGTTAAGAGTCAGCTATATTGTCACAAATTCGGCTTTTTGCGTAAAAAGTTCATGTTATTTGAAAGAGCTGAAAAGCGGCCTGATTCGCCGAGTTGTCGCGTTAAATTCTGAAGCCATTGACGTTGTTTTGTTTCTGTTTAGTATTGAATGATGTATAGGACTTCGTTGAAGGTAGTGTAATAATTCGATCGAAGGAGTAGGAAGTCGCCGAGCAATCCGTGTCCTGTTTGTTTGCGCAGTTGTATGAATCGATGGGAAATGCAAAATTGTTTAAAAGTGTTACGCGAGCGAAACCGGGAATGCAAAAATATTTTTGGACAGTGTTGTTGCATTGTTTTATAATTGAAGTCAGGGAAAGGGAAATTTTGTTGACTAGGCGAATTCACATGGATTGATTATTCTTAGCAGTGATAAAAAATATTGCTGACAGGTTCAGGATGAATCTTGCTGACAGTTCAGGGATGTGGGAAATACCATTCAATTTAACAAGTTACGTCATTCAAATATATTGCTAACATGTCTAAAACTAATTCATTCAACTAAACTTTCCATATAAACATTCATAAAACCCTTCACATATAACTACAATTACAGCGAGGTTTCAGATGCGGAAACAAAGGTTTTTAAAAATCCTCTGGGATTTAAGAACGAATGTCACTAAGGATGGAGCCAAATTGGAAATGGTCAAAATAAAGTTTCCTTCATACTTTGTGTGTAGTTAGTCCTTGGGGTGGAAACATTCATGATGATATTTGTTTCACTTCCTGCACTAACCTAGACTTGGGATCAGGGGGGGGAGTTCATGCCCAAAAATGTATTTTTTGAGGTATTTTTAACCCTGAAAACTGAGATTTTGTTAACTAATTATCTCAAAATGCAAAAGACTGGTTAAAATTCTGCTGACATCCTGGCATAATATCATCCTTCCGCTCCACAAATCTGGCACCGAATTTTCAGTTTTCCCTCTGGGGGCCAGGGGCCCCCCTGTCCTTTGTAAGAGGGGGGAACCGCCTTTTTTAAAAACTGAAAATGAGACATCTTTGGCTAAAATAAAATAAAACTGGTATTCATATTTTGATCAAATTTGAAGTTGCAAATGAATATTTCGTCCTTTGTGAATCTTTTGGTACTGAAAAGTCCGCGGGCACTCAATTATTTTTGGCAGAACAAACAATCATTACAATTCATACCCACGACAAAATGTTAATTTTCCGTCATTTTCAATGCCCACTTTCTGGGGGGTAAATAATGCTATTTGTAGCAACTTACCACTACACTGTTTCTCTATCATCGATAATTTGAAAATATTTCACTTTTACAGCTTACATGTAATCAACTTCAGAAAAAAAAAATGTTTTGAATAGCACATCCACTGGTGAAACTGTTAATTTATGCAAATAATAACACTCAAGTTTCCGGCCAAAAAATATAAAACTGAGTTGTATAGTCAATTAAACCACATAAACAAAACTTATAATAAACAATTGATGTAACGCATACCATTTATTAAGTAGTAACTTCAAGAACCACTGATCTCAGAGGCAACGAGGAATCACGCCGAATATATAATTCATTGATGCTTTCGTTATGCCCAGATATTTAAAACTATAGTTCTTATGATCAGATGGATCAGCCCCAAATGGCCTTTGCACTGGAAATATTATCTGGAATTGGCTGCAGCTGCTAACTACCCACAAAATATTACAAGCTCCACCGATCGATGCTGTCGCCGCCATGTTGGATCACTTCTTGTCTGGCGTGATGAATGCTTTTTGTTTTTTATGCGCATGCGCATTAAAAAACAATGATAGAGAACCGTAAAAAATGTTAAGAGTGAATGTCCCTTATAATCGAAGAAAATTGAAAAATTCGCGGACACGGTCAAAAATCGATTTGGCTCATATTTTGTCTGTGGGAAGCTTTACATACTAGACAAAACGAAATGAGGTTAGATTTTTGAAATATCCATTTTAACGGGAATAAACCGTTGAAAACCGACTGAGGGTGAAAAGCTCAAGTTTCACCTTCTGCGAACTCGAAATTATGCAGTTTTCAGGCAGTTCTCATACGAACTAAAACGTAACAGCAGAACTTATCCAGCTATATATACATAGTGTGGGACTTCCTTTATCGAGATATAGTGGTATTTTTTGTCTCGTGTTATTTCTGAAGGAACCACATCCCGATTATGAGACGACATCTGCGGCCTTTCGTAAACAAGCCAAAGGCGGCTCAAATTAGCTTGGCAAAAAAGCATGTGGTAGTGTCTCAAAATTTCTAAAAATATTTCCAGCGACTCTAGTAGAATAGTTCTATACGATTCTGGTCTTATTTGTTTGGGATCTTCCGCTATTTTAATATAAAAACTGACCAAACTCGACCTAAATTACAAATGACGCCATGTTGAAACGATTGACATCAGAATTTATCGCTTTGTAATCAAGTAATTGTTTTGGCCAAATATATCCCCATTGATGCTTAGAATCAATAGAAACGTATAGATGATGTTTATAATTAGACTGACTCTAGATATACCGAGATATATAAAATAAATTTCGACTATACATACCTTGCAAATCGCGCCATAATTACGGTGAATTACTCTAGCTCGTAAATTCCCGATTGGTATTTTGCCATACTACAGTCCGCTTCACATTCACTCGGCATAAATTGTATTATTTGCATCCATATATAAGAAAAACTCTATGTTGTCTTCATAATCAGTTTCGAATATACTGAAAAACAAACTGAGTGGAGGGCTCGATCGAGTCGAGTGACTGAAATCCGATCGAGTGACTGAAATCCGATATGCGTGATCTCAACGGCAGTAACAAACTTACTGTCACGCAACCCTTCAGTTCGGCTTTATCTCAGTTACAGTTCTTTTTCATAACGCTTGATCAACTGATAATTTCTTGCTGACTGGCAGTTAACGGGAAGAGCAGGCGACAAATTCTGTCAGTCGTGCAATAAATTCCCTTTTCCATTTTTGAGCTGAAATGTCAGTAAGGGACTGTGCAATAATTATCAGGAGGAGGGGGGGGGGGGGGGGGGGGTTGGAAAATGGGCTTCATGTAGGAAAATATTAGGTAATACCCCATTCCTAAAGGAGTGAATTTAGTTATTGCCCCCTCCCCCCTCTAATCAGTCAGAAATTATGTACGACCCCACCCCCACCAGGGCCGTAGCTAGAATTTTTTGAATGGGGGGGCAATGAAGCGAGTGCCGAAGGCGCGAGCCGCTAGGGGGGTCTGGGGGCATGCCCCCTCAGAAAATTTTGAAATCTAGAGGCTCGGAAATGCTATTTTCAGCATTCTCCATGAGATATTTTGTCAAAAAATCAATCTCGATAAAGTGTAAAATTACAGGTATTTTTAGTGCTTACAGCAATATTTCCGAGGTTTTGTTAACTTTATACATTCCGTATATCAGCCTTAGTACACTAAACATTTTATTAGTCTATTTCGTGTGTAAAAGATGTCTCCAGTTGGATTTCCGCTCCAAAATATATTTCTCAATCAATCGTAAATGTTCAAGTTAGTATGGTACCGGACAGTCAAAATATAACTACTTACTTAGTTACCTAAGAAGTAAGAAGTTCTCGCCTCTTCGTTCCCCCATCATCTTGATTTAATATGCCGAGCAAAATCTGGGGAGAGTACCAAGCCTTTGAAATGTTCAATCTTGTTTTTGAAAGACCCTCGGCATATATTTTTATCAAGAAGGCGGCTGTTTGAACGCGAAAAAAACACGCAGTTTTCGTTTTTCAGAAAGCATTACCCATTCTTGGGGGGGCAACTGCCCCCCTTGCCCCCCCGCTAGCTACGGCCCCTGCCCACACATACACACACACCTTTATACAAGTACCCTGCATTTTCTCTACATGCACCTGTGAATTAAAATCTTAGAACAGAAAGAAGAGCTCCTACTACATGTTTAATTGTTGGACATCCGCGTCTGGAACAAACATCACATCCGGAGCAATGAACAACAGAGCCATAGCAGAAGGAAAGGAGCATATGTGTTATTTTCGGTCCCCACCTTATAAATAGGTATGGATTCGCCAATGTTATATGTACTTGAAATAAAATGTTAAGCCCCCCCCGCTCTTGAGTGACTTATTTTACCTTGAGCCCCCCCCCCTCTCCTTGCTTTGAATTTACTCTATGCCCCCCCCCCCCCCCCCCCCCTCTGGTTTTCCAATTCCCCCTCCTGGTAATTATTGCACAGTCCCTAATGAGGCCCCATTAGGGGTTATAGGGATACGGGATATTTGAGAAAAAATTATCTTTGAAATGCCCCCTTGGGGAAAGTCAATAAAGTATGTATGTATGTATAGGGATACGGGATACTGAAGGAAAAAATTATAGGGATATTGGAAAAAAGATATATTGGGATATTCAACTGGAACTTTTCTTCGCAAGATTTCTTAACATTTCAATTAATCAATATTATTTTCAAACAAATTAAAATAAAACAAATTAACAATAATTAATACTGACAAAATGGACCGATATGCTGCTGGTTTGTACATTTTCGGTCATTTTCGTCAACTTCCGGGTCCTGTTGTGGTGACCTGTGACACCTGTTGTCGAACTGGGTGGTTACCTAGCAGATTGAAAACTTTTTGCAAACTTTTTTGTTATCGGAACATCATTATATAGGGGTAGAGACCACATAATTAAGGGGATATGGGATATTTAAAGAAAAAATTAAAGGGATACGGGATAATCGCGAAATAGTTTTATAGGAATGTGAATTCACTTTTTAAGTGACGTTTTTGAACAGTTGCTACAGTTAAAAGCAGCACAAAACACCACACTTGTTGATGTTTTGAAACTACAGAATTTCAATTCCCGCTCTTCTTGCGGACTCGCGCGTGTATGTGACGTCATATGTGGTGGGCTTCCCATTTCCGACAATTTTCCGACGTTTTCCCGAACGCTTCCGTTTGTGGAAGCGAAAAAAGGCGGTTTTCAAAGTCGAATATCTCAGCGACGTTTTTGTCTAAATCGTTTCAAACTTCAGAATATGATTGTTCATAATATTCCCTAAGATTTCGACTTAAAACTAATCTTATTAAAATTTCATTGCATTTGACCTTTAAAGTTATTAGTTTCTTTCTTTTTACAAGCTCACAGATATTACGATCGGACGATACAATAGGATGCTCATGGAGAGCCACATCCCTCATCACATTTGCATACAGAGCATAGAGGCGAGTCTCGGATTCAGCTGAAGTTTCGTTCTCGTCCGCGCTAACTTCACGTGAGTCTGTGCCTACTAATCGTTTCTTTGCTGAAAGACGGCAAAAGAAACCAGCTATCTGCTGTGATGTTAGTTTTTTTTTAGGAACCTGAAAAAAAAATTCACAGTTTTCACACTTCATCATGCAGTCATGCCACCAAAACAGCATGAAATAGAATTCACCGGAAATGTTATTTGCCGATTTCGTGAAGTAGTCTGCTGTAACGGGTGTCAATTTCCATGTCTAGCTTGTTTCATGGCGCAGAATTCCGTCTTTAATCTCGAAATTTATAGATAAATGAATCTTGGTGACCTGAAAACAATATAACATGAGGTGTAGCCTGCAATAATTCTAGACGCAAATGAATTTTACCACGAAAACCAACATGGCGAAAAAAAGACCTTTTTACTGATATCTTCCGTTAGTTCAATGATTTTGAATTTATTTTTTACTTAAATATGCATACATGCATGAAAAAAAATTGATCACTTCCGTCATCAGTAACCAGGTAACTAGATAAAAATGTCTAACGTGCACGAGTTCTTGGGGAAAATATTCAAAAGGGAAAAAAAATCTGGTCCACCGTCCACGCCATTCCTTGAATTTTAGCGGGATCATTTGCGGTCCACTCTGGGGATCATTTGCGGTCCTGGGATCATTTGCGGTCCAATTTGGGGATCATTTGCGGTCGGGGATCATTTGCGGTCCCGGGATCATTTGCGGAGCTGTACAGTACTAACATCACAGCAGATAGCTGGTTTCTTTTGCCGTCTTTCAGCAAAGAAACGATTAGTAGGCACAGACTCCCATGAAGTTAGCGCGGGCGAGAACGAAACTTCAGCTGAATCCGAGACTCGCCTCTATGCTCTGTGTGCAAATGTGATGAGGGATGTGGCTCTCCATGAGCATCCTATTGTATCGTCCGATCGTAATATCTGTGAACTTGTAAAAAGAAAGAAACTAAAATCTTTAAGTGTTGCTATGCTAAGAAGAATTTGCATCATTCTCGGGGTGGTATTACGGACATTTCAGCTCAAAAATGGAAAAAGGAATTTATTGCACGACTGACAGAATTTGTCCAAGAGTGCGCCTGCTCTTCCCGTTAACTGCCAGTCAGCAAGAAATTATCAGTTGATCAAGCGTTATGAAAAAGAACTGTAACTGAGATAAAGCCGAACTGAAGGGTTGCGTGACAGTAAGTTTTTACTGCCGTTGAGATCACGCATATCGGATTTCAGTCACTCGATCGGATTTCAGTCACTCGACTCGATCGAGCCCTCCACTCAGTTTGTTTCTCAGTATATTCGAAACTGATTATGAAGACAACATAGAGTTTTTCTTATATATGGATGCAAATAATATAATTTATGCCGAGTGAATGTGAAGCGGACTGTAGTATGGCAAAAGACCAATCGGGAATTTACGAGCTAGAGTAATTCACCGTAATTATGGCGCGATTTGCAAGGTATGTATAGTCGAAATTTATTTTATATATCTCGGTATATCTAGAGTCAGTCTAATTATAAACATCATCTATACGTTTCTATTGATTCTAAGCATCAATGGGGATATATTTGGCCAAAACAATTACTTGATTACAAAGCGATAAATTCTGATGTCAATCGTTTCAACATGGCGTCATTTGTAATTTAGGTCGAGTTTGGTCAGTTTTTATGTTAAAATAGCAGAAGATCCCAAACAAATAAGACCAGAATCGTATAGAACTATTCTACTAGAGTCGCTGGAAATATTTTTAGAAATTTTGAGACACTACCACATGCTTTTTTGCCAAGCTAATTTGAGCCGCCTTTGGCTTGTTTACGAAAGGCCGAAGATGTCGTCTCATAATCGGGATGTGGTTCCTTCAGAAATCACACGAGACAAAAAATACCACTATATCTCGATAAAGGAAGTCCCACACTATGTATATATAGCTGGATAAGTTCTGCTGTTACGTTTTAGTTAGTATGAGAACTGCCTGAAAACTGCATAATTTCGAGTTCGCAGAAGGTGAAACTTGAGCTTTTCACCCTCAGTCGGTTTTCAACGGTTTATTCCCGTTAAAATGGATATTTCAAAAATCTAACCTCATTTCGTTTTGTCTAGTATGTAAAGCTTCCCACAGGCAAAATATGAGCCAAATCGATTTTTGACCGTGTCCGCGAATTTTTCAATTTTCTTCGATTATAAGGGACATTCACTCTTAACACTTCGGGCGTTAGTCAAACTTCGGTGTTCCCCTGGGATTTCCCGAAGTGACACATCATCACGAGTGTTATTTCGTATCGTCATCGTAATCAATCTTTTAGGCCGAACAACCAACAGTCATAACGGCCATGATGCAGTGGACTTTCCAAAGAAGGGAAAATTTCAACCCTGCCACTCTGAGGTTTTCAGAAGAGAAGAGAAGATCAGACAATAGATAATTCGTGGAAACGTTTTTCTGTGAATGAACTGAACGCCAGCTGAAAAGTGGGCAGTGTGGGACTGCATGCCAGAGTCCGCGATCAATAGCGAATATCCAAGTCAACTTCTCTATACCTGCATTGACCAATTTTTGCTGTGACCTTTGGCTTGGAATTGTTTCGGGAAATCGTCATTGAATGGCGCCAAGGACTAAGGTAATTAGATTTCTATTGTTATGTTTATTACCCGACTTTTCGACTATGATGTTCGAAGCTACTCTGCTGGCAGGGTAAACATTGTCGTGTATCTTTCAGTTCTTTAGTAGCAGGACACTTTTGGGCTTTTATAGTTTAAAACGTACAAGCTTTTGGCTCGAAGCACAAGAACTTATATTTTAGCGTAAATTTAATTTGTTCTATTTTATCGTCATCAATCTCAGCGAAATATTCGTTACATACATCCCACTCCAAATGAAAATAAACCCTGTCAAAATTGCCTGTCAGAACGACAACAGGACGACTTTCTGGACTTTTTATTGCTAGGAAAGCAAAACAAACCGGCCTTCGATCGATAAAGAACGAGTTCAGTTAAAACCAATGTTTATGTCGCAGAGTTCGAGACATGTTAGAGT
>MU827302.1:2298194-2315774 GCA_029204205.1 Desmophyllum pertusum | reverse complement strand
AAGTTTTAACCCATTGACTACTGGGCTTTTTCCAAAAAACGTCAATCTAACATCCCAGATGCCTATTTCTGGCCATTATCTCAACAGTTGTAATGTCAAACTGTCTAAAACTTGGTTTAAAACACGGCAACTAACATACCCTTTTACGTAGAAGCAACAAATTTCAATATTTTTCTCGGGCATGCGCAGAAATCAAAATTTCGACATAGTTTTTGGGTTTGAAAACCCCACCTGACTTTAGCTTTTCTTTTCCTTTTATTTTTTTTTGCCGTTCTTTGCTCTCCTTTTTCTCTCATTTTATTTGTGGTTTTGTTGGCCTTTCAGTCGTCTTTGTTCACGTTGAAAAAGTTTTAGCCTAAACGTTGGGAAAAGGGAATTTTTTTGACAAAGAGTGCCAATGGTAGTGAAGGTCGCGTTTTTTGGTGATTTTGGAGGAAAAAATCCAAGTTGTTTCGTGTGTATCTCCGGTCCAATTTAATGTTT
Organism: Desmophyllum pertusum; assembly: GCA_029204205.1. Classification (NCBI taxonomy): domain Eukaryota; kingdom Metazoa; phylum Cnidaria; class Anthozoa; order Scleractinia; family Caryophylliidae; genus Desmophyllum; species Desmophyllum pertusum. Next base: position 2,315,291 of record MU827302.1, on the reverse strand, counting down.
CGTGCTCGTTTAGGCATGCTTTGTTAGACATTTGCCAACTCTATCCGTCGATTATCAAAGACATCCTCTGGCGTGAACAGCGATGACGTCACAAGTGGTACAAGTCTGTAGTCTCTTCTTGGCCGTTTATGGCCGCTTTAGTAGTCAATGTGTTAATCAAAACTCCTGAAATCCATTTTTGCGGTCTATTCAACCCATTTCAGCTTTCTTTTGAAAGATCAATCAAAGTTATGTAAAAAAGAGCCATTTCTGGGAAAACAAGGTTCTTTGCTTAACCCATTGACTACTGGGCTTTTTCCAAAAAACGTCAATCTAACATCCCAGATGCCTATTTCTGGCCATTATCTCAACAGTTTAATGTCAAACTGTCTAAAACTTGGTTTAAAAACACGGCAACTATTAAACATCCCCTTTTACGTAGAAGCGACGAATTCAATATTTTTCTTGGGCATGCGCAGAAATCAAAATTTCGACATAGTTTTTGGGTTTGAAAACCCCACCTGACTTTAGGCTTTTCTTTTCCTTTTATTTTTTTTTGCCGTTCTTGCTCTCCTTTTTCTCTCATTTTATTTTGTGGTTTTGTTGGCCTTTCAGTCGTCTTTGTTCACGTTGAAAACGTTTTAGCCTAAACGTTGGGAAAAGGGAATTTTTTGACAAAGAGTGCCAATGGTAGTGAAGGTCGCGTTTTTTGGTGATTTTGGAGGAAAAAATCCAAGTTGTTTCGTGTGTATCTCCGGTCCAATTTAATGTTTCGTGCTCGTTTAGGCATGCTTTGTTAGACATTTGCCAACTCTATCCGTTGATTATCAAAGACATTCCTCTGGCGTGAACAGCGATGACGTCACAAGTGGTACAAGTCTGTGGTCTCTTCTTGGCCGTTTATGGCCGCTTTAGTAGTCAATGTGTTAATCAAAACTCCTGAAATCCATTTTTGCGGTCTATTCAACCCATTTCAGCTTTCTTTTGAAAGATCAATCAAAGTTATGTAAAAAAGAGCCATTTCTGGGAAAACAAGGTTCTTTGCTTAACCCATTGACTACTGGGCTTTTTCCAAAAAAACGTCAATCTAACATCCCAGATGCCTATTTCTGGCCATTATCTCAACAGTTTAATGTCAAACTGTCTAAAACTTGGTTTAAAACACGGCAACTAACATCCCCTTTTACGTAGAAGCGACGAATTCAATATTTTTCTCGGGCATGCGCAGAAATCAAAATTTCGACATAGTTTTTGGGTTTGAAAAACCCACCTGACTTTAGGCTTTTCTTTTCCTTTTATTTTTTTTGCCGTTCTTGCTCTCCTTTTTCTCTCATTTTATTTTGTGGTTTTGTTGGCCTTTCAGTCGTCTTTGTTCACGTTGAAAAAGTTTTAGCCTAAACGTTGGGAAAAGGGAATTTTTTTGACAAAGAGTGCCAATGGTAGTGAAGGTCGTGTTTTTTGGTGATTTTGGAGGAAAAAATCCAAGTTGTTTCGTGTGTATCTCCGGTCCAATTTAATGTTTCGTGCTCGTTTAGGCATGCTTTGTTAGACATTTGCCAACTCTATCCGTTGATTATCAAAGACATCCTCTGGCGTGAACAGCGATGACGTCACAAGTGGTACAAGTCTGTGGTCTCTTCTTGGCCGTTTATGGCCGCTTTAGTAGTCAATGTGTTAATCAAAACTCCTGAAATCCATTTTTGTGGTCTATTCAACCCATTTCAGCTTTCTTTTGAAAGATCAATCAAAGTTATGTAAAAAAGAGCCATTTCTGGGAAAACAAGGTTCTTTGCTTAACCCATTGACTACTGGGCTTTTTCCAAAAAACGTCAATCTAACGTCCCGGATGCCTATTTCTGGCCATTATCTCAACAGTTTAATGTCAAACTGTCTAAAACTTGGTTTAAAACACGGCAACTAACATCCCCTTTTACGTAGAAGCGACGAATTCAATATTTTTCTCGGGCATGCGCAGAAATCAAAATTTCGACATAGTTTTTGGGTTTGAAAAACCCACCTGACTTTAGGCTTTTCTTTTCCTTTTATTTTTTTTGCCGTTCTTGCTCTCCTTTTTCTCTCATTTTATTTTGTGGTTTTGTTGGCCTTTCAGTCGTCTTTGTTCACGTTGAAAAAGTTTTAGCCTAAACGTTGGGAAAAGGGAATTTTTTGACAAAGAGTGCCAATGGTAGTGAAGGTCGCGTTTTTTGGTGATTTTGGAGGAAAAAAATCCAAGTTGTTTCGTGTGTATCTCCGGTCCAATTTAATGTTTCGTGCTCGTTTAGGCATGCTTTGTTAGACATTTGCCAACTCTATCCGTTGATTATCAAAGACATCCTCTGGCGTGAACAGCGATGATGTCACAAGTGGTACAAGTCTGTGGTCTCTTCTTGGCCGTTTATGGCCGCTTTAGTAGTCAATGTGTTAAAGCAATCATGCAGCGTTTATTTTAGTCATTTAAACTCCGACACTCTTTAGACAGTCTTTGGACATATACCTAAGGTGGACAACAGACACTTTTGAAGCAGTCAACTGGATTCAGGCAAAAAATATGGCCTCTCATCTAAAGTTGATATCTATCAAAACCTATATTATGCAGACATTTCCTCACTCTTTATAGGTTTCAGTGACAGTACAACCACTAGCATAGCTTTCACAAACAGTCATTCCAATGCAGTTTCATATTAAATTAAATGGCAGTATTCTTTATTAAAAACACTCTCCAGCTAGCTACAGTTCTTCATATTTTTAACCATTGGTTTTTTTTTGTTTGTTTCCTACCTGTGGAAATAAACATGACAGGAATAAACTGTCCATTTCCTCTGTTAACTTTATCCACCACAAGCTGAGTAAATCTGCAAAGTTTAACGATTTAGCTGTTATAACCATTGTAGGCATTGTATTTTTTACTTCCTTTAAACAAAGTGAAGTGTTGTATAGAGACCTTCAAATATCTACAATGTATCCCAGTTCCCACTTTTAGCTCTGTAAAAACATTTCCGTAATTTTTGTCAGGGAACTCTGAGGCCCTATTAGGGGTTATAGGGATACGGAATATTTGAGGAAAAAATTAACGGAATACGGGATATTTGTGACCCTATTTGCGAAAACCCGGCATAAGAAATTTCAACGCTCTGAGCATTGTGCGTTGCAACACATCACCAACGCGTTGCCTCTGTGTTGCAGAGCGTTGACGAAGCGTTGCGTTTCGTTGCTTAATCGTTGTAGATTTTTATCAGTGCGTTGTCTTTCATTGTCAACGCTTTGTTCAACTCATTGTGTTATTTTACCAACGCGTTGTTCAACGGTACAACGCGTTGTTCAATGCTCAATTAATTTGGATTTCATTGTCAATGCGTTGGGTTTTATTGTTTACCGTTTTTTTGTCACTAAAATAATTATTTTCTAGTCTGTGTGTTCTAGACAACCTTATAAAATTATAAAAGTAAAGTGTCTATTAAAGTATCGTTGTGTAACGCACTATCCTGGTCGTCAGATCTGCATATCAGATAGAACGTCGAGAGCGAGAACGGCCCGCCCGGCGCCAGCTATTCTTTATGTATTTATAACATACAACTGCTTTTCAATGCTTTATGATTTAAAAGTTAAAGAACCGAACTGTTTTAACATCGACGAACAAAGGCTATAAAAGGTCCATGCAGCCGACAGCCTTCCGATAATCTCTTTGAACCGAGGAGGCGATGAAAGTAAAGATGAAGTTATGCTAATATTCAAGATGTTTGTTTCGTGACGTGGCACTTCATTTCGGAATTTCCACCGCGATGTCATTGATAAGATCCCACGCACAAGCACATTTACTTCAACTGTTTCTGCCGGGTCATCTTGCAGGCGATGCCGACAGTAGTTTTCAGTCATTTTATGTAGCCTGAGATAAGGCTCCTAAAGAAAATCGGCGAGCGAAGCTACATTTATGCAGAATTGTAACATTCGGAAGGCCGAAGGTTACGTTACGTTTATGTAAACATGCACTACGTCAACAAACTTCCTAGTCCTTTGCTAGCTAGCCTGCGAGCGCAGACGTATTTCCGGCTCAAGTTGCCCCGCCGAAAATTAACGTCTGCGAAAACGAGCCGGGCCGCGATTTCTGTGACGTCAAACGTTTTAAACCAATCACAATTGAGCTCATAAAAGTCTAGAACTGAACACGCATATCGTGCGCGAGGCAAACAAGGACGCGTGGAAAAAAATGGTGGACGATGTGGAGTTAGCGTTTACCAAAGTTTGTGTGATTTTTGGGATCGAGAACCTCAATAAGCAACAGGACGAGGCTAATAGATTTGTTGTTTCGGAGAAAAAGGATGTGTTCGTAAATTTTCCCACCATATTTGGGAAGTCCTTGATATTCCGCGAAGTGATAGAAAACCTGTAGAAACATAGACAAACCGGCATAGTAATCGTCGTTTCACCGTTGATCAGTCTAATGAAAGATCAAGTCAGTCGTCTAACCTCGCTTGGAAAATGGAAAGTATTCTATCGTGTATGGATCTCCCGAAGTTGAATGATGAAAGGTGGCGGAAAATGCTCTCGAGTGAAGCCTACAATAGTTTCAGCTGTGGCTGTTGTAGTATAAAACCTTTGTACATTTGCCGTTCTCTATTAAATGTAGTTTGCTTCAAGCGTGTTTCTAACGGGCAATATATATTTAATTATGAAGAGGATTTTCACGTAGAGCCTTCGACGGTGTACACTCTAGCGAGAGTTCATGTTTGGCTTCCTGTCAGGCCGCGTTCGCCCTGTACACGGTTTGACACCTCCGGCGATGAAGAGTTCAAGTTTATTTGCCCCATGATTGATGTTACAGTAGTGTAAGTCATAGTTATGATAAGGGAGCAGGAGCTCTCAACAAACCCTACTGGGCTTACAAGGAGAGCCCCTGTTACATCATGTTTTTACCTACTTTTCAATAACATGGCTATTAGTTAACTATTCATTACCTAAATCATATTTCAATACATATGTATATATATATTTTAATTTTTGCTAAATACATTTTTTTTTTTTTCAAGAAGATTATTTACAGAGAAGATATTCTTTGATTTTTTTCTTAAAGATATATATTGACTTAGACATTTTTATATCTGGTGGAAGGTTATTCCAGGTTTGACTTCCTCTATATTTTATTGAATGTTTCTTATAATTTGTTCGTACGTAGTCTACATGAATCTTTGTCGAAGATCTAGTATTATGGCTGTGCAAATCCCTATTAAGGGAAAAAAAACTTGTCAAAAGCCATTGGCAGCATTTTGTTGAAGTAACGAAACATGAATAAAGCAGTTTTCTCTCTATTTATTTCATCAATTGGAAGAATTGATAATTTTTTGAAAAGAGGGAGGGTGTGATCTCTATAGTCGGAAAATGTTATTATTCTTATAATTTTCTTCTGCAGTTTTCTTATTGTTTCCAGTCTCGATTGATATGTATTTGCCCAGATGACATTTCCATAATGGAGATATGGATAAACTAATGCATAATAAAGCGTTCTTAATACTTTTAGTGACACATAATGCCGAGCTTTACAAAGAATTCCAGTTGTTTTTGAAATTTTGTGTTGAATATAATCAATGTGTTGTTTCCATGTTAACATTTGTTTCGGCTCATTTCTATTATTACAAGATATGTTTTGGCTCTCTTAATGTTCTCTATGGAATGACTAGATATCAAAATGTAGGACGTTGATTTTCTTGCATCTATTACTGGGCCCAGCATTTAATTTGATTATTATAAAAGCTGTTTCAAGATGTGTCGTTTGGAACGAATATCATGTTTACTGTCGTACGAAGTCAGTTTATATAATCGGCTCGTACGGTATCAAAATTCCCTGAGAAAAGTGGGGTTTGCAAGAAGAATATGTGCGTTCCAATCAACATAACTCCACGTTCAGACTAAAGCATAGAGTGTTCGGAAAGCTAGAAGAAACTGTATATACAAAACGCAAAACAGTCGACTTGCGTGAGATATTTATATTTCTATCTTGTGGTGCAAGAACGTCACACAACGAACAAAGGAGGATACAAACATCGAGCTCAAGCTCGGTCAAATTGATGCAAGAGATAAAGCCTTAGCATCAGGCATACAACATCTCTCTAAACAAATTCTTGTAGCTTCGTAGAAGCTCCAACAGTAGTCTCTTGACTAGTGATAGTCTCTGGACCAGGACAGATAGCGAACCTTTCTCTCTCAGCGTAAACATTAACGTTGACTTTTGTTGCGCGAAGGATGAACGATGCGATGTCCACATTACTTTTCCCTAACACTCAAAGTTTATCTTTCGAATTTGAAAAGCTGTCCTTACATAAAAAGCAAGAATCCTCATATCACTTAGAGCGAACACGATACCACAGCTGAAATCCACGCATTTCCTCGCGCGCGGTTATCTGACTCATTCTATCATGTTACGTGATTGGTCAACAAGAAAACAATAAGTTTGACGTCACAGAAATCGCGGCCCGGCTCGTTTTCGCAGACGTTAATTTTCGGCGGGGCAACTCGAGCCGGAAATACGTCTGCGCTCGCAGGCTATTTGCTAGCGTGTATGACCGTAAACGTAACAGTCGCATGTCCTTTTAGCCAGAGTGGATTTCTTTTATTTGAAACGCATTTAGAAACTACAATAAAAAGTTTAATAATATCAGGTATTTCAGATTCAACAATCGACATACGCCGAACTCAAATACGACAAATAAATTTCTACCTCAACCATTGTTTCCATGTTATACTAATGTTTGTTTCATTCGATATTATTATAACCTTCTTTAATACGCTTCTGTACATGTCTCAGGGAAATTTACATTATTTTTTGTTTGTTATCTGTAACACATGAACGCATGACAAAAACACACCAAATTCTTAGTTGACTCGCGGTGTATTATACCCGTTGCACGCGTCCGGCTGGCATCCGTTTAATTCGTCAAAATTATAACCAATTTGTTTCATTATCTTGGCAGTCTTGGCGGCTGACGTGAGCTACGCACAACCACACTGATGCTACTACATTTTCACAACGTTTCTGTTGATTGCTAAAAGTTAGTCATTTCTGCACAATATTCAGCAAAGCGGTTTGATTATTTTTATTTATATACAAAGCGCATGCATTGTTCTTGCTTCGGCAGCTTCGCTGGAATTAGCACGCATTGACTTGTAAGAATTTACTGACAACGCGTTCGGTTGTGGAAAGTTGGCAAACCATTGAGGTTTTATTTTTGGCAAAGGCCCCGGCCGCACTAGGCTGACAAAATTTGTTTGGCGCTACCAAAATATACTACAAATTTTGTCTCCGCCAAATTTTCATTTTGATAAACGCGTACGCACTTGAAAACCAAAAATCATGACAAATTATTCGCGAACCACAACATATCAATCACGTAGAAACCGAAAACCTCTGTTGTTGCTGTGAAATTTTGCATTCAACTCCTCGACAATCTTTTAAAACCAGTAGTTTCTAAAGTTTTTACTCTCCTGCCTTCGTGGTATGATACACAAACTGATTAACTAGATATTTCTTCTTCTCGGACTGAAATTTTAAACGACTTTCATGTTTCTTGCCGCTTTTCCCGACTGTCACTGTCACTTTTTAGCGCAATACTTGTACCCGATCGGACCGTGCACTGTTCACTGTTTATGAAGCAAATTGTGCTACTCAAACATCACTAGGTGCTGTTAGCAGGTAAAATTTGGGATCGGTACTAGTTGTAGGGACCGAGGTAGCGAATAATCATCGCTGTAACCTTGAGATTAATGTGTGTGAATTGACGAATCTGTCAGTTTTGACGCTTGACAAAATTTTGTCCTGCTCTGGGGCAGGACGACGGCGCCTTTGAAGTTTGGTAAGGCTTGACAAAATTTTGGTAGGAAAAAAATCGCCGTTCGCACTTGTGAAACGGAACTGATGACAGATATTTTTGCAAAACAAACAAAAATTCGCCTAGTGCGGCCGGGCCCAAAGCGTTGTGGAAAATTGGCAAAGCGTTGTTGAAAATTAGCAAAGCGTTGTGTACCGTTGACAAAGCGTTGGGAAACGTTGACAACACGTTGGAAAGCGTTGCAACACAATGACAACGCGTTGTACAACGCGTTATACAAAGCGTTTTCCATTTTTTCTTATGCCGGGTTTTCGCAAATAGGGTCACATTTAAAAAAGAGATTCTGGGATATCGAGTATCAAAGCTCTCATTTTTTGAAAGAATAAAATAGGTCATTAATGTGAAAGATGTAAAAATAGAAAAAGACTTTAAAATGTGATTGTTTGTATTTTCTGTCTATAGTCAATATTGGCCCCCTGTTATTCTGTCCAAGAAAAAACCCTCCCCCTACCCCTCAGGGCTCTTTTAAATTTGCCGGTGCTGTCCTGGGGTATGAATTTCGACCTCGCACATGAGATTATTATGTTACGTGAAATGACGTCATCAGTAGTAATTGGCATATTTATGGGGATACAAAGCAATTGGAATTAACAGGATACGGGATATTTAGGCCAAAAATTAATGGGATACGGGATACGCAGAATCCCCCTAATGGGGCCTCAACTCTGTACCAATGACTGAAATGGATAAGATATAAATATTTGATGTTACCTTGTTTCATCTCTGGTAAACAGAGGTTTTCTTTCTTGAGACAGTAGTTGTGGCTCAAGTGGTTCAGCCAACAGAGTATGCTCAGAAGCAAACTTGATAGTTTCCCAAGAGTAACTCTTCGTATCAAGTTTGTCATCGCACTGGATAGAAAAATTATAACATTATAACATACACCTTTTACCTGTCAAGAGCACAAGATTGTTAAATAGGGTCAATGAAAAGTTCATTAAATGCAAAGGTATGATCTCATCAAGTTAGCCAAAAAGAAAACAATAATTCCGATTTTTGCAAGTTCATTAAGAATTTTTGCATGAAGAGAAAGTTTGACACTGTTAATTAATTCACATTCTTTTGTGTGCACATAGTATCTAATTTAGAAGCCGAGGATAGCTATCTTCAGCTTCTGATCGATAGTCTGGCATGCATGAAAGAACATGATTTAATTAAAAGTGGTCACACTTTTGGGCTCCAATGAAGTTTCATTGCAGTGCAAGTAACAGAGTTTCTATTCTTAGACTATATAAAATTAAAGAAGAACCCTTAATTTATAATTGAAGGGCGTGGTAGAAAAACGACATTACGAACAATAGAATTGAAGGGCATAACGACAATAGAATTCTATTGTCGTTATGGCCCTTATTCCAGCATGCCCTTATATTGTCGTAATGTCGTTTTTCCACCACGTCCTTCAATTATAAAAGATACACTTTTCTAATTACTCATTTTTTAGCTGTACAAAAACATGGGGAGGAGAAGCCCTACAGATGGCATGCATGCATTCATGTTAACCCAGATATTTTTTCTGTGCATCACACAAGTTCACACACCTTTGGCCTGCCAGGAACCATTGTTAAATTTACTGGAGGAGATACAGGAACCCACAATGAAGTGCCATCAAACCCTTTGTTGGTAGTATCTTTCAAGTACTGGCTCTTAGCAAACAATTCCTGAACAGACTTCATACTGTACATACAAACAGCTGAGCCAAGCAATCCAAGCCTACAATGTAAGGAAGTATACCGTAAAGTTCCGAAAGTAATGACCCCCGAAAGTAACGTCAAAAATTTGTGGCAGCTACATGTAATAAATCCCGAAAGTAGTGAGCCCTCAAAATTAGCAAGACCGAGGTTTTTTTAAATTATACATTATACAGTCAAAGCTCTCGGAGCGGACACTCTCGTAAGCGGACAGCTCTACTTACGGCCGCCTTGACAAAACCCAGTTTGAACTCATACAAACTTTGATAGAACAGGAGGGTTCAAAGGACATCAAAACATTGGCCTATTTGTATTAATATTTCCCAATCTTAACTATCCATGCTTCTCTATGTGTACATTTTTCTCCATTCCCAAGTAATTGATATTATTTGAGTTTCCCTTTGATCTAAAGCAAATCCTGCTGAATGCCAGCTAGATATGCCATGATAATGATTTTGGGAGCTCAGGGATTTCACCTATTGGAGACTGCTTAGTTTTACTTTACTTTTTACATTACTTGATTACATCTGCTATAATGGATGAAGATTAAAGGAGCTATGTCATGGATGGCGCATCTTGAAAAAATTGGCCAATTTGTTTCAAGTTCGCTGTTCGTAATCCGTCTTAATCTTCTCCATCCTCAACCATCCTTGTTCCTGTTTGGTTTATAATCACCTCTTTGGTATGTTTCTACCTTAGTAAACTGTTATTTTGAGGCATTCATCAATTTGAAGGTGATTTTGCACTTTGCAAAATTATGGTATTACTAACCATATTGTTCTTGACCCAAAACTAAAACTAAACTTGGTACATGCACTGCGGGCTACTATGAAGAACACTTATTGGCTTCCTATTTAATTTTGTACCAACAACACTACACTGCAAGAACCAATCAGATTATCACACTGCAGGATGAAAACAAAGCAGTGCATTCTACTGGACACTGATTGATTCAAATAACCAAAGTTGGAACATATTTTGTTTTTCTCCTCAGAAATTTGGTTGGTTCTCACTGTTACAGTTAGTAGACTAGTGAAACGCTTTCTGTAACTTTGGCCATGCACCTTTAATGTAAAACAGCTGCAGTGCACTACTTACTCTGGGGTGGTGAAAATTCCATAGACATAGTGTTCATTTGTTATAGGATCAGTGTAGGTAAAAGTTGCTTCTGAGAATTCAAATCATAGATTGATTGTCAATAATTATTATTTTAAATGGTATATTCAGCTTGTGCAACTAAAAATGCTGTACTCCCATAAAAACTATTAAGAATAATTTATTATTATTAATTTTTATTCATTGTTATACTCAATAATCTTGGTTATTGCATTTCTAGCTTTCTGATTGTTATCAGCTCCTATTAAGGTTGTGACCATATATGGAAAAGGACACATCATTATTGTAGTTTAGCCACAGATCCACTGCCATGTTAAACTCATTGTCAATAGATGAGCGTGGAGGTCGGTGCCATAAATTTCACAAAATAAATTTTACAAGTTGTACGACTACATAGACCGAATGCAGAAATGGCTGCCAATTTAAAATTATTTTGTGTACATTTAAATTAGCCTCACTAGCCTCGTTCTAGAGTAAAAATTATTTTGAATTATCAACTCAAAAACGAGGTTAGTATTATAAAGGCTAATTTAAATTCATACAAAATAATTTTAAACTGGAAGCCATTTTTGCATTCGGTCTATGTAGCAGATATAAATCCACACACCAATTCAAGGTGGCTAAAATCATTAAAAATAAAGAGCACAGTCAATTAATTTGACTGCTATTAAAATATTAATTCTACTTAAGTATCTACATTTTGTACAACTTACGTATTTCATTGTAATCAAATGGTATTTTCCCAGGGATAGAACATAATATTCTAGTCTTCACAAATGAAGTGAATTTATTTTTCAGACGTCTTTTGAGCTCCGTCATCGTACTGAAAATACAAAATATCTCTGTCAGTCATTGACAATGGGCAGCAATGGGCAACTGTTGGCCTTATTAGACTAGCAAAGGTGATTTGTTTAACATTTAAACTCCATAACTGAACAAAATAATACTACCGGTATTTACCATAAATACCAGCATATAAGCCGCACTCGCAGATAAGCCAGCCACACCCCAAGTTCAGAAGCTCAAATTTTGGGGGGGAAAAAACTAAAAAGTTCATAGTCGAGTCTTAAAAACTTTGCTTCAATGAAGATAGGCAATAAAGGTGAAAGCTATCAATCGTATCGAGTGTTCAAAGTTTGTATCAATCGTTAGTGTCGATCATGTTTTATAGTTTTTTTACACGTAATTTCAACTCTGTTATATTTATGTGAAGGGCATGACTACCTACTTAGGCACATGATTGTTCTCTCCATGGAAGTTTTTTTGTCATAATTTCTTCATTCAAATTAGTTTTTTGAGGGAAGTTTTAGTGTGCTACATTGCATCAAGAGCTTAGTAACCAGGCATTTCATTGGCACCTTGCCGTGTCAGGGCCCGGGGCGAGGAAAATAAATATAATGGTTTTACGGTGCCATTCACGTTTGTTCGTTTGTGTTCATTTGCTTGTCAATGGAGAAGTTTGAGTTCTCTTCAGCTGTTCGTGGTTATCACGTCTACAAGGATGTCTGCAAGCCATCCATAGGAGACAATAATTACTCATTTGCTCAAAGGGAGTTTGAGAACAAGTTTGACAAATTTGCCATCATACATGTAAGTCCTCAACAACACAGCAAACAACCAGTCTCACTCTCTTATTGTTGTGTGTAGTATAAGCTTATTGTTTTAGTGTAAAAAGTGTTGATTGGGAAAATTCACAGAACCTTTTATAGATGTTCTCCAGATAAGCCACCCACGATTTGGAATGAAATTTCTGGGGGAAAAGTGTGGCTTATACGCCGGTGTTTACGGTAATAATAATATTATATATTAAAAGTATTTATAACCACAGATAAAAAACTGGACTTCTACACATACCTGACAAACTCTGGCCACTCTTGAATAAATAGTCTGCAGGAGGAAACACAGCAAATCGTTGATCAAGAACTTTTTTCCGTACAAAATTAATGAATTAAGACCCATTACCACATGTGGCCATTGCTTTCAACCACTTTGTTATGTTTCTGCAGCTATAATTATATTCTGGAGATTTCTATTATAATTTATCCTCACCCGCTGTGAAATCGCACAGAATATCGGCTTGATACTTAGGCGACGAGGCTGTAGGCCAAGTTGGCTAAAATCAAACGATATTCTGTAAGATTTGAGCATATTATTGTTTTATTGTAACGAGTCGGCAAAATGAAAGCATTGAAATGTCCTAAAAGTCCTCTCAAACTCAGCAGCGCTTTCCAATATGTCAGACGAGTTTTCCTTTAGTGCACTTCCAAATATGGCAAACTACATAATATACTGCAAGGTATCCGTCATGTACGGATGACAGATAAGGGCTTCTCGACCATATACATGTATGGGCATCATGACAATTTGTTGAATAATAACATTCATTATTCAAGTCCCAGCTGTCAAGCTAGTCTACTTAAGGTTACTGTAAACCTTCGAGGGACAATTTTTTGAAAAAATTGTTTTTCAAGCCGAATTGTCTTGTAATTTATGACACCAAAATCTACGCTTCCATACGCCGTTTATGGAGAAAAGAGAGGAAAGGGCTGTTATCAAGGAAAGCTTTAATACCCGCGTGCATTTATAGCCGCAAACAACGCTTGCTTTGGATGAATTCCAGTTTCGTCGCCACTTTTTGCCAGCCTTTTTTTTCCTTTGCTCCTCCTGTGCATTCCGCTGCGGTTGTTTTCTTTTCCACTGATTCGGTTTCGCCGATGAATTTTGTGCTCCAGACTTCGCTTTCCCCAATATTCTCCTGTCGCTAAGCATGGAAATGTCGTTCCCCGCGAATTTCAATAAACTGCCTTGTCACAAGGCTCTCTGGGGATTCCTATGTTGTGTTCTATTGGTTGGCGGCATGACCGCATTCACACCCGCTTTGATTAAGTGTGAAAACTACGAAAATCTTTTCAGCCCGAAAACTCCGGATTTGTTTTTGTGAGTTCACTCTCTTCAAATGAATTAACAGGGTATGTAGATTTGTTGGATTTTATTGAAATTTTGCCAAAATGATTGTTAGACATTAATGAACCAAAGTGTGTGAGGCTTTCGCGAAAGTTCGAAATATTTTTCGCGTGGCGTCCCAGCGCGTGACACGCATCGTAAACATATCCATTGTCTAACTTTAAAATAGATTTTTTCGGGAACCAATGAGAGTATTGAAAAAGCCTCACACACTTTGTTAGCCCATTATCTCCTGAATGATATAGTCCAGATTGTTTTGATGTCCGCTTTAACGCGAAGGCTTGTAACTCAGTTAAGCAGACACTGTCAGTTTGCGTTCGAAGGCTTGCGCACGCCTAACAGAACAAAAACGGACAAAAATATTGCTTTTTATCGGATTCTTCGTTCTATTACCTTTACAGTGATATATAGTTTTTCTAGGGTTTCTTCTAAAACAACGCGCATAGGAAAGATTTCCCGGAAGGCACCCTCGAAGGTTTACAGTAACCTTAAGGAGTAGGCCTTTTAATAGGCTACTTTCGATAATATTAAAATTCAGCTTGATAGCAAGGCCCAGAGGACATAAACAAAATAAATGAATAAACATGCCTGTTCAATTTCTTTTGTTTGTATCCTCTTAGCCTCGCTACCAAGCTGAATTTTAAAATATCGAAAGTGCTACAAGTACCAAGTACGTCCTGATTAACCCCTTTGTTGTGGCAACGTTTCCCCCCCCTGTGCATTTAACACATTCAAAATGTCCAGCTCAAACGAGTAAAAAAGATGGTTTTCTTATCATATGTATACTCACGGCTTACGGATCCCTTATACTTATTATATCAATATTGTACGATCACTACATGTATGAAACTGGACGTATTCATTACGTCCTTGTAGCATATGAGTGATCGAAAACTGCAGCGATTAAATCCTAACCAAAATTCTCTTTACCTACCGGTAGTTATCTGGACAGGAAAAATACCAAGTCAAGTAGTGAAGCCATCCTTTGAGACTGATACACAATAAACTAGCACTCACTCACCTTACTCGTCCTCTATAGCAGTCTCTCTCAGAAAAAAGTAAACAAAGTTGTCAGTGTGATCAAATGATGAGACAAATTCAGCATCTGAAGAGAGAAAGATATATCATCGTTGATCACTAGGAAACAATGACAGAGATTACAAAACAAATTACGTATTGTTGAGGGCTTTAATACTGGGTGGAGCTCGAGGACCATGTGCAGTAGTCTAACAGTTAGTGTAGACTCAGGGTTCCAGATTGTTTTAATACTACAGTGGGAAACCCCGATTAATACGACCACCATCTTTGGAGCCATTGGGAATACATTTTGGTCGTATTAACGAGGTGGTCGTATAAGAGGTAAAGGGTCAAATGATGGTCTTTTGTAGTATTTGTTCATGCACGTTTCTGTTGAACACTGTAATTTTCCGGACAGGATGTCATACGATATCAATTGAACACTGCTCATCACTAACAAACTTGTGCCGGACAACATTTCACCTAAAATGCGTTATTGTATTTGTCAGATTGTGTCTGTTTTCCTTCAGCAGTCTCACCAAACATTTTGAACTGGTCGTATTAACGGGGTAATTTTATAAAGAAAATAACAACTGGGAAGTAGTAGTACCAAACAATCTGTGTACATGTATGCTGGATAAGAAGGACTGCTTGCAGTATGTGTCTCTCTGAAAATCATGAAAGGAGTAAGTCCATGTACCATTTCAGGCTTATACTCACTCGCTTGACAGGATTCTGTACATGATTTACATGTAAGAACAGGATTCTGTTGCCAATTTACATCTCTGAGCTTCAATGTGAACGAGCGAACGCATATATTCAAGGACTGGAAGTCAGATTAACAACGCTTGATTTTCACCATTCAAAGAGCTGTGCATCCAACAATTTCAAGTTTTCTTTGAGAGGTTAGTGAAACCATTTGACAATAATCAGTATAATTGTTTCTTCTAGTCACCTGTTACCACAATTTCTTTACCGCAGCATTCGGTCACATTTAGTCCAGGACGAGTTTGATGTTTTCGCCCCACCGCGGTGAATTTGTGGCAGAACCCTTTGGCAAGGACGAGGTATTGCCGTGTCCCAATGAGTCATACTTTCAGGTAGTACGTACCTTGTATAACATTAGAAGTGGAATCAGTTGCCAGAAAAGGAATTACCACTCAGATCCGCTTCAATCCTGGAAATAACTGATCTGCCTATGTTGATTCCAGTAAACAGGTGATTACCTACAAGAAGAAACTTCAAATTATTATTAACATGTACAGTGTACAGAAAGTGTTCAATTTACATTGAAGATAATTATTCCAAGACATCTCTGCAGCTAACGCCTTTTCATACAATTTGCCCCTTCAACCCCTGTTTAATGGTCTTTTTGCTAGTTAACAACAGGTGGGTGACAAACATTATTTTTTAAGTAACTCTTACAAAATGACAATGTATAATAATTTATTGCAAGCATTTCAACTAAATGTTGAATGATGGACTGTAAGTTTCCAGTAAGGGCTAGCTAGTGTTTTCTGTAATTTGACACTCTTAGCAATAATATAGATTTTGTGATGTATTAATATTTACATGGTATTTCCAAATACAAACTGAAGATGTTTAAATCTAGACGTACATATCTTCTCAGCTTACATTGTATACTTACGTGTAAAGGTGCCAGTGAACAGTTGCTGAAAACTAGATCGACTTATTCCACCTCCATCAATCACAGGGGGCTGACTGTGGACCTCAGCGAACCGGTTCTCTGTATGAATGGAGAAGCACACCATGATCAAAACCATAGTCATTACGTGATTGTCAAAATATGAATAAACCTTAGTTACAACCTGTAAGTTTGGATGAAATATGTTCACATGATTGCCTTTATACTAATATCATAGATGTAGTTAATTTTGGGCTATTGCGACGTGATCTATGAATTAATCTTCACCATTTCAACCATTTTGAAAGGAAAATGAATGTGACAATTAATTTTGACAATTTTTCCGACATTCATTGTACAATCATGTACTTAGTCCAGTTCCTGGCCCCTCTCTGTCACGCAACGCTACGCTCGCGTAGAGGGTCCAGGGGACAATTGCTGTGCAATGCTCACGATAAACCAATCACAGCGCATCTTAGCTCACATGTGACTTTTAAAACTCGACAAACCGAGGTCGAGAAAGAGAAAAATATATTTGGTCGCCATCAGTGCCTTCAGTGGAGATTTTAAAACTAAAATACTCCGTCTCTTCCTTTGACCTTAACACCTCGCAAATGATTCACAGGCATGAAGGGAATGTATAGGAGAACATATTTCAGTGTTATCTTGATCAGTCGGTATATTATCGTTCACTTTATTAATCGCTTATATGTCAGCACGGTTATAATTTGCATGTTTATAATAATTGTTTGTTCTCACATGATTAATTGTAGCCCTAGTGTGTTTCGTCGGATATGATGTTTTCAATTAC
>MU827302.1:2282726-2297694 GCA_029204205.1 Desmophyllum pertusum | reverse complement strand
CAAAGTGGCAGGTGAATAATAACAATGGATTTGAGATGAAGAGCACAATGTGTGTGTTTTATTGCCTATAGGGTAGCTATGGTCGCCTGGGCCTTGGAGATTCTGCTAATCAACCACAGTTGAAGAGAGTAGGAATCCCTACAGACTGTGGAGTAAAGAAAGTGTCCTTCGTCTAAAGGGTCAGATGGACACACATTGGCTGTGACAGCCGATGGTCAGGTGTACAGTTGGGGAGATGGTAAGTATAATTATTATTATATCATATATAAATCTATAGTTGAGTAAATACATGCCTTTGATGCCCTTCACTTTTGTTACTTACATGTACTATAGAAGTGGATTACCTGACTGTAAATGAACACAGTACAGGTTTGTATATAATAGGGTCCTTTCGATATATTAAAATTCAGCTTGATAGCGAGGTCCAGAGGACACAAACAAAAGAAATGAATAAATAATAAACTTGGCTTGATCAATTACTTCCTTTGTTTCTGTCCTCAGCCTCGCTACTAAGCTGAATATTAATAATTTATATCGAAAGGACCCTATTGGCTACTGGTCATTAGTCATTTTCTGGTGACATTATGGTTAGTGTGGTTCAGGTTTGAGCTCTGGTTGGGCCAGGGTCATTGTGTTGTGTTTTTGGGCAAAACACAAAACACATTCGTACAGTACCTCTCTCCACCCAGGCGTATAAAAGGGTACCAGGGAACATCATCATGTTGGAACATCCCCCATCCCCCTCCAAAGTTGACTTCTTTTCACGAGCGTGCCACGGTTTTCTCACAACCAACATTGAGGATGGGTGAGAGGAACATGATGGTAAAAGTGTTCCAACTAATGTGACGAGTTTTGTAGGCGGAAACCTGTGATGGACTAGCATCCAGAGGAGCAGTGATACTCCTAGTTGCTACATGTACATGCTATGGAAACCGGGATAGGCTCTAGCAGTGTGGGCCCCAGTAGTGACCAAGTTGCTGACTTTAACCTTTCTTTTACTAGGAGACTATGGTAAATTAGGCCATGGAAACAGCCAAACACACAAGGCTCCAAAACTGATTGAAGGCAATTTGTCTGGAAAGGTAAATATTATTTTTTTGACCTTATTGGAAATCTTAGTACATTATTTTTAGACATAAAGAAAGTCATGCTACAACTGTGTTTCTTAGATCAAGGAGTGAATTTATCTACACTCACTGTATTGCAGGGGGTACTTCAGTAGCAATGTTTCTTGTAAGTGGCCACTAGCAGTATAAGGGATAGGTAGCCGCTTACAAGAGCTTGTACCACTCACACTTAACAGTATTAATGCAAAAAAACAAAAAAAACATTGTATGAACGGATGTTCGTTTACCGTAAAAGCTCTATTTAGCCCCCCCTCTCTATTAAGCCCCCCCTATCTAATAAGCCCCCCTTTGGAAGTCAGATTTTGTAATTAGCCCTCCCTCTCTATTAAGCCCCCCCTCCTTCCGTCAGGCTGATGTAAATGACTTTTCAGCAATGTTTTCTGGCGTTTCAGTCACTTTGTATTGAAAACGTGGTCTTTAATTTCCAGAACTATCGTCGAGTTAGGGTATAAATGACGTGTCCTTTGTAAGACGGTCATACATAACCCATTTCTTGTTCTGTTTTAGTTAGTGGTGTAATAGTAAAGTTTGAAAAATTAATGCAAATTTTCTTGAAAATTTATGATTTGAAATAAGCCCCCCCTCTCTATTAAGCCCCCCTCTCTAATAAGCCCCCCCTTCTTGAGGCCTGAAATTAAATAAGCCCCCCGGGGGCTTAATAGAGCTTTTACGGTAATTGTCTTACACAATGCTGATCGTGGCAAAAAACTGTGTACCTTAATACAATGAACATTAACAGTCTCACTGCAACAAAATGTTTATGAATATCAGCAGGGTCGGCTAATAGGATTGTTCCTTTGGGGTGTCTGCTTACAGGAGCTTAGAAACAACAGAGAAATCCATAATATTGTACTTAATCCATATTGTATGGCCGCTTGCGGGAATGTGTAAATACAGAGTTTGTATGAGAGTTGAAACATGATTTTGTCAAGGCGGTTGTAAGTAGAGCTGTCCGTTTATGAGAGTGTCTGCTCAGATAGCTTCGACTGTATATCAAATTGCTCTTATTGTGTTAATTCTAAGAATTATTATCTCATTATTACAAAATGTATCTCATCAATATACAAACCTTAAGGTTAGTATTTTTTAGCAGCAATTTATTGAATTTAGCAATTTGGTTTCCCCAAGATTAAGTGACAGAGTATTTAATAATAAAAATATATTATTTGTCAATTTCTCCAATGCTTAGACTGATTTGGGTGATATCGACTGTGAGTTTGACAATGTGTTACGTTAGTATGAAAAAAACAAGGCGTTTCAAAGGCAAAAGGAGAAGTTGCTTAATTGACACAATTATGTTCTAGTGGAATCTTTTGCAGACCATGGCTCATGCATCTACTATAATATTATTTTGTTCACATATCTCAGGTATGATGGAGAATTCTTTGTGACAGCGTTGAAAACAAAAACAAACAAGCCCAAACCACATGATTTTTTTGCTTAATATTGAACCTACAGTAAAATATCCTAAACCTTACATTTAAATATTTATTTATTATTATTTCTTTATTATAAGCAATTTTCATGAAATTACTAAATTCACTAAATAAGGTTGTTGGTGACAAAAATAGTAACCTTATGGTACCTTTATCACATGGAATTATACTGATTGCTGTTTGTACACAAGCCATAAGATAGCCAAGACTGATATGTTTGTGTATATTGGCTCAGGTTGTGTGTGTGGTGACGGCAGGATATCGACACAGTGCTGCTGTTACAGAGGATGGTGATATCTACACATGGGGGGAAGGTGACTATGGAAGATTAGGTATGAATGTTCAATATTTTCTTACTATTCCATGGAGTAACCAAGGAAATGATTTTCTAGATAATGACTGAGGGGACAAGGAATTCTGTTTACAGCGCGGACACTCGAACCGTGAACGCTTTGGCTTTATTTTGGCTTTATTTTGATTTTACTTTGACTTTATTTTGACTTTATTTTCACTTATTTTGTACTTATTTTGTATTTTTTTCAGAACTAGTGATTGGCTAGTTCTGAAATAAGTGAAAATAAAGACAAAATAAAGTCAAAATAAAGACAAAATAAAGTCAAAATAAAGCCAAAATAAAGCCAAAATAAAGCCAAAGCGTTCACGGTTCGAGTGTCCGCGCTGTAACTGGAGTCTGAAACAATGTCATAATCTCAAGAAGCCCCCAAAATAGAAATTTTATGAATTCACAGACAAACTGTAGCCTAAAGCATTGGCATGACGGAAAGAACAGTTTTTAATGCGACTTATACTTATACGACTAGTTGACCGTACTGGTTGGAGTGGATGATTTAAACAGGGGTACTGGATTTCAAGTCCAATGCTCTAATCAATTGACAATATTTCCCCAATATGGACCTCACGCTAGTTCAATAACATCTATGTATTTGCACTGGTTTGGGTGCGTACATTCTATTTGCAGTCTGAAATTCTATGCTATAATATACACTTTAACAATATTATTTACTCTGATACATTAACTGAGGTGGTGTTTTATTTCCTGAAGGATGCGGAGATAACAACAGTAGGAATGTACCTACTTTGGTCAAAGATATCAGTGTGGGTCAAGTGGCATGTGGCAGTGCTCATACACTATGCATCTCTAAGGATGGACGGACAGTGTGGTCTTTTGGTAGTGGAGACAATGGTGAATATAATTATAGTCTTCAGCTCTTTTTATCATGTGTAACCATGTAAATGTGGTTAAACCCAGGAGGAAATATTGAGACAATCTTGCTCACTCACTCTCCACCATTTTTGTTAATCAATTTGCGAGGATATCTGTCAACAACACACTCAAGTTATCAAGCTCATTTACATGCAAGGGCTTATTATCAGAGGAAATTTTACATCTAACATTTGGCAGGCTTATTTTCAGGAGGGTTTATTTTTGGGGGACTCATCAGAATTTTATGGTATTAAAAAAAGTTTTAAATGGTTTAAAGTTTGTGGGGGCGGATTCCGGAGCCTGGTTTGTATACTAGGGTTAAGCCTGAACATTTTGTCAGTGAAGAATGTCATTAGGACTGTCAATGATTGCCTGTAAATACAGATGTAGATCCAAAAGGCAAATTTGGTGCAAACTATCTAACATCATTATAATGCAATAATTATTTCTGTGATCTGTGATGTACCTCAGTAAGTGAGTATATGTCCTCTTATAGACAATGGCTTTCAGCTAATCAGCATGTGAGATTTTCTACAACTATTGTAAAAAAAACAGCAACAACAAAATGAAACAAAGAAGTGTAGAAGCGTACCCTTATATTGTACCCAATTGTACATTTGTTAATGTTTGTTATTTTTCCCAGGTAAACTTGGCCATGGTGATACAAACAGAGTGTATAAGCCAAAGGTGATTGAAGGTTTACAAGGTTTGGTGATAAAACAAGTGTGCTGTGGAAGTCAGTTTAGCTTGGCTCTTACCTCTACAGGGCTGGTAAGTGGATTATGGATAGAAGTATGTTCTTATAACACAAGTGCAATGTATGTTAAATAAAGACTCAATAATAAAAATGATGTGAACATTCATTAACACCACTAAAGATTACTTTATATAATTGAGTATTCATCAGCTTAATTCTGTTCTTCTTTAACATGAATAAAATTTCAATCTTGCTCGACTTAAATTTTAATATTCAATGGAGCTCCAGGCATCAGGAATCTCACATGTGGTTGCCGAACACATGAGAACATTTTTCCTGGTTATAATTTTATTTCACCATAAACTGAGCATACATATCTGGAGTTAGGTAAATAACATTTTATCATTAACATGATACAGAAACATTTTGATATATTTACTTTGAATTTAAATCATTGCTGAGACGAAGTCAACTCAGTTGTGTCACACATGGAAATAATTAAAGTAGCCGATTTTGTCTACTGCTGTCGCATTTTCAGAAAGAGTGTAAGTTACATTTTACTTTTACCTAAGAAATACAGTTGATACTGTGTTCACACTAGGCCAAAACATGCTTCTAGTCTAATCACGATTGAAACATGTTTTACTATGAAAAGTGTTCATATCAGGCGGTGCGTTGCACGAATCATGATCCAAACATGTTTATTCTGAGCATGATTGAAACTACCTCATGAGTGATCTAAGTCTAAAGCATGCTAAACATAGCGGTCAAGAGCAGAGAGGAAGCGAGTGCCTGAAGGGCTTGACCAATTGAAAGTGTTGTATGGAAGCTATAAACAGTACAATTAAAACTGGACAGGTGTAGTTTTCTTGTACAGTTCAGCAGACATCTTTGGCTGTTGGTGTATTTGTGACAATGCTGTGTTGAAGTTTTTCAGAGTAAAAGTATTTAAAAATCAGTTAGTAATAAAGCACACAAGTGAGCTATCAGGAAATATTTTCTGATACTGCTGTTAACTCATGTATGTAGGTGTTTGCTTGGGGTTGTGGTCCATGCCTTGGAACAGGCTCTGTAGATGCTACATCAGCAAGGCCAAGATTAATTGACGAACTTCAGTCAACTTGTGTTATTGATATTGCAGTAGGAGACAGCCACTGTCTTGCACTTTCTAAAGGTTGGTGTAGTGTATTCCATGAGCCCTTTGAGATTGCCTTGCTTATGGTATACCCATCCATGGTTCCTTACCTTCTGTCTTTACTTATATTAATAATTGTGTTAACAAAAGATGGAATAGTAGAAGCTTTTTATTAGTTTTATGACATAACATAAGTGTTTTTTACCAAGAAATTTGCAATAAAAACCCCTATTTCCATACAAATGTTGTATGTTTGCACCGAAATGGCATTGCACGTTACATAAATTAACACCTTTTCCCTCGGTAGGCCTTGGTAATACCTTGGGGTATTCAGCATAGTATTTATACGTCCTCCCAACTCATTGTTGTTCTGTTATGTGTTCATGCCCCGAGTGTTTTGATTTAGGCTCCGTCTTTGCTCCTCTCTCCTCTTCCCTCAGCGACAGAGACTTTGAGCTTTTTTGCCATGATCCTATTTCCATTTTACCACTGATGCACTGTATCTACATGTTAGAAAATCCATGCCATCACACTTGTTTGTGGATAACTCATACATATACTGTAATTATATTGAAAAATCTCTCTCCCATTCCTTTGAATCTCTTTTACAATTATTTACAGTAGACTCCCGCTATCTCGAAACTCTCAAAGGGAACGGAAAATTGTTCGAGATAGCGGGGGTTCGAGATAGCGAGGGTGGTGTCAAATTTAGTAATTTTCAACAAAACTGAACTAGTATACAAATCATCGACTTGTCGACCGGTGCTCACAGAGTCTACTTTATAGGTCTATTAGCAATAAATGCTGTTTGTCAGTGTTTATTTTTTCTCATTCAACAAACAAAACGTGCTTTAGCAAAACTAAAGGAAACTGGTTTCAGTTCGAAATACATGTAGCGAGGGATTCGAGATAGCTGGGATTTGAGATAGTGGGAGTCTACTGTATTAAGAAAAGGAGAGAAGGAAGTTTCTTATTCATAAATAAATTCAGGGACAATCCTTTGTATTATTGTACATGTACAATGTATCAAATATGTATATTGTACATGGTCAGAATAATAATAATAATAATCTGTTGTACACCAACATTGTATTGCTTTGTTTTCTGGTTAGACTTGCAGGTGTATGCTTGGGGAAATAACTCAATGGGTCAGTGTGGCCAAGGTCATTCTAATACACCCATTACAAAACCAGCCAAAGTTGTTGGTATGGATGGAGTGCCTGTTCATCAGATTGTTGCAGGAACATCTCATAGTCTGGCTTGGACTTCTTTACCATCTGAAAGGTACACGTATTTAATAGTAGTCAAGTTATTTACAGATAGTGAACATGCAAGACTGTTTATTTTTATACAAGAGGATAATGAAGATTTGATAAATTATTATTATCTTTAATACATGTAGTAATAAATGTAGCTTTAGGGGACTGCAAGCCAAATTTAGGTATTCCATCTCTGAAGTAGAAATCATTCCCATACAAACCTTAAGGTCGCGCAGGACCATTGCTTTAATTATTTATGTAGTATGCACGAACCGCGAAGACTGATGCCAAAATATTCATGAAAAGACGCTTTTATAACGCCTGGCCCCACGGGGGGATGTGAGTTCTTTCTCTACGCTTTCACTAATAGCCATGATGCTTTTCAAGCAAGGAAGCCATTAAACTGCAAGGACTGGTTTTATTGTGAAAGCACCATTAAGCTCCTTGTTTCCTGTTACAGGCAATTAATATCTTGGCACAGACCCTACTGTGTGGATTTGGGGGAATCAACATTTGGTATGTTGAAGACCTTCTTAGAGAGAAATAAGTTAGGGATGCTGCAAGAACAGAACACAACTCCATTTTCTGATATGAGGTACTGTAGAATTACATTTTTATATTTTTATGTTGCTGTTGCCCATTGAATGTTTTCTCAGTCATTGCTGATTTTAATAAACAAATTCCTTGGAAATTCATAGACTGATCCTCTACAATAATATTATTGTATGTTTTCTTTCAGTGAATGCCATCAGTTCACAGTGCTGTGTCTTGAGCTTCTCTCAGATCACCTATCGCTAGCTTCTGCTGCAGGAGCTTCAGCCAGTGTACTTGGTGAACACACCCGCCCCTTGAGTCATCTGCTCTTTAGACTCTTAGACACAACTACATCTGAGGACATACAAGAGGTTAGACATTTCAGAAGTTAAAAGGATAAAATGACCCAATAAGCAACATTGCAGTTTTGGAGAAGTTGTTAATGGTAAAACCCTGTGCACTGATCAGAAATCAAGATTTAGATTTATTTGAGTCATTCAAACATTTTTTTTACAGGCAGTGAATGAAGCACTATCAGTTGGTGCATCTTTGCTCCTGCCACCTTTACCAGAAAGAATGGAAGTGCTACATACTTTACTTCCCCAAGCACCAGACAGCTGGGATTCTCTCACTGTAGGAGAGGTAAATTGAATGAAGTTTAATTTTTGTAACCTAGAGGCTTGAAGGTAATTGTGGCAGGCTTTTGGATGTCATTTATGGCATAGAGTGTTTCGTAGACTTATACAACTGTACGGCAATCGTCCATGGCTCTACGGTTTAATCATGATGTACATGTGTAATGTCCATTACAAACTGTAAACTTATATTTCCCTCTGTTTTAGTCCCAACTTTATATCTGCATTATTTATAAATTGTACGCTTCTACACAAATTGCATCACAGACTTGAAAGTAAAATTCACCACACACATGAAAACTAATAATTTGTCACACAGACGATTAATAATGTTGTCACGCACAGATGTGAAAATTTTTGACAGACATAAACATTTTGTTAGAGACGTGCAAACTAAAATTTGTCACACAGACGGATAAACTAAAATTTTGACACACAGATGTGTGATTGAGCTGAAAATCGTCATTGTCGTTGAAAGGATGACTAATGTGTTTTAGAAAGTTGTTTCTGAAACGGTATTTTCAAGACCTCAACAATTTTTACATTCCTATCCAGGAATGTAAAAAGTATAATTTTTTCACACTGATGAATAAACTAAAATTTGGCATACATGTGAAAACTAAAATTTGTCACACGGACACAAAAACTAAAATTGCCAAAAACTGTTATTTTGAAGCTGAATAAATGCCACTTAAAACGAGACCCTGAAATATACATTTATGAGATAAAATGTGAATGGGAAGAATAAAACCTGAATCATGCCAGAACCACACAGGGAAAACAAACAGAGACCAAATTCTGGAACCACATCAACTGCAGGAGCAGCATTTCCCATTGTTGTCTACAATGTTTTCCACAGCAACGCCCTGAGCCTGAATAGCTTGTACAGCAAAAGCTGAAACATGTACAACAGAACCTTGTGCAAGATTTTGTAGAACTTGGTTCACAATTAAGGGAATAAGAAGAATGAAGAGGCACAGCGATGACTTGTGAAATGAAAATGAGCACCAATAATAATAAAGGAAAATCAAAAGGAATTCTGGTACCTGTAGTTGTTGTCAAATGATCGCATTGTGCTATTGTACTAGCAGTCACATGATGTAAGAAGATATTGATAATAATAATATAATAATAATAATGATATTTTTATAGCGCCAAATCCACTACTTGCTCATGGCGCTTTACAATAAAAAATATTAAAAAGATAAAAACAAACAATAAAAAGGAATAAAAATAGGTGTAAAAATACATTACATGTAGTTAAAAATTAAAAGAAAAACGTTAAAAAGGTACGTTTTTAAATTTCCTTTAAAAATGTCAATGGAATCACTAGACCTTATGTCAAATGGAATAGTGTTCCATAGTCTTGGTGCTGCCACAGCAAAGGCTCTTTCTCCGTATGTTTTGAGTCTAGCTTTTGGAGTTGCCAAGAGTTGCTGGGAAGATGATCTTAAAATGTGTGAATATGTTTGATATTGAAGTAAGTCCCTGATGTAGCAAGGTGCAGCACCATTTAGAGCTTTGTATACCAGCAGGATAATCTCTTGATCATCTATAACAGTGTATTAAACCTACTCTTTTCTACAGCGCAAACAACTGAGTATAATCCTTAGAAGTATGCAAGATGACAGACACATTGCAACACTCTTGGGATTCTCTGGAGTGATCAAAGATGAAGAAAAGTTATCTGGGACCCAAAATGACTTGGGGGAAAGGAATAATTCCACGTTAACTGATGTGCTCTTGAAGACTTTGCTGAGAAACTTGACTTTTCAAGTGGTATGAAAGGCAATATCATTTTGCTCTTTTGCAATATTTAAGATATGATTAACAACAGTTGGCAAATTCTTTTAAGTGCCTATGAAATGTACTATCTTGCCTCTTTCCAGAGATAATGTTGCCATGGTAACAGTCTTGGCTCAGACCTCATTCATGCAAGTTTGTATGCAAGTTCATATTTCAAAACTTGTGTCTACTTGCGTCTTTATTTGGTCAGGGCTTTAGAAAATACATTGAAAGGTCAAATAGCGTTAATCATTCATCTCTAGAATGAGACCTGTTATTACTAAACAGAAAACACTATCCTTTCATATTCTGAACGGACTTTCAAATAAGCTTGATTTGTTTTTCACTTCATAGGCACTTTAAGTTCTTAATAATATATGTGTGCAATATTGTCATTATAAATTCTGCTGTTACTCATGCCGTTAACTATTTAGTGTCAGTAGTGACAATACAGATGGAGACACCTCAATCACTTATGAAATGTATTGTGCATGGTCCATATTGTGGCTGTGATTCTTTGTCTTATCTTCTGGTGTTAATGCATACTAAATTTGGAAGTAAATATCTAATACAATGCATGTATGTCACTTTCACAAATGTGTCTTCTTTTAGGAGAAATCTTTAGCTCATATTGAGAGTGAGGTCTGTAACAATGACACGCCCACAAATGGTGGAAAAGTAACACAAGAGGACAGTCATTCTTTTTACCTGCGGCAGTTGTTGTTGTCATTTCTGAAGCATTTATTAGTACATTGCCAGAGTCCAGACTCTGTGGTAAGTGTGGCCAAAACAATAAGTACTGTAGATTTTAACCAGGTGGATTTGTGATAAAATAAATAAAACGTTACTCTGGTTGAAAATTTTGTTTTCGGTATAAAATATAGCCTTCTTCACTTCACCCTGAAAATTTTCAACCAGAGTAACATTTTATTTATTTGATCAATACTGTAGATGTCCACATTGTTGTAAAATTCCTTGTGAGATTTATTTGACCTTCCTGTAGAGAGAAGCTAAATATTATTTTGATTTTTGATTTTTGTCTTTCTTTCCTACCTGCAGAATGATACTGCTACAAAAGTTCTACAGAGCCATTTATTCCTCTTACTTCCATGTGCTGGTGAGGTAATGGATCAAGCCTATAAACTGTTAACAAGCTACACAGGATCAGCAGCTAGTCACATCAGAGATAAACTCCAAGGTACAGTTAAAAGGATGCTACTGGATTGGATTGTACAGTGTCTGATCTAGGATTTCAATAAAGGGGGACATTTTCTGGGAAACATTTCATTTTTTGGGGGGACTGACTATTTTTCTAAGAAAAGAGCAAGCTTGTTAACACATTGACTACTAAACCGGCCATAAACGGTCAAGAAGAGACCACAAACTTGTACCACTTGTGACGTCATCACTGTTCACGCCAGAGTATGTCTTTGATAATCAACGGATAGAGTTGGAAAATGTCTAACAAAGCATGCCTAAACGAGCACGAAACGTTAAATTGGACCAGAGATACTCACAAAACAACTTGGATTTTTTCCTCCAAAATCACCAAAAAACGCGACCTTCACTACCATTGACACTCTTTGTCAAAATAATATCCTTTTCCCAACGTTTAGGCTAAAACTTTTTCAACGTGAACGAAGACGACTGAAAGGCCAACAAAACCACAAAATAATATGAGAGAAAAAGGAGAGTGAGAACGGCAAAAAAATAAAAGGAAAAGAAAAGCCTAAAGTCAGGTGGGTTTTTTTGCGCATGCCCGAGGAAAATATTGAATTTGTTGCTTCTACGTAGAAGGGGATGTTAGTTGCCGTGTTTTAAACTAAGTTTTAGACAGTTTGACATTAAACTGTTGAGATAATGGCCAGAAATAGGCATCTGGGATGTTAGATTGACATTTTTTTTAAAAAGCCCAGTAGTCAATGGGTTAATGTCGGAAAAATTCATTTACCTTGTTTTAAACCATTTTTTAAAAATACAACAATGACAATAACTAAAAGTGTTATCTCACACTTCGCCTTCAGGTGTAGTGTATCAGTCTGTCGCAGGTTCTGCATTATCTGTACTGGTCCATTCCCTGATGCTTATGCCACTGGAGACCATCAAGCCATTACTGCCCTCATTCCTGGCCCTTCTGCCATCCATAGACAGACTTAATAAGGTTCTTCCTGCAGCAGCCTTACTAGAGGAACAAGAGCTTGAGTGGCCAGTTCAAGGTGAGCTTTGTAGCACAACATCTTACATATGTATGCCGTAGCATATTTATTTATAATAAATTCATTTAAGTTACTGTACTTAAAATTGTTTTAATTTGTTGTTTGTCTATTCACATCAAGGCATTCCTGAGAAGATTGATCCTGCCGCACTCCCTCTTGCTCAGCCAGTATCAAGTTGGGTATGGCTGGTAGATCTTGAGAGGGCCTTGGCCCTTTTGGTAGGACAAACATTGGGTGGCATGCTGGCAGGCCCTGGTGTGTCTCGTGAAGAGAAAGATTGTGAAAAGTGGCTCAATTCTCCTCTGCTGTGGAATGGTCTGGAAGACAGAGGTCCTGAAAGAGGTACAATAACACTGTATGAATGTCCTGGTTGACTGGATGACTGATTTTCTATACTTACCAATTCATTTATATATTTGACAGAAAAAGCCATGGTGGTATCACTGTCCAGCCTAATGAATGACTCAGTGCCTGATAAGGTGGAAGTGACAAAGTTAACCTTCCTGCTGACATTTTATTGCTGTTGGATTTGGCTCATGGACCTGAATCAGATGCTGTTCAAAATCTCTGGGTCAAACTGCAGAACTATGCCAAAAAGAAAGGTACATATTTCTTAAAGGGATCCCCGACTGTTGGAACAAGTTGCCGTTAAAGTGATAGAAAAATAATCTGAACCTAAAATTTGTTGAAAACTGCGCAATATTATTTCAGTGTTAACGAAAAAAACTGGCTACAAATCTCTGCCATTTTAGGTTTCAAATTTCCCGCGCGCCGCCATTTTGTATTATATGACGTATTGTGGTTGCCGCTATTGTCAGTAAACAATAGCTCTTTTGTTGTATAACAAAAGGGGCAACCATGAAACGTCATAAAATCCAAGATGGTGGCGCGCGGGTAATTTGAAACCTAAAATGGCAGAGATTTGTAGCCAGTTTTTTCGTTAACACTGAAATAATATTGCGCGGTTTTCAACAAATTTTAGGTTCAGATTATTTTTCTATCACCTTAACGGCAACTTGTTCCAACAGTCGGGGATCCCTTTAAGTTATACATTAAGTGTGCTACTGGTAGTGAGAAGGTTGAACTGTCTCTCAGGTAATGAGTAAAACATAATACAAGTGGTGATTTGTTTTCTTGATCATTGGCACTCATGCTTCGGGAATTTACATTCTACTGCCCCTGTTGATGTTGTTTGGGTGAAGTCTTAAGTGAATGGCCTCTTTCACCCACACATGTACCAGTGAAGACCTTGTACAATTAACTTTCATTCCAAGGTCAATGGCTGGTCTCTCAGGCATGCTCTGATAAGCAGAGGTTTGGGTACAAGCAAGTCTAATGTCTCTGTTGTGCTCATGCTTGATTTTTTACTGCATTGATCTGACTGTTTCTCTGATGTTATTACCACATTCATTTGGCTGGCTTAACAGCATCATTGGTCTTTGTAATCCTTATTACTTTTCATGATATGGAATAAATCATGATAAAGTGTGATACATGCTGATTGCAGTACAATTCTCCAAAACCAGCCTTTGCTCCATTTGGGAGATTGATATGATTTTCTTTTCTCTTTCCCAATTTAATGCAACCATACTGAGCTGATTTAAAATTACCTTGAATGGTTTGAGAGATGTTTTCATGTATCAAACATTTTCAGTTTAGTTACAAGTTGGACTCATACACAGGTACATTTAAAGAGTCAATTGAAATGTCTGCCGTAATTTGCTATTTGAAACCTGTCTGAAATTCTTGTGAAATTCACAAAAATTTATAATACTTTACTGTAATATATATCAGAGGTCAAACTTACAGTAGAATTAAAGATGAGTTACTCTCAAACATGTTCTTCATGAAAATGTTAAAGAAAAATATAGTACTTTAAAAGTAAGTACTTTGCATTTTATTGGTGATAAATTATTATATATATAAATTATATTAAATAAACATAAGAATTTACAACAAAAGAACCTAAAATACATTAATTTAAACCATCAATTAAAGCTAAACACATGTATTACCTACATATATATATATGTGTAGATTGGGACACAAGCGAGGTTGCAAATATTCCTCTTCTGGATACTGTCACCAAGTTCACATTTTCCTGTATACTAAAACACAGTGGACTCCTACCAGCAGCTCTCAGCAACTCCAGGTAAACTAAGAAGATATTACATATCCTTGAGCATTTTATTTAATTTTATTTTCTTGTTGTGACATGATTCTCCTCCAGGGACCACATTTTTTCTCTAATGTTGTACAATTCATTGCATGTGAAAATCTCAAATTCCCCATTCCTGCGTAGTAATTGGTAATTAGTGTTTTCATTGACTCTATGCATATGGCTGAATTCAATTATTTATAGCACAAATTCAGCAAAGTGCATGCTCTGATTGGTTAATTAAACATTTACCATTTACCCACGGGTGTATGCTACATGTAACTGAGGTCAATGGTTTGTAATTCGGCTGAACAGGCTTGGTTACATCTACATTGTAAGAAGTAAAGTGGATTAAATCTTTTGTCAATATTTACTTTAGATCCAAGGAAATGTTTGAAGTCTACAAGAATGTATACCGTCTCCGTCAGCAGTTGCTTGCTCTTAAAGAAGGATTTGAAATAAAAAGGTCAACCAGCATGGATATGCACTGTGAGGGGTCCTCAACTGAACACTCTGATTTCCCTCCTCCTGAAGAGGACAAATCAGCACATTTACAGCAACAAGGTTCAGGTATTGGTAAACAAATGATAAATCAGGCCAAAGTAGCCAACATAACCCGAGCTTATCTCAGTTTTCATACATATGTAGCGTGAAGCAACTAGGAGTATTACTTCTTCCCCTGGATGGATGCTACTCCCACATAGGTTACACACCAGTGTTTTGTCGGGTGGTCTTGACAATTTGCCAGTACCAATTTATTC
>MU827302.1:2054289-2282226 GCA_029204205.1 Desmophyllum pertusum | reverse complement strand
CTGCAAAAATAATTGAGTGCCCGCGGACTTTTCAGTACCAAAAGATTCACAAAGGACGAAATATTCATTTGCAACTTCAAATTTTGATCAAAATATGAATACCAGTTTGATTTTTATTTTAGCCAAAGATGTCTCATTTCAGTTTTTTACAAAGGCGGTTCCCCCCCTTACAAAGGACAGGGGGCCAGGGGGCCCCAAGGGGGCAAACTGAAAATCCGATGCCAGTTTTGTGGAGCGGAAGGATGATATTATACCAGGATGTCAGCAGAATTTTAACCAGTCTTTGCATTTTGCGATAATTAGTTAACAAAATCTCAGTTTTCATGGTTAAAATACCTCAAAAAATACATTTTGGGGCATGAACTTCCCCCCCCCCCCCTGATCCCAAGTCTAGGTTAGTGCAGGAAGTGAAACAAATATCATCATGAATGTTTCCACCCCAAGGACTAACTACACACAAAGTATGAAGGAAACTTTATTTTGACCATTTCCAATTTGGCTCCATCCTTAGCGACATTCGTTCTTAAGAGAAAAACGTAAGTCGTGAAAAAAAAAACAAGCTTACACTCAATCCAAGACAAGCCTGAAAAGTAAGCTTAATTTTAGTCACCTGTTTGAATGTCTTGAAGTTTTCCGCTGCATGCGAGCTGCTTGACATGTACAATCCTACATCGATAAAACAGCAAGCGACGAGTCCAAACAAACTTGTACATGTAGAGGTAACTTCTCCTGTTAAATTTGACCTTCTTCTTTCTTTGAACAAACTCTGTGCTATTTACTCTGTCGGGTTGCATTAACAGAAGTGAAGCGAAGAAGTCAGTTGGCCGCCATGAATGAATTTCATGACGTCGCAAACTCGCCAAGTCCTCGCTGATGTTTTCTAGTTTTCAACTGAAATAATCTTTGTTCTGATTTCGAGTGAAACCCTGAGATTCAGCTTTCGAAATTTCGTTTCAAGCTATCACCCGGTTTCCATTCCTTTTTCGTCAAATAACTCAGGAAACTGAAGTCAAACGCCGCGACGTAAAAGCGAGCGCCGCTGTGTTTGAAAATTCTGCTCAAAATCCCGCCGTCAAGAAGCCAACTAAGTGCAGCGCGCTCAGCCAATTGCCCGTTCCGAAGTTCAAAAAGGGACTGGGCACTAGTTTACCTATTGTTCAAATTACGTCATATTAAAAAAATTAATCCATCACCAGAAAAATCGCATGAAAATTAGCAAGTTCACCAAGTTTGGTTATGTTACATTACATAGTAACCAGGCTGTGAGCTGCAAAGGTCGCCCAAATCCCATACAAACGTCTCTAATTCAGAGATGGCGTCCCCCAAATCCATACAAAGTCTCTAATTTTTCTGATTTTTGAAAGCCTTCTACATGGTTGCAATCTAACGAAACAACCTCAAACTTGGTAAACTGACTAATTTTAATGTGATCTTTCTTGTGACGGGCTCCAATTTTTAATTGAATTACAATTTAAAAACTCGTGCCCAGTCTCCATTTGAACTTCGGAACGGGCAATTCAGTAGGACCGAGTAATTTTGCCGTTCGACCAGTCAGGATCAAGTAATCATGCCCTTGATTACCAAAAAGTGCCATTGATTAAGAAAAAATGCCCTCTGTCTTAGCCAATCAGAATTCAGTGTGAAAACCAGGCTTAAATAGCCAATGAAAGATTGACAAGAAAGATTTGCCTATTGAGTGAGGGTTTTTCCCAATGAATATGTAGCGCCTCCTTGATTTTAAACTGGAAGGAGGTGGAGGCGGTGTCCAGGATGGAAAAAACAACTTTCAGAACATAAAGCTCGGCAATTATCCGACATTTTGAGGTGTTGAAAAATGTGGGAATTCTTGTCAGTGGAAAGGTGCTCCCGGATTCGTGTAGCGAACCACAGCCTGCGTAAAAAAACTTGTAGATCTTAGTAACTTGGGTATACTATCTTTCACACTGAACAAATTCCTTAATTTATAGGGGGGGGGGGAGAACCCAACTTGATGTCAAGATTTTTGCAAACCGCTGAGTAAAACGCCTAATTTTGGGTTGAACCGTGTTGGGAAAAGGGTTGCAGTTAGCAGCCGAAACGTCCGTAATTTTAAATTTGCGCCATTGTCAACTATTATTAGTGTTGTTTTGTTATTCAGTGTTATTGTTATTGTTATTTTTTATTCTTATTGTCAGGTCCAAGTCTGACATCATTCCCTTGATGCAACGGGAGGTTCCTCCCGAGCGCATAACTTTCATGGAGGAACTGGGTCGAGGGGCTTTTGGTAAAGTCCACAAAGGAGTACTGAGGGAGTTACCAGTAGTAGAAGTATTTTACAAGCCCAGAGAGCAAAGGGTGGAGATCAAAGAAGGAAAAGTGGTTGCCATTAAAACTTTACTTGGTCAGCAAATATATAACAAATTATTGATAACCACACACTTTTCTACCTTTCAGACGAGATTGATTGATTGATGATTGATTGATTGATTGATTGATTGATTGATTGATTGGTCAGCATGGGTGGGTGAATGAGTCAGTGAGTGAGTGTGTAAAAGCTTGACCTCTCCCCTTTCCCTTCCTTTTGCAACGACACGTCCATAACCCTACACACATACTAACTAAGACCCCCTCCTGTCATATTTTGAATATAGCTGCCCATGCTTTATTTACCTAATATAATATGGTTTTCTATGTTCTTTAAGAAACTGATGCACGCTTGAGGTCTCAATCTCGTTCCCAGAGTCCTCGTCCTCGTTCCCAGAGTCCAGCGGTGGAGCGGCCAACAAGGATCTCTGGGGGGAAGCGATCCGCCATGACAGGATTCTTGGACTTCCGGTTCTACTGCGCATGTGTTCGACTCCATGTTTCAACTAACGGACGCCAAGATTCTTGGACTTCCGGTCTTACTGCGCAGGTCAGGCGGATCACTCTATCCCAGAGGTCCTTGTTGGCCGCTTCATCGCTGGACAAGGGTAACGAGGACTCTGGGAACGAGATTGTTGAGGTCTAGTGGATGCACGAACCGCAGGCGAGTGTGTTCAGCTGCTTTACTAGACCTCATAAGTGTATCATTTTCTTATAGGACATAAGAAAACCATCTTCTTTTTGGTTTAGAAAATAGCAGGAACTTGAAAGAAAAAACTTCGTACGCTTGAATGGCGCGGCAGAACACAAAACTTACAAAGTCGCAAACTAGCGCAAAGAAAGAACGAATCCAGCGTTTAACGATATTTTAACATTTCTTAAATGAATAAACACCTGCTTCAACGAAAATTTTCATTTGATTTTTTCTCCTGACATTTTTAGAGAGTTTGACAAGTCTATTTTCGACTTTGCCGGTCGTAATCTTGTCGGCTTCTTTCCAAGATATCTGCAGATTATTCATTGACATTTGACGTTCAAAAACAAAACAAATTATTTGCTGCTATGTCGCTTTTATGTAAAACGAGGGTGTTCTGGCATCTTTTATGAACTAGAGAATACTTTTTTCTTTCCTCTAAACGTTTTCGTAGGTTCAAGTTGTTTTGCTATAAAATCACTTTGATCGTTATTTTAGATAAAATACTCAGTGCCGGCCGGTTAGACCGTGCCACTTTCCGAGAGCGAAATTATTTTATTTCTGCATGATCCGTCGCCTAGCTTCGTTTTAAATAAAAAAAATTAAAAAAAGTCAAGAAAAGCTACAGGTTCCACTTTGAAAATCAAGATCAAACTGAGCGAACATCCGGGACATGCGTGCTCTATTGCCGTGTTAACAAATAGATTCCATTTGTCCGTGCGTGTGACAAGAACAACAAAAGTGGCCCACGAGATGCAGTCTTTCTTGTCACGCCTCAAATGGAATCTATTCGTTTTATATAATTTCGTTTTATATAATTTCACAATGAGATAAAAGTCCTTCATGTTTGCTTCAAAGTTTTAGACAAGCTTAAACAGTTGATACAGTTGAAACGGGGATGCGAAGGATTCGTGTTGGAGCAGGGCGCGCGTGTTTTCTCGCCATCCGCGACGTCATTCGTCCGTTTGTACTCTAAAGAGGACAGTTCTAAACCAATCACAGCGCGAGTTTTACACAGCAATTTTCTACATGATCCTTCACCTTCGATGATACTGTTTCACTTCGTTTTCAATACAGGTAAAGCATTACTGCTCAATGCAATCTTATCAAACTTATCAGTGGGGTAAAAAAGTCAAGAAACGTTACAAGTTCAGTCGCTTTGAAAATCAAGATCAAACTAAGCGTGGTGAACAAAACGAAATTTCCGTGCTATATAACAAGAATTTTCGAAGAAAATATAACGGGGCTTTTTTTTAGCAAGCAAGCAAACAGTTTTACCTGCTTTCTTGCTTGAAATCTGTCAGATTAGTCACGGCAGTCACACTGAAGTATGATGTTTGCGTATAGTGCCTACTGTCAATTTTCTTGCCTCTGAGCAGTCTTTAAAGATCATTCCTCAATATAAATCCAGAGTTGAATAAGAGGAAAAAAGACGACAACATAGGTACGAATCGTTGTTGAACCATCAATCGCAGACGTTCCGCGTTGCACCATCATCATTCGCAGCTATTCTAGTCACAGTTCGACAAATTGCGTGAGTCAAAAAGTGATATTGTGACGTAATGGTTGTTATCTATATAAATCTTCTGCGTACAAGAAAGTGAAATGATGCACCAACACGAAAAAGTAATGTATTTCACCCTAAATAAACAGCAGAGTATTCATCTTTAAATCAAAAGTTAGGTACGGGTCGCACTACAGCCAATTTTGACCAATTTTGTTTATTCAAGTGTCAAATCTGTCAACACGTAACGTAAAAATCGTAAAATACAGTGCGACCCCCAGTTTCAATTTTTTGCCAATTTTTTTGCGAATTGCCAAATTTTCGCCAATCTTCAAAGAAGCCGAAGTGTTGCTCTGGAGGCGACCAAATTTTTGAAAATCACACAATTTTGTTATTTAGCCCGTTTTAGCCATTAAACTGTCATTCACGCAAGATGCTATGTTTTGATAATTAAGATTCGCTAGTTTAGCCTGTGCAATTACGGAACAAAATAATTTTTTACCTGGTTCATCTGACTCTTTTAATAATTATTTCGAACCGAAAACGAAGAACATGAACATCGATATTATGCCGCGAATGTCTATGACTACACTGGGTCTGATCGAAACCAAATTTACCGGCGCAATTTGGAGAACAATTCGTCTCAAGTTCAAAAACAATCTCCTTCGATTGCAATTGAAGCCAGCAGCAGAAACGTAGACTTTCTAAAAGCCCTTTCCAATATTATTTTTCCCTTTCGTTGGTTTTGGTTTCCTCTCGCGACGTTCCTCGATCGTTGTCGCGCGTCGCCCGGTTTTCGCTCAAAGAAGACGACTTGTGGCAAGTCTACAAGAAACGACGAAAACCAAGAAAGCGAAGTACGAAACGTGGTCCCTAGCCGTTTAAGTTTACATTTACATCATCATGAGAGTTTTGGAAAACACATCTTGGTTTTGAGTGCGACCACCACCAAAATTTGGCACTTGCGAATTTTTGCAAATTTTTCCTCGCCAAAATTACAAAATTTTTTATGTAAACAAAAATTGGCTGTAATGCGACCCGTTACCTTATAGCTTGATATGAAATTTGACCTAACGGCGACCCTGGTTTATCACAGACGTTGCGAAATCTCTTCAAGTCACGGTTAGACGTGACTTATGTGACCCCATGACGTAATCGTCCTTATTTATAAATCTGCATTTCTCAGCAAATTTCTGTTTTTCTCAGAAAATATACGGAAAAAGATATGTATTTCACACAAAATGACAATTATTTAACAGGACAATATTCATAAAATATCATTTAGGCAAAGGATGACCCTAGCGAAATGTAACGTAGCTTGATAAAAAAAATTGATCTAATGGCGCTTCCAGTGTATATGATGTACGTACGCAACTCACAGACAAGTCAAGTCACGATTCGACGTGACCCTATGACGTAATCGTCCAAATATAAATCTGCACGTCTCAGCAAGTTTCTGTTTACATAAAATCTGCGAGTCTGGGCAAGTTTCTGTTTTTCTTTACGGAAAAGAAATGTATTTCACACAAAAAAAATGGGACAATATTATGACCCTGGCGAAATGTAACGTAGCTTGATAAAACATTTGATCTAATGGCGCTTCTAGTGTATGTGATGTACGTATGCAACTCACATACAATCTCTTCAAGTCACGATTCGGCGTGACTCCTATGACGTAATCGTCCAAATATAAATCTGCACGTCTCAGCAAGTTTCTGTTTACATAAATCTGCGAGTCTGGGCAAGTTTCTGTTTTCCTTTACGGATGTCGCGGTTTGTTTCCAGGTCTTCCCAGAGGTCTGTCGCGGGTATTGTGGCAGAGTGTAGTGAATTTTAACATGCAGTGATTAATATGCCATGAAAACTGCTACGCAAACACAATGCATGTTGTCAACTATTTTTTTCTCCCATTGTAGTCTAGTTTGGTTGTGCATGTAGGCTTATTACGTGGGTAATCTCAGTCCCAGATCGCTTTGTGAGAACGATATTAATCACTTGGGATCCTTTATATCTCTTCCAACCAATAAATCACACAGTTTAAAGTTATGTTTGGTGTTACCATAAAGATGATCTACTTTTTTTCACTACAATTTATTTTATTGTCAAAAACATTAATTACATGGTTGACACTAACACTAATTACAAAATTGACATTAACAGAAATTATATGATCTACCTGAGGATTTGTTTATTTTGAACATTCTTCACTGCATGTGCTTATTCATTTTTAAAATCCTTTCGGTTTACATGTAATTACAGAAACAGCCACCGAGGAAGGCAAAGACCAACTCCTGCAGGAAATTGAGTTCATGAAGCAAGTTGGTTCTCATAGGAACATTCTAAGCATGCTCGGCTACTGGGTTAAGTCAGAACCCATCATGTTGATCTTGGAATATGTTTCCACACGGGGATCTTCTTCAGTGGCTGAGAAGCAAAAGACAACAGGTATGACAATTTCGATTCCTTTCACGGAAGACTCATACAAAAACAATGTAAATGGTTATGGGCATCCCTGCTGGAAACAAATTCAATGAATCCAAACTTATCCAAGAAATTACAAGGGAGTTGGTCAGTTTTCCAGTCGTAAGGGCATTTCAACAAAAGAAGAGAGAATGACGAACAGAATAGGGAGAATTTCCTTTTACTTGATCAGTAAAATCGACTTACAAACGCAGCATATTTTAGATTCTAATCTAGGTACTTTCCTTATCTGTAAATAATGTTACATTGGAGATCCATAAGATTTTTAGGTTTTTCCAAGTGTGTTGAGGCTAATCCTCAATAATCGTTTTGATTTTTGCCAAAGTCCATTGCTATTTTCGTTTTATTTGTTGTAATCCCAGCATGCTACGGGACGCGCGCTCCTCGTGGTCTTGAAGACGTTTTCGATCGAGCATTATCTACATCATGTGCAACCCTTGTGTTCATGCCTAAATTTTCCCGTCTTCTCACTATGGTAAGCATTCAGAAATTGTTTTCTGTTCTTTGGTTTTTTGTCGTCTCAGTAAATCCTAGGTGAGAAGATTGTAAATATGGTGGAGTGATGACTCGAAGTGATTGAAGTAAAAGTTTTCAAATTGTAAATTCGACGACGTTTCTACGTTTAGCTGAGTATCTCATAAAAGAGACAATCCAATTTCCCTTGGCACTTTTTCAGTACGCGAAATTGGCTTTATTTAAGAAGGCTTCTATTACCATGGGCTTGCATGAGATGATTTCCAATCACCGAGGTCTTGTGTTCGACAATACACTAATAAAGGTGTCGGGCTGTGTAGCCAACATAATCCACATCACGCAGATCTCATGAAAATAAATATACAACGCACTGTTGATTTACGATTGGAGGCTTGATTTCTTTGAGCTAAAGATCTTGTTTCCAATTTCTTGCTGACAAATACTGGTTGTAGGGTAGTGCCAATCTTGTTACTGAGATCACGCATTTGTTGTTTGACTGCATTGGCTGCTGTTTGATCCTTGAAGGGGAGACTGATTCTTATGACGCTGCCATCTTCAGCTTCTCTTTCTCTTTTATCCGATGAAAATTTTTGGACAAAATTGTTGATGGTGGAGTTTATGAGGCTCATAGGATAGTCGGGTCGAGTAAAGATGGAACGTAATCTAGCGCATTCTTGATTGAAGGCTTCAGTTGTAGAAGATAGGGCCAAGTTACACGGTTTAACAAGTCACTCAATTTATTACTCTCTTGCTCTCTTCGTGCACATTGTTTTCTTGTGCAAGGTCAAGTCCTTTGCGGTCGGTAACGTCTACAGCTAATACTCTTTATAAACAAAACGCAACTGTAAACTAGCGAATTTCTCTACCTAACAATAGTTGCCATGAAAAGTAAATA
Organism: Desmophyllum pertusum; assembly: GCA_029204205.1. Classification (NCBI taxonomy): domain Eukaryota; kingdom Metazoa; phylum Cnidaria; class Anthozoa; order Scleractinia; family Caryophylliidae; genus Desmophyllum; species Desmophyllum pertusum. The sequence goes on along the minus strand of MU827302.1, from coordinate 2,273,835 downwards.
TTGTTGGGATTTAAAGTTCTAAATACTCAAATTCCAGATTCCATTGCAATTGCAGCTGCAAACGTCACAGGCTCCAAGATAGCTATGAGTGCGCATACACTAACAGCATACAATCATTTTTTCATGCATGACATAAGAAGTTTATTTCATTAATTTCAGATCAAGGTTAAGAATAGTGTCGATGGAGCTATTCTTCAAGATTTGGCACAAATCACAAATGAGTTCAAGATTGCTGGCGCCAAAAGTTCAAAATGGTCCTCTGAAAAGCAAGTTTGCTTTATCACAGTAAAAGAGGAAATGCTCATGAAGAAATTAGTTTTCAAAGCGGTAGATGAAGGGAAAAGAAAAGAAGAGCAAAGAAGAAAGAGGAGCAGGAGGCGGAAGAGGAAGGGGAAGGGGAGGAGGAGGAAGAGGAGGAGGAGGAAGAGGAGGAGAGGAGGATGAGGAGGTGGAGGAGGATGAGGAGGTGGAGGAAGGGGAGGTGGAAGAGGACGAGGAAGAGCAAGTGGAAGAAGAACAGGAAGAGGAAGAGAGGAGGAGGAAGAGCAAGTGGAAGAGGAAGAGGAGGAGGAGTACGACGACGAGGAGGCAGATGAGCAAGTGGAAGAGGAGGAGGAGGAAGAGCAAGTGGAAGAGGAACAGGAAGAGGAGAAGAGGAGGAGGAGGACGAGCAAGTGGAAGAGGAGGAAGAAGAGGAAGAGAAAGAAGAAGGAGGAAGAGGAAGAAGAGGAAGAGGAAGAAGAGGAAGAGGAGGAAGAGGAAGAAGACGAAGAGGAAGAAGACGAAGAGGAAGAAGAGGAAGAGGAAGAAGACGAAGAGGAAGAGCAAGTGGAAGAGAAGAGGAGAAGAGGAAGAGGAAGAACAAGAACAAGAAGAAGAAGATAAAGAAAGAGGAGAAGGAGGAGAGGAAAAAGGAAGAGGAGAACAACACCAAAAAACAACGGCCAGCAGGAGCAACAACGGCAGCAACAAGGACACGAGGAAGAAGGAGAAGAAGAACAAGAGGAGCAACAACAGCAAGATCACGTAAAAAGAAACCAGGTGAGAGTCGATGTTTTGGTTGTAGCACTTATCAAACGTAAGGAGCTCAAAAGTAAATCTTTAAGGACATTACGTTGGGTATAGCTACAGGAAAAGAACGATTACAGAGAGTTTTACATAACTTTTGACTGACAGACGGGTTGCGAAGTTCATTGGGAAATTTCGAACTTCGTCACGAACTTGTCAATTATACCAATCAAGTTGCAAACTTCGAAGCGAACTCCGCAATTTCAGCGCGAACAAAGTTCGGCAACTTTGTAGTTGAGATACAACGCGGCGAACTACGGGCTACTGCGAAATCAAAACAAATTAATGTCTGAGCTCTGGATCGTTTTCTCCAAAAGTTTCTGGAAAATTTTATTATTATTATGCAACTGATCTTGTAGCAGCGAACTTTGAATTGGCGAGTGTAAAAATAATGGCAAAAATGTACGATGTAACATTTCGTGGTTTTTAAACAACAGAAATAAGTATAAAGAATGTACTTGGAAGGAAATACTAGTATAAACAATTCTTATCCATACGTTAATGTTTTGTGTTACGGCATCTTGCCTCGAAAATAAACTTATCATTCGCTCTTGTTATTGGTTTGCCGTACTAGTCAAACGATCCAAAAATATATTCCCTTAGCTTTTTATTCTTATGAATGCTTTGAAGGATATATCGCTGAAATTCGCCGACAACAAAAACAATTTTCTGAGCCATATAAATTAAAGTAAGCTTGTTTACATGAATTACCTTTGGAAACGAGCAAAAGCGAACCACTCTTTTAAAATGAAGCAAAATGTCCTTGAACAGCAAATCTCTGGCATGAAATACACTCTACTGACACCCTGGAAGCAACAATTAGTTTACAGTCATGATTCTAAATCGATACGGAATTCGGGAAGTTCCAATTTGATAGCGCGCGCCCTCAACAGCGAGCATCAATCAATCATTTCCACACGAAATATCTTATTTCAATGTTTGAGGAATTATTTGATTTTGAGATCAAGATCAGTTGCAGAATAATACAATTTTCCAGAAACTCTTGGAGAAAACGATCCAGAGCTCAGACATTAAGACGAAATCCATTAGAAAATCGAGTAATATTTCTGGCCAGTGGACAAAAATCCTGTACTACGACGCCATAAGCTTTCACGCTTAAACTAGACATTCATGAGCCATATCTTAACGGTATTCACCAAATAATATAACTCCACAATCCTTAAATTGCTTTCCGCCTTGAGTTTCCTCCCGTGAATGGGTTGAGTCATGAGAGGTGGCAGCCATGTTTTTGTTAAACATGGCTGCAATTTAAGGATTGTGGAGTTATATTATTTGGTGAATACCGTTAAGGTACGGCTCATGAATGTCTAGTTTAAGCGTGAAAGCTTATGGCGTCGTAGTACAGGATTTTTGTCCACTGGCCAGAAATATTACTCGATTTTCTAATGGATTTCGTCTTAATTTGTTTTGATTTCGCAGTAGCCCGTAGTTCGCCACGTTGTATCTCAACTTCAAAGTTGGCCGAACTTTGTTCGCGCTGAAATAACGAAGTTTGGTTTCGAAGTTCGCAACTTGATTGGGTAATTGGCAAGTTCGTGACAAAGTTCGAAATTTTCCAACGAACTTCGCAACCCGTTTGTAAAACTCCGTAATGACGAACCAAATTAAGGATAAAATGTCAAAACCATCTCTCCACGAGAGCCTGCTGGGGGGGGGGGGGGGGGGGGGGGGGTGGTGGCTCAGGTAATTATTGCGCTCGATCAATACGATAATACGATGCATTTGAGGAGCTGCAGTGAACACGTGACGGACGTACACCATTTCAACATGCGAGATGTTCGTTGGCTATTCCAAACATAGTAGCAACTGACAAATTAAAACTGATCCGCGGTCATGCATATCGTATCAATGAGATATGATGGGAGTGTGGGCACACTAACTAAAGCCCTGTTTACACGGACGCGGCTAAACGGAAGGCGTAACCACATCGCGTTCAGTGCGGTTACGCCTTCCGAATTTCTAGAACGATGGCTAATTTACCTTAACGAATCTTGATACATGTCCGTGGTATCTGATGAACTGGCTAATATTATTGAGCTTTTTGACATTGTAACTTTGTCGCGACCGGAAGTTGTATTGAGTGACATTTACTTTTATCACAGTTGTGTTGATAACGCGTATTAGGCGTATCATCTGGACTTTTGAACAATCGGACATTTAAGATGGAGTTTGTAATCGATAAGTACCTTCTTCAGGGGGAGTAATGAACCAGTGTTTTATGCGAGTAGTGAGTTAACTAGTGAAAACAAAAACGTAAGTTTCCTTTGTCGCTGCGAATCGTTTCCTGACAATATCGTGACAACATTTTGAGCTGATAATTAAATCAACAGAAAATAGAAAATAAAACGTTTTTTTTTTAACAATTTAATCAGGTTTACATCAACTTAAAGAATAGCATGGATGGCGACATTTTTGAAGATGAAGAGCCGTTAGTCGGAGGTAACAAATTGACAGCAAAGGCCGGCGAACAGTGCTGCCATGAAACTATGGCTGTTATCATGACTTCAATAGAAAAACTCAGCACAAAGAGAGATGAACCTGCAACACTCGATTCTTATAACAAAACTGAAGAAAATTTGAAGAACAGCCAGGAGGATGATGGGAAAAATAAAGGAGGAAGAAATGGAAAATGAAGAAATTGAAGGAATAAAGTGAATGATAGGAATGAAATCAGGTATCCTAATCACAGCGAGTCTCCAAGTCTCTCTCTGGAAGTGGCGGGGCCAGCTGGCTCCAAAAACAAGATGGAGCCAATTAAGGAGAAATGTAAGGAGGTGAAGATAAACATGCCACAGGACGAGCACCATGGAGACGTGGAGCAGGCTGACAAACTTTCATGCCAATGATCTACTTTGTTTTGCCTGGCAAGTAGCAAAAGGAATGGTAAGTAGTGTTAACGAAGAGACTTTCGTTATTTTGTAGCCACCAAACTGACCGTTTAACTTGGTCTTTATAATTCGCTAATTAGGTCATGACGTCACAAACAACGTTTCTGAAATTATAGGATTTGATCAGTTGTTCAGATCAACCTTTACATTTAGCCAGTTAAAAAGAAAAAAGAAAACACTAGCACAATGAATGAGATTAACGTTGAGAGTGCGACGAGAGAGAGATAAATAAACGAAGACAAAAGAGAAGGACAAAGACCCGCTCCCACCCTACATATCTTGTTACGTTTCCAGGTGATAGTCTGGCTGACTGTATAACTTATCAGTTGTCGTGTATTCTTCTTTGTCGATTTTAATATTCTAACAGGATTACTTGGCCAGCAAAGGTTTTGTTCACCGTGATCTCGCAGCACGGAACATTCTTCTCGGTGAGAACAGAGTGGTGAAGATCGCCGACTTTGGTCTCCTACGCAATACTCAGGGCGAGGTATACGAGATGAAACAGAAGAAAAAACTACCGATCAAATGGACAGCTCCTGAGGCCTTACACAACAGTATATACACTACTAAAAGCGATGTGTAAGACATTGTTGTACCAAGTGAATATTTATACTAGAACATAAAATTCATCAAGGCATTTTCTAATTATCCATTTGATTATTATTTGAGTTAAACTCAAAGAAAAGAGAAGAAGAAAAGATACCCACAAAATTTACACACTTTGTAAAGCGCCTTAGAATACTATAGATTTTGGCGCTATATAAATTAAATTATTATTAAATTATTATTATTATACCCCAGGAGGGAGGTGGACATTCATTTTAATGTTATTTCTGAGAATTATTTTTGGTCACGGCATGTTTGTTGGCTTTATAGTCTTTATGCTCTTGTATTCCAAAAGACCTACTGCAGGCAAGAGGTAATGAATGAATCGAAATAACAAAAATGTTCGTTGTATTTTCTCCATGGTAAAGCGTCCTTGCGGTGTTTATTTTTTTCTGTTTATTGTTTCCTTTGCAGGTGGTCTTTCGGATTCTTCTCTGGGAATTGACCACAATGGGTAAGAAAACAATAATTGCTCTGAAATAGCCATTAATGTAACTCATACAGGTACAGACGACTGGTTTTCAGAAGACTTAAGCCTGGTTTTCACTAGCGACGAAAGCACAAGCGCAAGCGACATACGCAGACGCAGTAGTAACGTGTTGATTTGTCCTAAACAAAAGGCACTGATGATCAACGCGTTACTGCGTCTGCGTATGTTGCTTGTGCTTGTGCTTGCGTCGCTAGTGAAAAACCAGGCTTTACTCTTACGGGCACATCAGTGGTATATGATTCTACAAATGCTGTTTTGAAGCCTTGTCGTTTATATTGCAATATTTCTTTCGCTGAACTAACTATTTCAAGGATGTCAATTAATTACCAATCGTGGTACAAGGACAAGTGTAAAATAATTAGTTTAATTTTAGTTCGCTTTGAGAGATCAATTTTCATTAAATATTCATGTTTCAGGTGGTATTCCATATCCGAGAATAAGCCACAAGGAGTTGTATACGCTCCTCAAGACTGGGTATCGCATGGGCAAACCACATACATGTTCTGATGAACTGTAAGTAAATCACTTTCTCTTTTTGGATAAACATGCAGTACAGGAATTTTATGAAATGTTGAAACATAAACATGATCTCAAAATGCAGGCCATTTTTAAAATTAACTTCAGGGAGTCTTAATGAGAACTTAAAGGGGTGAGTACATGTGTTCTTGGAAGCAATCAGACTGGTTTTCAAATTACAGTAATCCTGTTATGTTTACACGCGATCTGTTTAAAATGTTATCTCCTGAGTCAGACCAGTTACGAGCTTACTGATTTCTGACTGGCATAGTCTGTTCTCAGGTAATCAGCACCTTTTAAATTCCTCCAACAAAAATTGGATTAATCTAAGGCCGTGGCAAACGAGTAAAACATTGTTGCGAAAAAAATTGTGAAATTATAATGTTTCCCACTTTTTTTCTGTTTATCCGCGTCCGCAAATTTCTAAATTATTTCAGAAACATTTTGCTTCCGCAACAAATGTTTCTGAAATGTTTCCTGGTTTGCGCAGCAAGAAACATTATGAGCAACAATATTTCCGCAGCAATGTTTCCTCTTTTGCCATAGACTGCAAAACAGTCTCTCTTTTTCTCGAGATATTGTGCGCGACCGCGCGAATTGAGAGGCGCGAAGCGCCGATAATCCACGCGCGAGCCTCGTAAGAGGGCGAGAAAAAGAGAGACTGTCCCCTTTTCATACAACGAATTCGTTCCGACCAAGGGGGTCTGACGCTTCCGCTAAGGTGTCAACAATTCCTTAACAGCTCCGCCTATACAGTGAATTCGATACCATAAACGTGACACTTTCCGCTTAGAAGGGGAAGCGATATTTATAGGCCACCTTTTGTCTGCGTGTATTCGTCTCTAAAGTCATTGGCAATGTAGCGAAAATTCGTTGTTGAAGCCTCCTAAGCCTGATAAACTGAGCTCTATTCGAGAAATCCTAAATAAACCTTCTCCCTCAAATAATTGCCGATTATGTGACTGCTATTTTAAGACGCAATTTGGTAACGCATCCGAACTGAAATATATTTGTTGATCCGCAAAAGCGGAATGACAAAACGGTTCTCCGCTTTAATTAGCAGTGGACGAAGGAACTCGTTTTGTCCTCAAGATTTTGCTCTTCGTGTCCGTTGAAGGTTGGGGAACTTTGTTATTATATATTGAAGCAAAAATTTGGCGAGTCGAGAATCCATGTGGAGCAAAACAACATGCTTTCCAGCTGTTCGGGTTAACAACAAGGATCGCTGCCTTTCCTACTGTTGATTTTGTGATCTTGGTCGACATCGTGTCGCTTGACTTGACTAACGCCTTTTCCGAAATCCGAAGTACAGCGATCAAAAACTCGCATCTATCGAAGGAATGTCTCCTGCTCCATCTTCCCGCCCGCGAAACTAATCAATGTTTGACGCTGTTTGTGGTTAGGCCTCCGGGGACGAGAATGATGTCCGATGACAGATTACGTCGAAAACGGACCAATCGGAATTTTGCGTTTCTCCAGCAACGCAGAATTCGGAACGGATTTCATGTATGGAAAGGCGACAGTCGTATTTATAGCGTCTCTCCCCAATCCCACTCGTAATTTCATGCTCATTCCAGATCCTTCGGCCGCGTTCAGCCCGACACTCTCGCGCGAAAATACGGACTGTTTTGCAGTCTACTTTTGCCAAGGCCTTTGGTAGCCTTGAGCTTGTCTTTCCCATAATAAGGCCATTTTGACTATCATCACGATTTCTCTATAAACACACAAAATTATGGAGATTTTTCACACAATCCATCAATGCTTTATTATTTACATCGAGTTTTCATTTTCCACAGGATCTTCTCAATGGCATTGAAAATACAGTAGCACATTTTATAAACTCAAAATGTGAGACGAAAGTTACTCAGCTGAGAAACTAAAAACTAAATCATTGAAAAAATACTATACTTTTTGGTTTCCATGGCAACCATTACATTAGCCATTACACTGTAATTGTTCTTCTATTGTCCTCTAGGCCAAGGTTAAAATATAGGTTACAGTTACACCAAACAAGGGTCGTTTGAACCTAGGACGAGGTGATACCTTGAGTTTCTCTTCAAATATTTTATCTTATGTACGTTTTGTTCTCTTTCATTAGATATTCGATGATGTCCGACTGCTGGAAAGAGGAGCCTGATGAACGACCAACATTTGAACAACTGATTGCAACATTGGAACAAATGATGACAAAGGACACTCCTTATTTTGATTTTCAGAAACCTGGATGAGACCGAGGCTTATTACAAGGAAGAAGTTTCTAACACCAACGAAACAAGCGGCGGTCCCGAAACAAAGTTGTAAACATACGAACTGATTATTGTAGATAGATGCATCAAAAAGGTGCTATTTATGAACCTGCATGCAGGAGTCCGTCCACAAAGCGTTAAAACTAATTAATTATTTTATTAATTTACATTTAGTAACTCCGCTAAGGACCAATTAGTATCAAGCCAAAAAAAGCGGCAAAGAAGTAGAATAGTAAAAAGTGTTCGAGTCACCTTTCGATGGTTACTTGCTCCACTTTACTTAATCCTTAGAGTTGGTGAGCTGTTTTAAAGTTTTAGAATTGAAGCGTTTAAAATTATTGTATTTACATTTTCTTCATTTATTATATAATCAGGTAAATTATTTCATTCGTTTATAAACATATTCAGTGAAGTCTGTGATTACACGACATATTTAAAAAAGGTTTTACTGAAAGCTAGTAATTGAGTCATCAGTGATTTAAACAAATGCTTAGCAAACTTAACGGAATCTCTGGTCTGTTGTAATGTTACATTGTCAAGTAGGAATGTAACGCCAATACGGTCGAACCTTTTGAGCAGCTCCTTGTAAAGGGGTCAAAGGCCAGAATAAGACAACAACTGTCAGGTTAAGTACTACTTTCTGAGCAGCACTTTATTACCAGTTCACCTAAGCTTTATAGTGGATTTTACAAACCAGATATTCGATTTTCAGACATTACGTCTTAACGCTGAATAAGCCATCTGCCTGGCAGATTAAAAATATCAAGGGAGACTTCAAGGTATCTCGTACCCAGATCACCCTCTGCCACGCGAAAGGGTTAGACAGAGTGGGATCTGGGTACGAGATTAACTTCAAGGTAGTTTGATTTGTAGAAGACATAAGACAATACCTGAAAGGGGTGGAGAAGGGGGATTAATAGAACACTTCTTTGAACTGTTTACAGTGAAGATGACGCTACTGTTGCCACTCGACAAAGTTTTGATTAATTTTTGACATCTTTTTGACAACTTTTTGGCGACTTTCGGATGGGCTCCGTTTGACTTGACCAATCAAAATCCAAGGAGTGTTGGAGGCGGAGTCGTGAAATTTGAATGGTTTTAGTTTCTAGTCTATTTCAAATGTTACGCCACAAAACGGAACCCATCAAAGTTGTCAAAAAGATGTCAAAAAATTTAATCAAAAACTTCGTCGAGTGGCAACGGTTTACTTGACTGTAAAGTTGTTGTGCATGACTAACAAATAGCGAAAAATTATTTGGTCATAGACATCGCTATGCATCCTAATAATGCTGTTTCGCAGAGATTAAAACTGAAAAAGGAATATATTTCCCCTTTGCATCACTAAAACAGTAACGGAACGGTTTTCGCTTGCTCGGCCTGTTGAGATTGGCGTTGGTTTGAGCTTAGAAATTCCTATTCCATTGTCTTATCGTTTATTTTATTAGTTTTTAAACGTAGGTATTAATAAAGTAAGTTTCCCTTTTTAGAATGTAATGCATACCGCTTTTGAAGTTTGTGATTAAAGATCGCAAATTTGAATCGAATGTTTATCCTTTAGATTTATTATTTCAGAAATTTTAGTCATAAATGTAATTGTTTCCCGGAGGGGGGAGGGGGTGGATACTCAGGTATGTTAGTAACGGGAGGTCTTTTTGGCCTTGAAATGAACGATTTGGGGACTTTTGGAGGGTTTTTATGCGGAGAAAAATGGATTTTATGGGGTTACGGACCGTTAAGTTCTATGCGGAGAAAAATGGACTTTCGGGCGTTCCTTTCTGGGCCGTTGGTTCTAATTTTAGCCTAATGGGACTTTTTGGGGTCAAAATATTTAGCTTCATTCGCACCTCCTGTCACTAAAATACCTGAGTACACCACCCGGAGTTGTTTTATTTCCATTCTACGAGGAGTATACCTACCTCAGGCTTAGAACGATCTTCTGCTATCTGAAAGAGTTCTGCAGAGAAGGATGGCCAGAGAAACATCAACTAAACGGTGCACTTCCAGCACTTCAAACCCAACTGGCAACAGAGGAGAAATAACCGTGCAACAAGAGATCCTGATGAAAGCCGATAGTCATTATTCCATCAGCTTTAAGACTCAACCTCTTACCATGTAAACAGACCCTAACTGAAATGGTACCAGGGTATGATTATCCAGTCTTGTAACAAAATTAACAACAAGGTGATATTGTTAATATCACTCCAGTTTTGGCCACATGTGTTTGAACCTGTATATCACATCAGTAGGTAATAAAGAACCTTTGAGAAACGAAAGAAACAAAGATTACATATCAGCTGCTAAAAGAGGTCTAAAGATATACTTCAGAGCGGCCATTTTGTTTATTTTTGTTTATCAACACGAAGAGCACATATTTTTAATTATTGCGCAATGATACTTCCGTGACCGGCCTTCACGGATAACCTTGTCTGTAAACCTCAGGTTTAACCCTTATTCACCACAGTCAGGAGCCCATTACTCCTGCCACAGTTCAGTGAGACAAGGGTTTGTCAAAAACGTATGTGTTTTTGTTTTCTCCAGTGGTTCATTTTCAGTTTCTGGCGGATACAAAGGCCGACCGGGTCAGCTTTGTGGTAAGCGGTAAGTGACCCGGGTTAGTACCCAGCCTGGTTCATGGAGGGGCCCTAAAAAGAGATATCAGAGAACCAATCTGTTTATTTGTGTTTATCAAAACAAAGACCACCTATTTTGGATTGGATTCACGCCCCATACTTTCATGACCCGCCTACATGCATAACCCCGCATGTTTGTAAGATTTTGTATGTAAAACAAAGGTAACTTTTTATTTCGCCGCCTGTTAGAGACTGATCCTAGTGCTAGTATCAGCATCCCACCATGTAAACAGACCCTAAATGAGACGTTGTCAGATCCAGTCGTATATAACAAAAGTAAAACAAGATGATATTGTAAATGTCACTCTAGTTTTGGCCACCAGTGTTTGAACCTGTGTCATATCGCATGAGTATGTAATAAAAGAACCTTTGAGCCGGGAAGAGCCAGCGATCATATTAGTTAATTATCTTTAGAGATACCGTTTGCTAAAAAAGCTCTAAAACAGACTTCAACTGAGAACTAATTATGGTTTAAACAAACTAGGTGGAACTATTTTGGGCCATGACACGCTTCAGTGATACATCCATGCCCCGCCCACAAGGATACGTAACTCTATTTGAATAATTTAATGAAATGTGAACTTTTAGCTCGCCTGTTAGCCGGTGATGCTAGTGCCTGGAATGACCTCCAACCATGTAAACAGACCCTAACTGAAATGGTGTCAGGATATTATTATCCAGTTTTGTAACAAAAGTAATAACAAGTTGATATTATAAATTTCACTCGAATTTGGCCACGTGACCTGTGTTCGGAACCTGTGTAATTTATCATCAATACGTAATGAAGAACTTGAACCTTTGAGAAATAAATTTGAAAACAAAGATCACCAGATTCAGTTTTCTTTAGACACCCCGCTCTAAAAATAGACTTCAGAGGACCAAAGAAAGTGAAAACTCAAGTGCGGTAAGTTTATTCTCTAACTACATTTTACAATTAAAACAGGTAGGTAGGAGGAGTTAGCGATGTATTCTGGCGATTTTCACATGGACGATACTGAACTCGTCTTATTACCCTTCAGTTCAAAGACGAATCACTCGTCCCTGTGTGAAAACAGGACGACTACAATTTAGACGGATCTCTCCGCTGACTTTTATTACGTCTGCTTTTTCCTTCGCTTTTGAATAACTGTGGACGAGTTATTCGCCTAAAATTGTTTCCACACTAGACGAGTTAGCCATTTCAGACGGATAATTCGTCTGAGTGTGAAAACAGCCTCTTGACCGGCTGAAAAAAGTTTTCCGTCCGAATAACTCGCATAATTATCTGTCTCTTGTGTCAAAACGAAAACTAGATTGAAGAAACAGTTACATAAAGGACTCACTGAGATATTGCATTTTACCCAGGTCAAGACGTTTTGAAAAGGGAGGATTTATAATAATCTGTCAAAATCATGATAAAGTCACTGACAGTGATACTGTAGTGATCTATTGTTCCAGTTATTTTTCAGGAAGAATACAAGACTCTTCACAACAATGGCGGGAGTGCTGACCACAAAAAGCTTTCTCTTTTCCATTTTGATAAATCAGATGTTCTTGACGTTCACTTTAGCTGGGAAATCAAAGTAAGTGTAGCATTGCTGAGAGAAAGAGACGAATATATAGCGAAAGAATCTACTACATCACAACGATTGCCCTTTTTCTTTTCTAAGGCTGCATATCTTTAGTTTCTCAAACAAGGAGCGGTCAAAAGGATACGCTGCCTTGACTTGAATTTCAAACAGTAATGGACATTTTTACACTTGAGACGAATAACTCGTCCGAGACGAGTTACCTGTCAAAGACGGATAACTTGTGTTAAAGAACAAAAATCGCATATTAAGAGTGTTAGCTTAAATCTAAAATGACTAATAGTCTTGGCTTCGCATCGGAACAAGTTAAATAGATTATTGATATTATAACGGCCGACATGTCTCGCTCAATTGTTGTCTGTTATCAAGCCTGTCTAGATTGTACTACTATATTTTTGTCTAGGCTACCTGGAATAACCTATTTTTGTTGTTATATTCTTGACCATGTCTTAATAATAAATTTCAGCCGGTATTTCTATATTTTCGCCTACGCTACTGCGTTCTTGCGTCTGGTAAACAACACTATTACCTCAACACCTATTCCCCTGAACCGTAAGATCTCGTTACGCCCAGAATTCGGCCATCTTTCTGAACTGATTAGTTTATTCAAGCTAATAGCCAATCGAACAAGTTTAAGCTTCCTCAATTATTACTGAAGTTTTACTGATGTAATGACCGATTTGTCTCATTGGTTATCTTCCTGGAAGATCACACTTAGAGTTGTAAAATCAGCTTGATTTAGAACTGATGTTAAACTGATACTAAAAGAATTGTTAACTGTAAACTAGTCAGAGTTAGAAAACACAATGTTAAAACTGAGCAGAGAGCTTGCATTCAATCATTTGTCATTTGTCAAGAGATAGCTAATCCCGGCCCTTAAAAAGACTCTTTGACACTTGTCCTTGTGCCGTAAAAAACTGGACGAGCAACCGAAGTAATGAACTCGGAAACAGAACAGCGGCTAGGTTGTGAAAATCGGTTCATTTTTGTAGAATAAAGCATCCTTGATGCAGAAGAAACTCCCAATAAAAACATTTTCACACTTAATGTAAATTTACATAACCCGACCGCTATTATTAAACAAGGGGCGTTCACCATCTTTATAAAATAATCTACGTTTTCGGTCAAATAGCACGTTCTCAATCGACAAAACATTGGAGATATCGGTCCTTCGATATACAGGGCCCTGGAAGCAATCTTGAAGTACCCTCAAACATTTTGCTTTTTTTACTCAAAATCGTCATTGAAACAATTTCATTGATAGTACTATGGAACAGCGTTAACGATAGGCTTTGACTTTGATAATGACAATAAGTACTTTTGCTCCCGCGATGCTGGCTCCCCTTCGGAGCCGATCAAAATTGGCATCTTCTTATTTACAAAGGAAAAAATTGAAACTTTTAAAACATACATTTCGTAGATAGGACACTAAACTAAGATTAAATGCAAAATTTCAGCCGAATCGGCGAGATACACCTCGGGTACCGTGGCAGTGACTCAGTTCTAAATATTGCTCGATTCTTACAGAGTATGACTCTTAAAAAAGCTTGTAAAAGAATCATTTTTAGGACACTTTCGTCACGCTGGCAGTTCTAACGTCTTGCAATAACAAGGCATTCACCGGCTTACACTTATATTTTTCCAAATATAGGAACTCCCATGGTCCTTATCAAGATTGCAGTCTGCAAAACGCGAGGGAAACCAGGAATTTGCAAAACGCTTGCAGTGCCAATGGCAAGAACTTCGATTCTTGGGTCCGAGATTATGCCACTAGCGGCGACATATATAACAAGTTTCAGCCTTGCAGTGGTGTCCTGAACCAGCAAAGGACTAAAACGGTGATCAAGTTCTGTTACTGCTACAACTTTTGTGGAGCGGGGCAGTATCGTCACGGCTGTGAAGTTGAGGGACTTGACGGGAGACTGGATCGGGGGTGCCAACTTGTTCTCCTCTTATAAAGCAATGTATGAATTGATTCACTTTTTCGATTTCAATGCTTCAATACATATTACTAGATAGGGTAAAAATGTTTTTTATTTTTTATTTTTTTCAAATTGTTTTTTTGTTTGTTTTCAGATGCAAAATTGACTGCACGCCTGAGGACAAGGTATAATTATATCGCAATAATAAAACCCGGGTCGCTGGATTCAAAGACCAGCGACCGCCCCCAACCGAGGAGCGGCGCCTGGGGACTACGCATGTTATACGGGATACCACAGGACTTCGTAAATCAGGGTTTGGGGGATCGCCTAAGGGGATGCTAAGGGGATCAAGCGTTATGAAGCCAGTTGCAATTAAAGGGACTTAATGTTTTCGGAGCTCAAACTCATAAATTTTTGAAAGTCTCCCAAAACACACGGCCTCTGTAATGTACAATACCTTGTAAAAAGCAACGATCTCATGAAAAAGCCATATAGTATACAGTGGAACCCCGCCTTACGGCCAACCCGTTAATACGACCACCTCGTTATTACGGCCACTTTATTTTGCCCCCAAAAAGCTCAGTCATTCATTTTCTTATTTAAAGAACCCCTTTAATACGGCCACCCCGTTATTACGGCCAGTTTTTCTTTGGCCCATAGGTGTCCGTGTTTAACGGGGTTGCACTGTATTTGAGGGGTGTATCGGTGTTTGATAAAAAAGATAATATTAACTTAAATTGCTTTTACTACAGCTGGAGCGAGTTTCGACGCTTAAAAACGAGCTGGATGAGGGCACAGTAACCAAGGTGATCTCAATCACCGAAGGCACTACATCCATACAGACCAGCCAAACTGGAGGAAGCTCGAGCACTTCAATATCCGCCAAGATTGGCATCACTCTGAAAAAGGTCTTCTCGGCTGAACTTGGTGTCTCCCATACAACCGAGTATAACTGGGCACAGAGCTCCAGCAGTTCGTTCTCTAGGGAAGTGAGAAACGAAGCTCGGATTCCAGTCGAGCCGAAGAAAGAGGTCAGTGTGTATCAGGTTGATCGGAACTTGTACCAACAGTGATGGCACGGTTTACACCGACATTGGTTGTCCGTGGGAAATCTATCTGAGCAAACTTCAAGAAACACTGGCTATTGGTGTAGTTTTAAATGTTTACGTGTCAAAGATAAATGGGAAATAAAAAAACATGTTGGCTTGCGGAAGTCCAGGACGAGCGTCTCATTCATTTACAAACAGACAATACATAATATATAACACACGACACTCGAGCTCCACGCACAACTGAATATATCAAAGTGGCCCGATGGGCATCTCGAGATTATATGTATGATAATGATGGATGTTGCATACAGATTTATGCTGTGAAATTATTAATTGAAGAATGAATGCTCAGATAAAAGTAAGATTCCAGTGTATTGTATACTGCCCAAAAAAATCGGCATATATATATATATGTTATTTGCCGGCCTTGGTCGGTCCGTATTGAGAAAAACTGTGCCAGAGGTCTTGAGTACGGCCCGAGGCCGTAGGCCGAGGGCCGTACTCAAGACCGAGGTTTGGTAATGTTAGAAATCTTGAAATCTTGTTTTGCAAAATCTTTATTTCACGCGCGCGCGTATTCTTTAGTTGATCGCAAGGTCACTAATAAAACTACCGAAGAAATAAAACTTAATCCAAATAACAAGAAACTACTCAGAAGATTAATATTTACAGCAGAATTACAGAAAGGTAGATGTGAAGAACAGACGATGGAGACTCGGAATTTCACCGCTAAAAGCAGCTGAAACGAGAAACAAAGAGCAGAGCACCTATTGTCGATTATCACGCCCTGACAGGCATCAATGTTGGCCCGCCTACACGCGGATAACCCTGTCTGTAAACAAAAGATAACTTTGAGTTTGTCTGCTAATGTGATCCTAGTGCATGGATCAAATAAAACAGGCCCTAACTGGGATGTTGTCAGGATATTATTCTGCAGTCTTTAAACAAAATTAACAACAAGGTAATATTGTCAATGTCACTCCAGATTTGGCCACCTGTGTTTGAACCTGTGTCATATCCCATCAGTACGTAATAAGGAACCTTTGAGATACGAAAGAAACAAAGATCACATAGCTGTTAACTATAAGGTCTAAGGGCCAATCTAAACAACTATAAAAACTCCAATGATTCTTGTCAGCCTCGTTCCTAGGGGCGGGGGAAGAGAGACCCTGGGAACGAGGTTGGATTCTTGTTTGAGTTGTTTATCAATTTCCACAAACATCACTTGACTTTCTATTCTTACTAGTTTATGCCTTATTGTCGTCAATATCATTCACGAGTGACTCATAGGAGCTTTTGATTTAATATTCAACAAAAAGTTATTTCGGTAATTTATGTGAGCTAAATGTATTAGCTTATTTTATTCGGAACGGCAGATATAACAATCATATATCTTGGTTGGATGTTATTAGACTGTTTTCTAAATGACAAGTTCGTTCAGTTAATGCAGATGTCAAGAGGGTTAAATAATCAAAACTGGTGACACAAATTGTCAAAAGTTACGTGAACTGTTTACGGACGGTACATGATGAACTTACATGCTTACATGGACTTATGGCGGTTATACGGCACTGAATGTTAAACGGAAATCGTGCATAGAAAATATCAAAGGATGGATGGCATGTATGTGGGTTGAAATGGTTATGGTGTGTAGAAAACAGAGTAAGACTGGGTTAGTATGATCTAGTATGTTTCCAGAACGATACGAGACAAGCCCATGTTTAGAAAATAATGATATGCGCAAGTTCTTATTTTCTCTTGGAGTAACCGATTTTATCTGGATCGAAAATTAGGTCGCTCCCTATACATACGCGAAAATGAGACAGGATCGAAAACTATGTAGCCCCTACAAAAAGCAAGATGAAGGACCAAATGGCAGTCCACTCCCGAAAAATCTCCAAATTTCTTGGTTGGTAAGAGACACGGACACGAAATCAACACTAGATTAGGCTTGCGATCTCCTACGTCAAACGTAAAAAGAGTCGAAGTTATAGGATTCTTTCAGCATTATTGCTGATTAAACTGAAGTAAAATCACATATTCTGTTAGATATAAGGGAGAAATCGTTTACTGCAACCATATCAAGTCTATATCATAAGAAAAACATCATAAGAAAAATCTAGCAAGCACAATACGGCGATTTACAACTCACATCACACGCCGGACCAGCTGCGGGCCAAAAACTATCATTAGGGAACTACCGTTCTTGTGTTTTCAATCCGATGAAGCTCAAACTTTGCAACATAACAGACATTGTTAATTCTAAAACAATCGTATGTTTTTGTTTTTTGATTTTAACGGTTTTTGGAGCGTAAGATTGAATAAATATCATACTAACCTCTTCGCACGGGCCATAAATACAAGGGGGAAAACTCGGTCCGTAACTAACATTGTATCGAGCAGTCCTGGTTCGCGAGCCCCGTGGCCGGGGTCATTAATTGTGTTGTGTTCTTGGGCAAAATATTTAACTCTCACAGTGACTCTCTCCACCCAGGAGTGAATGACTGCCAGCAAACTGCTATATATAGGGCAACCTGATGAAAATGCTGCGGGGTTGCCTGCGATGGACTATACTAGCATCCCTTCCAGGGAAGTAGCAATACTCCAAAAGTCGCTTCATGCTATAGAAACCAGAGTTTTAACTCTGGTTTCTAAAAAACACAGTGTCTTATCAGGAAAGCACCGGCCTGATAAGACACTGTGTTTTTAGACATACAGTACTTATATTTTTGTAACCTTCATAAGTCATAGCCTACTTTGAGTAAATGTCAATGTATTTTATTTGTGAACAAGAATTTTCGAAGAAAATATAACCGGGCTTTTTTTATCAAGCAAGAAAGCAGTTTTACCTGCTTTCTTGCTTGAAATCTATCAGATTAGTCACGGCAGTCACGCTGAAGTCTGATGTTTGCGTATAATGCCTACTGTCAATTTTCTTGCCTCTGAGCAGTCTTTGAAGATCATTCCTCAATATAAAGCCAGAGTTGAATAAGAGAAAAAAACACGACAACATAGGTACGAATCGTTGTTGAACCATCAATCGCAGACGTTCCGCGTTGCATCATCATCATTCGTTCTAGTTACAGTTCGACAAATTGCGTGAGTCAAAATGTGATATTGTGACGTAATGGTTGTTATTTATAAATCTTCTGCGTACAAGGAAGTGAAATGCTGCACCAACACGAAAAAGTAATGTATTTCGCACTAAATAAACAGCAGAGTATTTATGTTCAAATCAAAAGAAATAGCTTGATATGAAATTTAACCTAACGGCGACCCTGGTTTATTACAGACGTTGCGAAATCTCTTCAAGTCACGGTTAGATGTGACTTATGTGACCCCATGACGTAATCGTCCTTATTTATAAATCTGCATTTCTCAGCAAGTTTCTGTTTTTCTCAGAAAATATACGGAAAAGATATGTATTTCACACAAAATGACAATTATTTAACAGGACAATATTCATAAAATATCATTTAGGCAAAGGATGACCCTGGCGAAATGTAACGTAACTGACGTAGCTTGATAAAAAAAAATTGATGATGTACGTACGCAACTCACAGACAAGTCAAGTCACGATTCGACCTACGTGACCCTATGACGTAATCGTCCAAATATAAATCTGCACGTCTCAGCAAGTTTCTGTTTACATAAATATGCGAGTCTGAGCAAGTTTCTGTTTTCCTTTACGGAAAAGAAATGTATTTCACACAAAACAAACAGGACAATATTCATGACCCTGGCGAAATGTAACGTAGCTTGATAAAAAACAATTTGATCTAATGGCGCTCCTAGTGTGTCCACCGTAGTGAGTACAATGATTTAATATTTTGACGAGTCAATAACTCACCGACGTTGCGAAATCTGTAGGCCGCTCCGATGGTCCTAAATTAATATTTATTTGGACCAGTCCAACTTTCAAATAGGCTCGATTTCCGCCGCTCTCTCGAGTCCGGGATTCGTTCTTCCCCGAGAAAATATTTCTACTCT
The DNA here is from genome assembly GCA_029204205.1 of Desmophyllum pertusum. Classification (NCBI taxonomy): domain Eukaryota; kingdom Metazoa; phylum Cnidaria; class Anthozoa; order Scleractinia; family Caryophylliidae; genus Desmophyllum; species Desmophyllum pertusum. The sequence goes on along the minus strand of MU827302.1, from coordinate 2,254,838 downwards.
CCCCTAGCTCTCCTCCTAGCACTTTGGCGGAGTAGAGGTATAAGGTGAATCGCGACAAAAAAAAACTGAAGCTATTTTACTAACCGGGCTGGGCCCTAGGCCCACGCCCGGTTAATAATTTTTTCGACGTTAACTCACAGCACAGTGCACAGCACTTGTTAAACACAAACTGTGTTATGATGTCAAACGGAAAACACTACAAATTGACACTTTTCAAGTATAGGGTAATAAGCACGACCAAATTATTGTCATTTACTCGAACAATCTCCAGGTGAAGCAGCGGACTGGACTGACAGCCATGGGTATGTCTACATTTGTTCTTTTAATTGCTGTAATCAGTTCTCACGGGGCATATCATTGTAAGTAACAATATTTGTACAAGGTCTCTATCCCGTGTAAACATCCAGCGACACCACACGTTTTTCAGTCTAAGTATGACATTTACTGAGCAACTGCTGTATTTTGTGAAAAGAAAAAACTACCAAATTCAGGGTATCCAAATCTCAGCAGAAATCTCAGCAGGTTAAAAATAGCTAAGGGAAAAATCAAAACCGTTAACTGGCAATTCTTCCCGGTCTTAATTGGAACAGACTTCTTTTAGTTTGAACTACAGATGTATCCTCTATAACTAAAAAAAACTCAACCAACATTTAGCTAAGAGAAAAATCAAGATCATTAATTCCAGTCTTTACAAGTCTTCCCAGGGGCCAGACATGGAACATATTCTTCCCTTATTTTGAATCGCAGACGTCAACCAGCATTTATCGACTTTAAAAATGCCATGCTATATGTCTCCAAGGTGAAGCATCGCAAAAAGAAGCGAGAACAAATGAAGAGCTAAACTCAAGTGGATCTTGGGACAAAGAAGATAAGAAAGAACAAGAGGACGAGCATGATGGCCTCAGAGCGATGGCAGAAGAACCAGAGGAAATTCACGATGAGTCAAACCAAAATACTCCGCAAGGATCCAAACAAGGAGGTATGGTTTCTCAGTATGTATATGCGACACAACAAAACGAAAATAATAAAATATATATATAAAACGTAAAGAAATACCCAAGAAACGGCAAAACACGCACAGAGAGAAATCGAGAGAAAGGACACTGGAATACAAGACCAAAAACCAAGACTCGATCAAGGTACTATTAATTCGGGGAGCACGTGGTGTCGTGGAAAGAGACGAAAGAAAAAAATAACGATATTATTCCACCCGCCGTGCCGGCATTTCTAGTATTCAATCTCTTTCAACCGAAAATCCAAAAATAGGCCATTCCCGAATTGTCTTTTGCCTCTGTTTTGAAACTAGTCCTGGTGCGAAGCCACTCGAATGAAAATTAGTTGGATTTGCATGGAAATGAACTTTTGAGTAAACTCATTTTCAAATGAAAGGTTGTGAACTAGGACTCGTTTTGAGACAAAGGTCAAAAGGAACTCGGAAATGGCCTTCTATAGTTGTTTTCCCATTGACACAAGAGGTAAGCACTAATGAGCTGCCAGGCTTGTAAAGGGAAATTTACGCTGAAATAACAAGTAGATCAGGTAGCATCGATTTTTAAATTTCACTTACTTTGCTTGGGTGTAGCCATCTACACGGTCACAATCATCTTTAGAAAATAGCCTGCTACTGGAGCCCTGCTACAGGAGCCCTGCTACCGGAGCCCTACCACAGGAGCACTGCTACCGGAGCCCTACCAAAGGAGCCCTGCTACCAGAGCCCGCTACCAGAGCTCTACTACACGAGCCCTACTACAGGAGGTGCCCTGCTACAGGAGCCCTACTACAGGAGCCCTGCTACAGGAGCCTTGCTACAGGTGCCCTGCTACAGGAGCCCTGCTACCGGAGCTCTGCTACAGGAACCCTGCTACAGGAGCTGCCCTGCTACAGGAGCCCTACTACAGGAGCCCTGCTATAGCAGCCCTGCTACAGGTGTTCTGCTACAGAAGCCCTGCTACCGGAGCTCTACTACACGAGCCCTACTACAGGAGGTGCCCTGCTACAGGAGCCCTACTACAGGAGGTGCCCTGGTACAGGAGCCCTACTACAGGAGGTGCCCTGCCGGTACAGGAGCCCTACTACAGGAGGTGCCCTGGTACAGGAGCCCTACTACAGGAGGTGCCCTGGTACAGGAGCCCTACTACAGGAGGTGCCCTGCTACAGGAGCCTTGCTACAGGAGCCCTGCTACAGGAGCCCTGCTACCGGAGCCCTGCTACAGGAGCCCTGCTACAGGAGCCCTGCTACAGGAGCCCTACTACAGGAGCCCTGCTACAGGAGCCCTACTACAGGAGCCCTGCTACAGGAGCCCTGCTACAGGAGCCCTGCTACCGGAGCCCTGCTACAGGAGCCCTACCACAGGAGCCCTGCTACTGGAGCCCTGCTACAGGAGCCGCGTTTGAATAAATAGCTGGAGCTGTTGACGTAGGAATTGTGCGAGCTAGGAGAATCTGTATATTGATGAACAAATAAACAAGCGATTTCCTCTTATTTTATTTCGATCATTTTCTTAAAGAAAACCAAATTTATATTCATTAAACCAATTTATTGTTCAGTAAACCAATTTTATATTAAATAAACCAATTGGTTTATTGAATACCGGGATTGAATAGAAACATAGTTTATTGAATATTGCTACAATCCGGCAACCATACATGTTACTCCAGTTGTCAGTGGTTTCGACATGCAAACGAGACTAAGTAAAGGTGGGAAAGAATTTGTAAACGAGACAAACATATTGGACTTCGATCAGAAAGCAATAATATTTCATCATTTCTTTCTACTCAATAATAATTTTATTTTCCCTTTACTTTTGAAATGCAGCCATTAAACTATACCAATGACCAGCATACGGCTTGCTCAGATAGATTTCCCACGGACAACCAATGTCTTAGTGTTGACGGTGTAAACCGTGCCATCACTGTTGGTACAAGTTCCGATCACCTGATACACGCTGACCTCTTTCTTCGGCTCGACTGGAATCCGAGCTTCGTTTCTCACTTCCCTAGAGAACGAACTGCTGGAGCTCTGTGCCCAGTTATACTCGGTTGTATGGGAGACACCAAGTTCAGCCGAGAAGACCTTTTTCAGAGTGATGCCAATCTTGGCGGATATTGAAGTGCTCGAGCTTCCTCCAGTTTGGCTGGTCTGTATGGATGTAGTACCTTCGGTGATTGAGATTACCTTGGTTACTGTGCCCTCATCCAGCTCGTTTTTAAGCGTCGAAACTCGCTCAAGCTGTAGGTATAAGTAATGTAAGTTAACGTATTGATTTTTTATCAAGCACCGCCGAGAAAACCCCTCAAAAATACAGTGTATATATACGAACAAGCAGGCTTTTTTTTGGCTTGTCATAAAGGCTTTGAATTCGTTGATTTATGTTACTCGATCTGATGGTATATTACAGAGGCTGGCCTTTTTGTGTTTTGGGGGCATTGAAAGAAACATTATGACTTTCATTTCAGTTCGGGTTCCAGAAACATTTTAAATATCGATTTATAAATTCAAGGCTACTTAACTCTTCATTCCCTGAACCCCTTTAGGAGCTCCCCACTCACCTTATTCACAAAGTCCGTGCCAAGTGCATGAATTATACGCCGGATAATACGCGAGCTTTTTAAAAATATCATAATTTTGCTATAATTATCACAATTATACCTTGTCTTCAGGTGTGCAGTCAATCTTGCATCTGAAATTAAAATCAATTTGAAAACAAATTTCAGTCAAAAAAGTTTTTTCCCTACTGCTCTTAACTTTCTTTTCATTTTTCCCCTTCATTGCGCCAGTAACCGTACTTAATTTAGCGCTTTTTACATGTTACAAAATCTCTGTTCCTACAATGGCAATTACATTTTACTTTTTTAACCGATAAACCAAATAGCTATTTGTTGCAATAGCCAATAGTTCTCTGGCTGGAAAATTTGGAACATACAATGGGTGACGTAAGGGACTGTGCAGTAATTACCAGGAGGGGGGGGGGGGGGGGGGGGGGGGGGTTCAGTGGAAAACCAGAGGGGGTGGGGGGCATAAAGTAAAATCAAAGCAAGGATAGGGGGGGCTCAAGGTAAAATAAGTCACTCAAGAGAGGGGGGGCTAACATTTTATTTCAAGTACATATTACATTGTCGAATCCATACCTATTTATAAGTTTATAAGGTGGGGACCGAAACTTTTTCCGGCCCGTCGGGACTTCACCGGACCTGAAAATAACACACATGCTCTTTTCCTTCTGCTATGGCTCCGTTGCATGTACATTGCCACGGAGGTGATGTTTGTTCCAGACGCGGATGTCCAACAATTAAACATGTAGTAGGAGCGGCTTCTTTCTGTTATAAGATTTTAATCCACAGGTGCGTGTATACTTGTATAGAGGTGTGTGCATATTGTGAGGGGGGGAGTCGTACATAATTTCTGACTGATTAGAGGGGGGGGGAATAACTAAATTCACTCCTTTAAGAGGGGTGTATTACCTAATATTTTCCTACATGAAGCCATTTTCCAACCCCACCCCACTCCTGATAATTATTGCACAGTCCCTAACGCGAAATATCGCTATAGCTAATATTACACGTTTACGAAAAAAATACAAATACATACAGCAGGCATTGAAGAAGTGAATCAAGAAGCTTAGTTTGAATTGATAACAAGGTAACGACATACATTGCTTTATAAGAGGAGAACAAGTTGGCACCCCGATCCAGTCTCCCTTCAAGTCCCTCAACTTCACAGCCACCACGATATTGCCCCGCACCACAAAAGTTGTAGCAGTAACAGAACTTGATCACCATTTTAGTCCTTTCCTCGTTCAAGACACCACTGCAAGGCTGAAACTTGTTATATATGTCGCCACTAGTGGCATAATCTCGGACCCAAGAATCGAAGTTCTTGCCATTGGCACTGCAAGCGTTTTGCAAATTCCTGACTTCCCTCGCGTTTTGCACACTGCACGAATCTTGATAAGGACCATGGGAGTTTCTATATTTGGAATTTTAAGAAAACGACGAGTGAAAATCTTTTTATTACAAGACGTAATTATCCTGGCAAGAGATTTCCAATCAAAATGTCGAAAAGTGATCGGCAGTGACGTTAAAAAACTACCAGCGTGACGAAAGTGCTTCCCTCTGTTACAAGCAAAATAGTTGTATTCATAATGAAGTAAGGTGTAAGTTGAGTCATATTGGCAGTAATTGCATGTTGGGTCGTTTAGAAGACAATGACAACTTCATGAAAACTAACCATTGTCTCACTCATAGAAAGCCGGCTATAGAATAGAATAGAACAGAACAGAACAGCAGAACATAAGACAGTCAACTCTCTCTAAGGCGGACACCGTCGGGACCGGCACCAACTGTCCGTCTTAGAGAGGTGTCCGGCTTATAGAGAGTTTAGATACAGTAAAATGACTGAAAAACGGCGCGCAGGGACCCCGGGGGGGGGGGGGTACTCCTATAATGGACTATACGGGGAGGCTCCGCCCGAAAGGGGTCCTTTTTTAGGCTCGAGGTATGTGAAAGGGTAGGGATTTCACGAGTTGAAGTATATGAAAGGGTAGGGATTCGGCACGAGTTGAAGTATATGAAAGGGTAGGGATTTCACGAGTAAATGATATTATTGTTTGGTTAACATCTCTACCGTAATGCTTGATGATTTCTGGTGATATATATTGTTCATTAAGTTCATTACAATGATATAGAAAAGGGATGCAGTGCTTCTACTGTAGGTATGTGAAAGGAGTACCATTTTCATAATTTCTATGGAAGGTATATGAAAGGGGTACCTTTTCTGTGGAAGGTATATTAAAGCGGTACCATTTTCTATGGAAGGTATATGAAAGGGGTACCTTTTCTGTGAAAAATGGTATATGAAAGGGTAAGGGGTTGGACCTCTGGGCGGAGCCCAGGTGTCCGGAGCCCAGGTGTCCGTTTTGTAGAGGTGTCCGTTGAGAGAACGTTGACTGTAGAATAGAATATAATTCATTATTCATTCAACTATTGCAATAATACTTTATGTACTAACTAACTAACTTACTTACTAAACTACAGCTTAACAGGGGTTCGTCATAAATTAGCATAAGGCGTGGTAGAAAATCAAAAGACTAGTGACAACGGAATCACATCCAACCTCGTTCCCAGGGTCTCTCATCAAGACGATAATAAACGTGTGTTTGAATGTTTTTATCAGTCATCACCTTCTATTTCGGACTCTTATCTGTCATCAGCTTTTTCAAAACAAGGCCTTTACGTGTATTAAAATCTTGGTGGCCGCTTTTAATAGGGGTAAAAACAATAGAAGAACCCTCATCGGGACGGCCAAAGGTGGTCGTGGCCGCTTAATAGAGGTGGCCGGTTAATAGGGGTTTTATTTACAGTATTTTACTGATAATCGTTTCAGGACTTTCATAACTGGCCGCTTAACAGAGGGTGGCCGCTTAAATAGGTGGCCGCTTAATAGGGGTTCGACTGTATAAAAGATTATAATAAAGTGTCAATATAACACGCGCTCTGATTGGTTTAAACAGCGTGCTTTATGAGAGTACAAAGCACGGAGCTCATGAATGCTTACGCAATCCGCAGAGTTGAAGATCGCCATAGTGTTCGTGCAACTGCGATCACTGGTCTCCATCTCGCAGCATCGATCTCGGCACGATCTCTGGTCATCGCAGCGAAGCAAGCCTGAAGAGTTACAATAACGCTTGTCCTTTTAGCGATCAATTGAAAGCTTGCTTGGATATCCTCTCCGATGCTCTGAGTGGAAGGCCACAACAGTCCAGTCTTTCTAACATTGCCACCAGTTCGGGCAATCCTCCTCTTGCTGCCGTAAATACAAGCGACGATCTTCATTCAAAAACATAGCGCAGCAGTTTGTGAAGGTTCAACCGCAAGATTTAAGCAGTTTGTTTTCCACTTCTCATCTTGGAAACTTGCAAGTTTTCATGGGCCACAATCCGGCCGGATTTCATTGAAAAAGTTCAGATATTTAGCTTTTTTAAGGACTGAAAAGTGAACATTGAAACACTCGTTTTGTATTCGAATTGAGTTCTTGCTCATTCCAGTTTTTGATGTTTTGACAGCTTTTGTCTCGTTGACCAATCAAATCATTTGAAGCATTCTTACAAGCGCTGTGATTAGCTCGAATTGGCGTGCTTTATCAGAGTACAAAGCACGGGTGCTGACGACGTTCAGTTTGTTCTCGATGTAAAATGGAATGTTTGTTTCGGAAAATAAAGGCACAATTGTGAGGAAATCATGGATTTTTTTTTATCATAAAACAAATAAATACGCCTCAACTGTGCTCTGTTCTGTTAAAAAGCACTCAGGAAGCGGCGGAGCACTCAAGAAGTAGGGAGAAACACTCGCCTATCAGCTCGTGTTTCCCCCTACACTTCTTTCGTGCTCGCGCCGCTTCCTCCGTGCTTTATAACAGAACAGAGCACAGTTGAGGCTTATTTATTTGTTAAATAAAATTAAATAATAAAAAACTGCTTTTCGAGGATGCTGTGTATAAAATTCTTTCAAAAACTGTGGTGAAGCAATTTAGTTTTAAAATCGTTTAAGGATGTTGCTAGTCGCAAATGGTTGTGGCAGAGCTAGCTTGACATTTGTAAATGTTTAACTATTGACATTTCTGAATGGGCACAAGTTTACAAAAGTATCAAAGGTGTCATAACAAGTAACACAAGCATCACAATAATTTACTTTAAGTGCAACATCCCTGTAACTTGTGATGCTATGCAAGTGCCAATGCATACTTCTTTGTTTTTTATTTTTATTTTTCTATCAAAATTGAATTTTTTAGAATTCAAAGTTTTAAGGCTTTTAAGAAACTAAACATAACATAGCAGCTTAGGAGAAAAAAGGTAATTGTTATGAAGTATCCGCTCGTCTCTCTTTCTCTAAGCACTAATGCACCACTAATATCATATCAGCAACGGACACACTTACTTTGATTTCCCAGCTAAAACGAAAGTCAAGAACATCTGATTTATCAAAATAGAAAAGAGAAAGCTTTTTGTGGTCAGCACTCCCGCCATTGTTGTGAAGAGTCTTGTATTCTTCCTGAAAAAGAACTGGAACAATAGATCACGGTTAGCGACTTTACTGATCATGAAAATCTAAATTTATCATGATTTTGACAGATTATACATCCTTTTCTATTATAAATCAGTGGAACTATGTTTGACCTAGAAGAATGCAATATCTCTTTGTGGTTTGTTTTCTTTATTCTTTCCGTAATTTACAGTTAATTTGGTAGTGATTGTGGACGAAACAAAACTCATCGCGACCTTGCGAATGTAATTAAATGTAGCTACATTTTAAAACTTACCGCACTGTCGTTTTTCGCGTACTTTAGTCCTCTGAAATCTCTTTTGACTCTTTTTAGAACTTTGTAGCAGCGGGGCTTGTAACGAAATATGAATGTAACCTTTGTTTTGCCTTTCTCAAAGGTTCATGTTTGTCTTTACGTATTGATGAGGTGACACAGGTGTGAATACAGGTGACCATGACACACCTTGTTGTAACTTTTGTTTCAGGATCCTGACACCATTCCAATGAGGGCTTGTTTTTACATGATGGGAGGAACCGCAATTTCTCACAATGTTAACAGACACCCTAAATGAGATTGTGTCAGAGTATTATTCTCCAGTCTTGTAACAAAAGTAATCATGAATGTTAATGTAACTCTAGTTTTGGCCACCTGTGAACCTATATATCGCATCAGTACGCAATAAAGTACCATTAAGAAACGAAAGAAACAAACATTATTTTCAATCTCCTTTAGAGATATCGCTGCAAACAAAAAACGAAAAACTTAGAACCAATTTTTGTCCATCAAAACAAGCTTATCACGCCCTGACACGCATCAATGATATACTTTTGTGACCCGCTAACACGGATAACCCTGTCTGTAAGACTTTGTATGTAAACCAAAGGTAACTCATTAGTTCACCTGCTAAGGTGATCATAGTGCTAGGATCAACCTCAGCATTAGGATAGCAGCCGAACAAAAAGTTCACTTTGGTTTACATGCACGGGTCACGGAAGTATCACTGAAGCGTGTCAAGGGGTGATTTTAAAATAAAATACAGTCAAATCTCTCTAAAGCGGACACCCTCTGGACCAGCTTTAGCTGTCCGCCTAAGAGAGGTGTCCGCCTTATAAAGAGTTAATGTAACTTAATACTATAGAAACTCGTGACTTCAGAACTGGAACGAGATCTTTATTAAGGCACTGGGTTCAAAGCTGATCAGTAAAACTATTTTACATCTTGATTAATGCAAAGTGAACGGTAAGTCCCACACTGGTAAATTTGAATTCATATCCGGCCTATAATCTATTATAGTGTCCGCCTTGAGAGGTATTTTTTCACCAGAATTTTGCTAAGAAAGTGTCCGCTGTCCGCTTTAGAGAGGTGTCCACCTTAAAGAGAATTTAGTTACAGACAAACAAATGAAATTCGGCCGGGACCAGCCATCCATGTCCGCCTTAGGGAGGTCAGTGTCCGCCTTACAGTGGGGTCCGCTTAGAGAGAGTTGACTGTAGTTCTGATATTTCCCCGCTAAAACTAAAGATAATTAGATTTTTATTTCCAATTTACAGATATTTGTAGATACATTTGCGTACAAGTATTACGTCTTCTTTCTTTTGGTATAATTTACTCGAGTCATCATCGACTATTTATCCTTTTGATTCAATGTTCTCGCTTTTTACATGCTACGTACGTATCTGCCATTAGCGAGTAGCGAGTAGGGGGAGCTGGGGACGGGAAAAAGCGGGCGGAACGGGGAGTAAAATATATGGGAGGTGGGAAGTTCAGACCCTTCTACCCCCTCCTCCCCCTCCCCCCAACACACACCCACCACGTACTGTTTTTTGGCTTCTTTTATCCCCGAATTTTTCTTACAGGCTAAACGCTAAACAGAGTTCAACGACAAAACAAAACTTTATTTCCTTTTTCTACTCTACATGGTTCTATTTTCTTAAAAATTGTAAAGTCCAACCTTCTTTGTTTTTCATTTCTTTCACAATTTCCTCTTCGATATTTTTCTTTTTATGATTTTTTCTTTTTCTTTTTCTTTATTTTTTCTTTTTCTTGTTAAAACATTTTTTGTTGTTTTATACATTTTGTTTTTGTTTTTGACATGTTAAATTAATTTTATTATTATTTGTTTCATTTATTTTGTAAATTTGTTCGGTTAATTTTTTAGTTGTTTTCTATTGTTTTCCTTTCGTTTTGAATATTTCTTTGATTGGAATAAATTTCAGAAAATATAATAACAATAATAGAACCATGCAAGTTATGTCTTCAAAATTAATACGTATCTCAATTTTCTTTTAATTTTTTCTTTTGTTTTTCAAATTGTTTTGGGTTGTTCTTTTTCTTTCTTTAACATTTGTTTGGTTTGATTAAATTTCAGAAAATATAATAACAGTAATCTTTGCTTGGAATGAATATAAGAACAATGATGGAACCAAACTGTTTATGCCTTCAGAATTAATGTCTCTGTTTCCTTTCATTTTTTCTTTTGTTTTTCAAGTTGTTTTCTGTTATTCTTCCTTCTTTAACAGTTCTTTGATTGGAATAAATCTCAGAAAATGTAATAACATTGATAGAACCCGGCATTTGGGTTAGTGTTTTCCAAGTCAATGTTTAAGTTTCTCTTTGAATCTTTTTGTTTTCTTTTTCATTATCTCTTGTACTTGATCTGTTTGCAGTCATGTCCCGCCATTTTTCTTCTTAGCTCAATAAACCATCTGCACGCCGGGCTAAACATAAAACAACAACAAAAAAGGTTTACTAAGACACGGAAAGGGACATTATAATGCTTTATCTTATAGCAATGAAATCACAAACGCGTAAATACATGTTCCTCGCGCGCTAACATTTTTTATTCCTAGTTCACTATGCTCTGTACATACCCTGATGTGAAGATTTCGGGTCGCTATTTTTGACGCTAGACCGTTCAAATGAAATTCTTGTCGCAGCAAGTAATTTAAGAGCAAGTTATGTAATTTGTATGTTTGTTTGTCCCTATGTTTGTCCCTTTTATCCGGCAGGACAGCCGGCTTATGGTAGAACGCGTACGTGCGAGTGACGAAAGCGAATCATGAGTCAAGCCCGGGCCAAACGAGGATGAGAGTTGGTTCTCATGAGAGTTTTCTTCAACCCTCTTGGACTATAATCATGAGAAAACTATCGACGACTCGCGAGAAAATTTGAGCAGGTTCAGATTCGATGATAGCGCATGAGAGTTGCTGAGAGCGCATGAGAATTTCAGGCCATGCGAGAGCGAGAGTTTGAACTCTCAACAACTCACTCATCCTCGATTGACCCGGGCTTTACACGCGCGGTCGTTACTCCCGCCAAAATGCTTATCTTCTTCCTCCGCGCACGCTTGCCCGCGCACGTCACCAGCAGCGCGAAACTTCCTGTCACGCAAACATCTTTCTCTACTCTAAAAATATCTCTCGTTACTTTTCATCGCAGTCGATTCCTTCCCGTCTGCGATTATGTTACTTTACTTTACCTCATCCTCAGAGCTGCTATTCTTGTCACTGGCTCTCTTTTTCCAGTAGTTATAGAGCCAGACTCCCGCGCTAACTGCAACAGTGACAGTCACGCAAGCGATGATGACTTTCTTCATTTCAAAATAAACTTGTTGAATGTTTTAAGCCAAACTTGAAGTGAAGCACTTGATAAGCTGATCTGTTAAGCAGAATTAATTAAACGGCAAAACCATGACGTAATAAGTAATTATGCTAATTGAAACGTGTTATGCGCGTGCACGCTAACGTACATCCGTAATGAGATAATTAATTAATTGTCCTATGTTACGCTATCTTTGTTGATCTGATAAGCATTCGTTTCTCCGCCTTGGCGTATTCTTCCCCTATTCAGTCAGATAAATCTTCGTTGAAGCACTCGATCGCGAAGAGTTTCCGAATCTTTTTATCCAATCAGAAACTAGCGCGAGCACTCACGAGTACTTCGAAAGCAATCGCGCCACCGGCAATCGACGAACACCGCGGGCTCAGGGCGCCGAAATTACGCGATCAACTGGTACTTGTTCCCCAACTACATTCCCAGTCTCACAATAAATGTTGTTTCCTTCAGTAGGTGAATGAACTGGGTTTACAAATGCATGTGGATATATATTGATTAGCAATTATCTAGCGAAATGGCGCGGAAAATCACCTGATACTTAGCCGACGAGACCGTGGGCCGAGTTGGTTAAAGTATGCAGACAATATTCCGCAAGATTGAGCAGGATAATTGTTTTATTATTTAACAAATTGTCAACGAGTTGTAAAATAAAAGCATCGAAATGTCCTAAAAGTCCTCTCAAACACAGCAGTGCTTTCCAATATGTCAGACGAGTCTTCTTTTGTGCACTTCCAACTATGGCAAACTGCATATACCGCAGAATATCTGTCATGTACGGATGACAGATAACAAGGGCTTCCTGACCATATATGGACATCGTGACAATTTGTTGAACAATAATCTGACGATCCACTGAGTGCCGTCGCATTCTGCGCTATGAAGGTACTAACATGCTAGATTGTAGTTAGATTTTCAGTCGTGGCCATTCCAACTCTTGTGTTTCTCCGAGTCGCCGTTCTGATTCAATACAAAAATGTTTATGTTGCCAATAATCCTCTAAGTGGTTAGAGCATCCGACCGGTGTACGGAAAGTCATGGGTTCGACACCTGTCGGGGACTCAGATTTTTTTCTTTGTCCTACGCTCGTGACAAAATGAATACAGTTACTTAATCCTCTATCTGTAGACGTTATTGAACTAGCGTCATTTTCTCTCTTTTTTTGCAAGTTTATGCACCGAGCCGAACTCCATAAACTTGCAAAAAACAAAAAAAGAAGAAAAAGCACAAGACCAATATTCCCCAATACGGATCGAACAATCTAGATCATTGACGTTTTATTATAATTTGCTCTAGTGATAAGTACATGCATCCTCGGCAAACGTGCCCGCCAAAGTTAAGCAAAAACTGTACCTGCATTGTTTAGGCCGCTTTCGTAAAAGTTTATTATTTAGGGTTCACATTGTAAGTTTTATAGATAGTGAGTTTTATATATGTAATTTTAATTTGTAGTTCTGTTATGCGCAGAATATTAAATATTATTGTTATTAAGAACGGCGGTCAGGGAAAACCACGCAAAATCGGGATTTCGTGGCAGAAGTTGAAAAATCGATTTCCTTCATTTTTTGCTCATAAATACCCATTAGGTAGGAAAGATACCTGATGTAGTTTGTTTCCGCCAGAAGCCGTTTTCTTTTAAGAAAAATAAGAAAATCGGTTTTCGTTTTCGAACACTCAAAATGTCCAAAATTGAACCCTTCAATTCGCTACGATAATTTCTCCTCGCGTTCGCAAACCAAACAGAGCAGAGAAGTTTGGACACTTTCTACCGGCAGAAAAACTATTTTTCGTTCACAGGATGATAAATTTACGGCTGTAGCGAAATTCACGAAACTGAAACAAATACAAAATAAGCAAGAGGTTTTCAGTTTGAGACAAACTCAAATTTGGTAGCCACTTTCTATGGCATAACTCAACATGTGGCCGGTATAACTCCAAATTCCCTCAATCCTAGTTTAGCACACATAAAACATTTAAAACATACCTGAAAATTGGCTTGGGTTATTGAAGGACCCTTGAAGGCAGTCTCTCGAATACAGCATCGAATTCTGGCACATTTTGCGGACAATTCGCCCATAACTTGTTTCCTATTATAACATCACTTTTCTCTCAAAAAAGTAAGAGAAAGAAGCGAAGCTGGATCGATTTTTATAGCTTCTTCGAAACGCATAACGGCTCGCTTTGATATGTTACGTGATATAGATTGAGTCTGCGCAGTTGACTTCTTTAGTCACGGAGTCTGGTAACGCAATAAAATTATTGCCGGAGTAATTTGCATATTTCATGGCAATTCATTTCGAACAAGCAAAGAAATCGATCCTGTGGATTTCTGGCTGTCAGTTTCTTGGAGAGAAAAACTGCTTTGCTTTGTTCGGAACGAAAGAATGTGGACCCGTCAATACGTTAATTTGGTGGTATATCGAAATATTGGCTGACTTTGATACTGTCTCCAAGAGAATGCCTTAAATAACCCAAGCTAATTCTCAGGTATGTTTTAGATTAAATGTTTAAATGTGCGATTAAGCGAGGATTGAAAACATTTGGAGTTATACCACATGATGAGTAATGCCATAGAAAATGTCTACCGAATAAGAGTTTCTGTTATGGTGAATACCTCTCCCTTATTTTTGAATTGTTTCAATATGGTAAATTCTGCTACAGCCATGAAATTGTCATCCAGTGGATGAAAGAAAGTTTTTCTGTCGTTAGAAAGCGTCCAAAGCTCTCTACATGGTTTGGTTTGCGAACGCGAGGATAGTTTATAGTCGCATATTTTAGGTTTCAACTCTGAGCATTTTCAATGTCGGAACGCGAAAACCAATTTTCTTATTTTCTCGAAATAAAAGGGCTTCTGGCGGAAACAAACTACATCAAGTTTCTTTTTACCTAATACCTTATTATAGGAAATTAACGCTCGTGTTAATTATATTATTAACGTATTTGAAATTAACGCGACTTAAATTAACGCGAATTGGAGGGAAAATTAATTCCGAACAAAAGGAAATTAACTCGAAAGAGGAAGTAAAATTTCAAATGAAAGAAATTAACGCGATTGACAAAAAAACCAAAGATATTTGGCTGAAATACATTAGCACTCAGATGTCGAGAACTGCTCTTCTGAAAGCGAGGGTGAACTGGAAATATTGTAATAGTGTGCAGAAAAGAGTTGTTTTCTATACCTGTACAGGATCCAGAATTTGAGGTTATAATAATGGAAATTAAGGTCGTGGAAATTAACGCTCCACTTAATTAATGTCGCAGAAATTAACGCGAATTTTCAACATTAAGAGTTATTTATGAGCAAAAAATGAAAGAAATCGATTTTTCAACTTCTGCCACTCAATGCGTAGTTTTCCCTGACCTCGTTTCTTAAAGACAGGAGAATGTTTCTACACAGTAGAAAACAGTTTTATTTTAATGCTTCATAAAAGGAATAGGCCATTTACAGTACTGTGATATGTAAACAGGCCTCTGTATGAAAGCGAGGTTCGGGTTGACCTTAAAATGGTAGAGACCAGAAACTAGTTTATAGCATACGAACATAAGGATTGACATATGAAAAGCAAGGTTTGTATCAAAATAAAGTCAACTCGCTTTCGCTCAAAGGTCTGGTAAATAAGCACACAACTGTAAAATGGCCTATTCGGCGAAATTAATTCGTGAGTGGTCCATCTTAGCGGTCCGTATTGTGAAATTCGGACCGCTCAGGGGACCAATCAGAATGCTCCTTTTCCTCGTGGAGCAGTTTGGCATATAATGTAATGAAATACCGTCTTTTAATTTCTTTCTTGCTCAACGACAAAGACACAAGAGATTCGCAAGTTGGAGATTTGTATGGAGAGATCATGACGAAGAATAATAGAAAGAACAACGTTACCATGGTTACGTTGAATGTTGCTTTATTTCTGTTCAAACAACGTACACACTGTTAGGAATTTAATAGGACGTTTCACACAGGTTGCTATCAAATTAATTGGAATTATTACAATTTATTACAATAATTTATAAAAAAAACTACATAGGCTGTTAAATGAGTTACCGACTTTACAATTTGCAGACAGGCTATCAAATCAACTCAGCGTTTGAAAATAACCCTTGAGATTATAGATAATATCGTTACATATTATACTAACAAGTCTAATTGATCAATCACAGGTACATTATTGAATCCATCACTTTGGTTGAGGTAAAGTCTAATTTAACATCATTATTATCCAAGTGACTTTTACTTAAACATACGCTAAAGGCCCGATCAAACACGGCCACAACAACCTCACAACATTTCAAGAACAAAAGAAATGTTGTCACAACATTGTTGTGAGGGGTCAAACGGTCTAAACATCGGCTCACAACAAATGTTTGTGACCGTTTGATCGGGCCTTAACAGTCATAGAGTGCTTTCGCCAAAAAGTATTGAAATAATAAAAAAAAGTTTAGAGACTGGATGAAACAGCCGAAGTATTCTTCATATGCACTACAAACGTGAAAACTCGCATTCCATTCCGAATTTCGAAATCATGTCAAAATAATTGCTTTCTGAGTAAAAAAAAAAAAAGCAGTTAACATTTCTATGTCGTCGGAAGAAAACACTCTTTGAGAAACAAACGTTTTGCACCACAACCTAGTAAAAGCTTCATTACTCGAAGCAAAATTTATGTCTACTTAAATGTATAAAATCCACATTTGCACTCTATCTAGCAGCTGTTACACTAAGCGGCTCTAGGAGCATTACAGCCTTGTTGCACGTTATGTAGCAGTGTGTTTCGTATGAGGCCAGCCGACTGTCCTTCAATTTTCAGGCCCTGTACACACCCAGTGAGTCCTTTATGAGACATACCGCTGTGCGTCTGGAAACCAGAACCGTCTGAAAAAACAACAATACAAATTTCAATCAACAAACATGAACATGGCTACATACATTACTCACAGGTAAATACAACTGAATGAAGTATGGTTTCTGTCGCGTTTTCCTGTGTCTTGAAAGCCTTTCTTACGGTTATAAACATTACTTTCAGCTGAATTGCTTATAAAATAGCGTGACCTTGTCTTTTATTCTCGTGACTTTCCCATCACAGTTTATTTTCCAAAGGTTAGGGACTGGTCAATAAGTAGGAGTGGGGGGGGTGTGCAAAAAGGGGATGGGTCAATAGTTTTTGAGCCCTCGCAAAAGGGGTGGGTCATGCAGTTTTGATCTACAAATGAAGGGCGGGTCATCACATCTATAACTTTAAATATAGAATGACAAGCAAAGAAAAACTAACAGTCATTCGTTTATCAGCATAAATTGATAAATTTCATAACGTGTAGCAGTTTTAGATGTATTTTTTAGCCATTTCAGAAGACTCAAATATAAACATTTCCCGGGGAAGCATGCCCCCCCCCCCCCCCCCCCCCCGCGACCTCCTAGATGATGTGCAATCATATGATTACTTTTGCTCTTTCACTCCACCTTGTGTAGGTTTATTTTGGACTTTTAGGCTTTCGCCAGTTCGCTCTTTTCTACGAAAGTTTGGATCAGGTGCAAACACGGATGGTGCGAAATACAGTGATTGTGGGTTCTGATGTCAATTTTGCAATATTTATGAATTTTTAAACTTCAAATGTCAAGAAATTACATACTGTGATTGAATTTGGGGTTGTTTTCAGTTTTTTTATACGTTTGTGTCTAACTTTCACTGGCATAGATTTTATAAGCAGGTGTTATATAAAAATCCTCCAACCCACCGCAGACAATAAATAATGACTAGTTCATGGGCTATAATTATATTATATATTATTATTTTGTACAAAGTGGGGGGGGGGGGGGGGGGGGGGGGGGTGTCATGTAATTTTTAACCATCCATAAGGGGTGGGTCAGTTAGGTTTGAGCCAAGAGGAAGGGGTGGTTAGGAATTATGACTATTAGGGTTTAAGGGGGAGATCAAGATGAAGCGAAACAACTTGCAACTGAAGATGATCGTTGAACGGTCGAAACATGTACTGCCCTAAAATCAAAGTTGTCTTTTTTCTTTAACTTATTAACAATTTGTACACAACGGAATCTAACTTAACAGCAAACAGAGAGAGAACAAGAGACATTGTTGTTATTTGGCCGCGTTACCTGGTACACCTCCAATGTGAAAGGTTCCGTGGTTGAGTGGGTAGCTAGCTGGCACAGTGCCCAGCACAGGCGCGTGATCATCCACTCTTAACTCAACACCACTAAAGTTCCTTTTCACCAGGACTCTGTGAAACTTATTGTCACAGAGATGGAAGGACGCATTATACTGTCCATCCACTGGAATCGACGGGTCCGTCCAGCGGATCACAGACGAGTTGCGCTCGTCGTTAAAAATGAGAAGAATCTGAAAACGCAAGCAACAGCTTAGTAAGACAACACTTGCTTCAACATTTTAGCAGACGTCTATCTTTGAAAGCGATGGAACATATATAGAGCGATCCCAGGGGGAAGGGGGGGGGGGGGGGTACTCCGCACACCCCTGCCAAAAATTTCAGGAAATATGTCGTTCAATATACGACATATTCCTCTCATGTTTGCCATAGTTACTAAAAATGGCACAGTCGCTATCAATTTATCGTGTCTATAGTTTGTCAGACTACATTTAGTTTTTGATAAATTTATGCTATTGTGTGTCTCATCTCACCTGTCCATCCAGTTGTTCTACAGTAACGGATCCAGGCCCCGAGCTGTTGGTAATGGACAAGAGGAGCCCGGAACGAGTGGTGGTTCGGAAGATAATCTCTATGTCCGTTTTAGCAGGCAAAGAGTAGTTTGCATCTGTGAAACAAAGCAAGAAAATTGTTAGAAATTAAACTATAAAATACAAGGTGGACACTGTTATAAAATTTTGTGACAAAGAAATTGTTAGAAATTGCAAGTGAACAATTCAAATTTAAAAAGTGGTGGTTTAAATTCTGTTTCTTTACCATAGACGATGTGGCCATCACCATAGAAACCAGCCTGCGCTTGTATCTCGTTATAACATGGTTTGTAGTTATAGTTAGAATCCCCTTCGTCTCTGTCAGTCCTAAAAGCAACAAAAGATTAAAAATCACTTGATTACTTTATGGGAGTTAGCTCGCTTCCGTAAGACTGTTGCAAAAACACCTACAGCCTCAAAAAGTGTAGCTGGTGAAATGCGCGGGAAATGTCAAACGCGCCAAAACAATCGTTTGCATCTGATTGGCTGAAAACAAGTCATATGCGCTCTGATTGGCTAGAGCATGTTGCACGACTTCTGTGAACCAATTATAGTTCTCAGCAATCGCAAACAAAAGTAAAACATACTTAAATTAAGGAATAGCACTCCATATACTAAATAAATACTTCTAAGTAATGACACTCAACATGTCCTGTTGTATACAAACTACTGGTGCTTTGGTAGTGAACAACATTCACAGCCCTTATTTAGGTTGTCACGTCAGAGTGGAGGAGCGTTGCGTGACGACCTAAATAACGGCTGCAAAGGAGAAATGAATGGTGCTGAGCTAAAAATGTACTTATTATTCAATAAATATCATGAGTTTCATACCGAGGATTGAATGTCTTTATTTGAGAATCAGCGTTTTGAATTTCAAGAGGTCCCATACACCCAATGAAACCAACTCCATTGCACTGTCAACAAAATACACAAAAATATAATGTCAGATTATCAAACGTCACACAGATTTTCTGGCCCGGATGTTCACATATTGGATAACGCTGTCCATATTAAAATACTATGTAAAATAAAATAAATGATTTTATTTAAGTGTCTGCGTATCAAGCACTGCTGTGCTAATTATGGACACTGTAAATAAACAAACAAATTGCAAATTGAACATAAACTTGTTAAGAATCCTAACTGGTGGGAGACTAACCCAGCAGTTGGCTATTTACAAAGCGTGGCCGAGGAGTTGAACTCGGGACTAACCGAGAACAAATCCAGCTAGTGGAGGATTTGAACCAGGGACCTCCGGATTTAAAAACAAGCGCCCTAAACCACTCGGCCACGCCGTTTACATTTACCCACCCTTAGAACAAATGGGGCTAGGCGTAACTGATGCACCGGAGTACGTCCACCGTAATAAGTTATTTTGAATTGATATTTCATGTACCAAGCTCTTCAACCAAAAGGTGATAGTGAATGTGTTTGTTTACCTCTAATTTGGTTAAATTAATTCCCTGTGGTACTCCTCCATAGTAGAACGGACTGTTGATAACCAGCGCGAGTTTCAAGTCTCCTTCCCGCTTATTGCCATAGTCTTTATTTGAAACCAACATGGCGCCGAACTGATCAATCCTTAGCAGGCGAACCTGAGTTGAAGTAAAAAAAAAACGTTTTGTCAGATGATACGAATAACAACGAAATGGCGTAATATGAATTTTGTAATATGAATTTTGATCACAGACCCGTCGTAGCAATTGTTTCGGATTGTTTCGAGCGTTTGTTCTTTCGACGAATGGCTAACGCTCGAAACGTCAGCTTTCCTAATTCTCTACGGCGGTTAATTTACCCGGCTTTCGACATTCAACTAAGTGAAACAAACACCCACCTCACGGCTTGTATTTCCACAGCATTTCACATTCATGCAGAATTATTAGAGTTAAATAAAAGAGCTTAAAGTGCCCATAACCTTTTTTTTTTTCTCTCTCATCTGAATCTAAACATTACCCAAGGAATTTCTGCGAAAAAAGTTTGCGATTTGCAGAAAACGCGAATATTTTATGAATGTTTCAAATCTTCAAAATCCTATTTTTGTTTGGTATACCCGTCCCGCTGTAAGAAGGCCGACGGGCTCACATTTTCCTGAATGTACGTCACAATTCCTTTGTTTTGAAGCCACGTGTTCCTTAATCTACGTCACAGTTCCTTTGTCTGATGTCACGTGTTCCTTAATCTACGTCACAGATCCTTTGTGAACCGAGAAGGACCCAGGGGAGACTAAAGCAAATGGTGATCCAAAATGGCGGCAAATTTGAAAGTTTTATAACATTCATAAACAATTCGCGTTTTCTGAAAATGGGAAAATTCTTTCGCAGAATTTCCTTGGGTGATGTTTAGATTCAGATGAGAAAATAAAAAAAAAAAGGTTATAGGCACTTTAACCACAGACGTTTTTGAGTCACTGGCGGCAACCGGAAGTCGAATGTTCTCTTCTTTGTCGCGTATTACTGATTTTTCGTCTGTAACGTCAAATTATAAATGCTAACACCAGGGCTTTCCACTGATTGACCACTGATTGGTAGAGATGAATGTCCGCCAAAAACAAGAACCTTCGCCTTCTTGTTGCCGCCGTCCGTATTTAGCGATTAAGTATTCGCTAAATTTAACAATCGCTTAGAAGTTCCAGTTGAGAAGACCAAAATCTCTAAAAATCGCCAAATTAAATAGTCGCTAAATCTTGGAAAAGAAAAATCGCTAACTTTAGTAGCCGTTAAAAAACAGTAATCTTTACCTGAATACGATGTTTTTCATACCTATTTTAGAACTATTCTCGCATTATCTTTTTGAGGTTCCATGCAATTTAAAAATGCCATCATAGGTTCACAGTCGATTTTTGGTTAATAATTGATAGATGGACACCCAGATAGACTAGCCCAACGGGAAAGTGCTCTCGTGTGGGGGGAAACTGTCTGGTGGTGGTTTTTTTTTTTTTACCAATTTAATCCTTCCTCAACTTTCATTCAATTTCATAAAAATCCCGCACGTATATTGCTCCCTAAGGTAGTCTATAAAACTAACAGATTCAATCTCTTCATACAGAGCCACATGAAAATATGGGCGCAAAAATAAATGGAGTTAACGCAAAAAAAGTGTTCGTACCGTGTACTCGTATCCGCCATCAGAGTAGTTGTTGAATGTACTCATTACTTTGACTGTCCTGAAGCCTGCATTGTATTTGAACACCAAGCGACCATTCACAAGTTCCAAGCTGATAAAATGAGTGGGAATCTGCAGGTCATTAGCTGCATACAGCAGTACTCCATTTGGAACAAGAGAACGGAACCTTACGGTGATCACAAATCTGACAGAAAAAACACAACATCATAAGATCAGTAAATTGATGAGAATAACTTTTTATAACAAGGATCGAATTACAGAGTCATAACTTAGCTAACAACGTTTACAATGAAGACAACTCTCTAGAATCACAAGAATGAACTGTCACTAAAGCTGTCTTACTAGAGCGGGATTCGTGTGACTTTGAAAGTAGTCATACGTTTTCTCTGGTTTGCGAGAATCAGATTAGTTCAAGAAAACGAGATTTGCCTTACGTGACCCTTCCTGCGCTTGTCACGGGTTGCCTGTTTTCCCGCGCTTGCCACAGGTTGCCTGTTTTCCGCGCAAGCCACAGGCTGCCTGTTTTCCAGCGCTTGCACCCGGTTACAAATTTTTGCTTCGAGTTATTTTTGGTTTATACTCAAATTGCCGCCGAAGTAATTGTCTCTGTGGTTATTTTCATGATTTCAGTTTCCGGCGCTAATAATTAGAAAATCGTTCTGATGTTTCTACTGAAACTAAAAAATACACGAATGTACCAGTGCTCACCGGTTTCTAGTGTAGTTTAATACTTCCGAACTTGAAGAGAAGGCGATATAATCAGAGCCTTCCAAGCGAGCTTCGTCTTCTCTTGATGTATTCCGCAGGGGTGGATACGGGCGACCACAAGTGGGAGGTGGTAGTGTGGGGGCGGGGTGGTAGGAAGGGCCGTTGGTACGACGTTCAGTTCAGGTGATACTCCTGCTAACGACACATGCTGGCTTCGTCCTGAGAAGATGTTCACAGCTCTGAAATAACAAATACAATACATAAAGATGTGCTCACTATAAAATTATTTCACAACAACAAATGACAATGCAAAAGAAGTACGTCAAATAAGAGGGCAATGATAAATTATTCAATTTCTTGCTAATCAATTCAGTGAGTTTTGCTGTGCATTGCTGATTGTTTTTGATGTTGTATTACGTTGGTTTTCATATTGCGTGGCCACCAATGTATAACCAATGCCCCAATGGGAGGAGGCGGACTAAGTAACCGGCAAGTGCCGAAAAATTGCATGTATTACACGTATTGGTCCTTTGATTGGTTTAGAAGTTTACAAAACCAATGAAGTGCGAGGTCCACTCAAAAACTGTGCATCTAGCGAATGATGGAAATCAATTATTTATTTTCTTTAAAACAGACTCTCCAGATGCACAATGTAATTTACTACCGCTGATGTGATAGAGAGCGTTTCAAATGACTTTCGAATGTTTGTTTTTTTACTTGTCCGCCTCCTCCCATTGGGGGGGGGGGGGGGGGGAGGGGGGGGGGGGGGGGCTTTGCGTTTTTGTGGTGATATCATCTGGCATACGTAACGTTTCCGGAACTTGGCACCGGTTACACGTTTTCCCGCGCTTGACATTGACTAAAAATTTTCCCGTGCTTGATACCAGTATATACGCACTTTTATTATATAGACACGAGTGTTTTACTGGAAAATAGACCACTCGTAAAATTCATACGAAACTACATCCGGGACCCGAGTGGCGTATTTTCCATATCCTCACTAGTGAGGATATCGATGACGTAATTTCCCGCTTTTGCATGGCTTTTTGTGCAAAGCTGCCAAACGCCGGTTGAAAAATGGCGAGCGATAGATTCGTGAATTCACTTGAAGCTGACACGGAAATCGTTCACTGAGGACGGTAGGAAAATGCTAAAACGAAGAAGAAAACTTCATATGACTTAAAATTATTCAAGGAGTTCCTTGAAAGTGAAGACGAAAGGAGAGAAATTCAAGAAAGTCCAGCCATCGAGTTGCAAGAGTTCGCGGATAAAGTTTGTGCTTTTGTGGTTTGTCTATATAATAAAAAGAAAATTACACGGTGGCTTGAAGATATGAATTTTATTTTCTCGTGGTAAAAACAATATTTTACTCATTCGCTGCGCTCATTCGTAAAATATTGTTTTTACCACTCGAAAATAAAATTCATATCTTCGCGCCGCCGTGTAATATCCTCTATATATGTATTTGCTTCGAGTTTAAATATCAATTATTATTATTATTATTATTATTATTAGTTCTGATTGGTCAGTTGCACCATTTGCTGGATCCAAGATTGCCTCTGTGAGAACTTTAGTTTTAGTTTCACAACAGTCATTAATAAACCGCTCTGTCGTTTGTTGTTATTCTCACAACTTTAGTTCTAACAACTTACTGTCCGTTTACTTCCAGGATATTCATGCCTCCAACGAATGCATCGATAACAGGAAGATCCCTGGGTATGGCTGTTCTATCATCCACACCTCCTATCCACAAACTACCATTGAGGCGAACTGGGCCCGTTGCGAACCCATCACCAGGTGTTGGCAAGACATTACCATCAAGGATTACGTTGCTCCTGGTAAAATACAAAAAAAATCCATTAAAGCTAGTGCAATGGAGCTACGTCGCAAATTTTAAGATGCATAAAAATTAGCTCGAAATGGAAGGTAATCTTAAAATAACAAGTGAAGTGAACATGAATAAATGCTAGATCAAGTCGAATTACTCAGAAAAAAAGAGTCCCGGGAGTCGAACCCCGTGACCTTCCAGGTACCACTTGGATGCTCTAACCACTGAGCTATGAGGGACTTGTGGTGAGCAAGGCGACACCTGGAAAGTCATGATGGTCATGGAAGGTCATGCATGGGTTCGAAATTATGCGCAGTAAGGTTGCGCAGTACAATTAATATTTTCGTCAGTGTTTTCGAAAACCTCCGTTTCGCCGTCCACGCTAATACGATAGGGCTCCGTTTTCAAATGAATGACGTCAGGGTTCACGAAAGCTTCCGTTTTCGCTGTCTACACTTAAACGATAGCGCTCCGTTTTCAAATGTCTCCACTAATGACTATGGACAGCGTTTTGAAATGTATGCGTTTTCGATCGTTGTAGGGTGGACGATAGGCGAAAACGCATCGAAAGGTATGCATTTTTCAAACGAAAACGCATTAGTGTGGACGGGGCCTCAGCTATATCAAAGTCAATAAAGTTTCACTCACCCAACTGCACCAAATTCAATTCTCACAGTATGGTAGGCGCCATCATTAAGTGTCTCATCTTGGCTTACAATGGGAACGAACATACTCAGATCTTCGGCGTATACTAAATAAAGATTGCCATGGAAAAGAGCCAGATAGAAGACAGGACCCTGCAAAAACACCAACACCCAGTTAGTACAAAACTTTAACCACTGTAAACCTCTGGAACAATTGGCTCAAAAAGGATTTTTGTTGGGCGTGTTTATAAGTTACCTCTCCACTATAAACTAGAACACCACTGGGAGACAATGTTTTGAAGGTGACTTGTAGTGACACCATTTGTGCTTGACCTGTTTCCGCAGCAGCGTAACTGTTACCAAGGAATCGAATACCTTTCTCCACCTGAAAAAAAAAGCAACAAGAAATCTAGTTACAATCCTGTCAACAGAATACATAAGTACATTAATATCTAATTTATATACTCTTCTCTAAACTGCCATGTTCTCTTTCCAATGCAAGAACTAACTGTAGAACCCGACCTTAATATTACTTATCAAGGTTCTAAATACATGTATGGCCGGAATTCTCTTCACGATAGCATTAAACTCTTTCACTTAAGCCCCGATCCAACGGTCTCAAAATTTGTCTTGTGAGATGTGAGACCATGCCGTGTCAAACGGTCTCAACAATCTCTCACTGGGACTGAAAACAATGTTGAGAGGAGTTGAGAGAGCGTGTCAAACGGCTTTAACATTTCAGAACAAAAGAAATGTTGAGAAGATGTTGAGACAAAGTTTAAAAGAAATCAAACTCTTCTCAACATTGTTGAGATGGGGGTGTCAAAACGGACTCAACATCGCCTCTCAACAAATGTTGAGACCGTTTGATCGGGGCTTTACTCGATTTAAAAGAGCTAAAACTTGATCATTCATAACTTTTGACATCTTTTGTTTTGTTGATGCACGTTACCTTAGTATTATGCGTGTGTGCGCGCGAGAGTGCTTGCGTGTATGCAGGCGAGTGCGTGCATGTGTAGGTGCATGCATACGTGCGTGTGGGCGCAAGTGCATCTAGCACTAAGGTTACTTCCAGTAGACAGTAAACTTGGCCTCATTCTCTAATATAATATCAATATGTGATCCTTCTCTTACCCTTGGTAGCAATCCAGAGAAGCTCACACCCTTTGATGACTGGGTAAAGTTTGCGCTGTCAAGTTGCCGCTCCACAAGGAATCCAGACGAATAACTAGTAATGCTGATATTTCTTAGAGCCCCAGCATATGAAGCGCTGACAGGACCACTAATTACACTGCAAGGAAAGGGGACAAATGAATCAAATACTAATTAGCATTACGAACACAGAACAGGTCTGTAAAACTAGAGGAAAACAAGAAGACAAAACATGAAATATGGCAAAACAACGGTTAAATTTCAGAGCACAACGCAACAACAAACATAATTACTAATTAAACTCAAAGTAAATATGAAATCGTTTAAAAATATGAGCTTTCGGTTGCCAGTCTGCAACCTTTGACAAATAATGGATAAAAAGCGCGAAAATGGAAATATATTATGGTGAAACATGTGATTGGCAACCGAAAGCTCATATTTTTAAACTTTTAACCAGAGAACGATTTCTTAAATTTTATCCTGGTTTCTCATCCATTTTTAAACTCAAAGTATTAATTCTCTTTACTGGTGACAGTGTATTGATATTGATCACTCTTGAAAAAAAATTTTAATCTAAAATATGGAGGCTGTGAACAGTCTACTTAGGACCGTGCTTTGGTGTCCGTAATAGTAAAACTGCTGTAAATATTCCCGGGACGTCAGTTACTATATGTTCGTTGTGGGTGCCTGTTTTCTGTTTCTGTTTTTTTGCTTTCAAATTTCCCGCACGCCGCCATGTTTTTTCCCCGCAAAGTTTGATGAGAGATTATGACGTTGTCGCGAGATTTCGATGTCGGCTAAAGTCAGCCTAATGCGTATTCCGTCTCAATAGACTCTCCGACAACGCAGTCAGGTCAAATTCTCAGTAATAAAAACATGGCGACAAGCGGAATATTAAACCGAACGCCAAACTCTTCTCATTCGAGCCAGAAGATATCGACTTAAAACGCCAGGACCAGTTAAAGAGAACCATACTTGGCACTAAAACTGTTCTTCAGCCGAGATTCCCATTAAATCTAAGCATAGTTTGAAGCCAACCTGTTGGGATCTTGGCCACCGAAGAACAGCCACTGTCCATCAGGAAGATACACAGGTGTGGGTGTCATTATCGTGCTGTAATCAACTGCACCACTGTCTGACGGACCCACAGGTCTGACCGTCAGACTGGCGTTCCTCAGACCTCGCACCACGTGCACTCTGTACCAGCGTCCATCACTGTACGAGTTTCCGTTGCTATGTACAGTATATGTTTGATTGGGTGTTTTAAAATAGAACGCCACTCTGCTGTCATTCAGGTATACTCCATATACATAGTCCTGAAAAGGGAAAACAGAACACAGAATCAGTTCAGGTTCACTGCTGTTATCGTCGTTTACCATGTCTAAAGGTCGGTACACATTAGGGGACTAGTCCCTGTAACATGTCCCCCGCAGCAGTTCACACGAAGGGAATTGTTGTAGGAGGGACTTGAAGCAAGGGTGTCCCGAGGACAAGCCCTTGAGCGTTCATACACGAGGGGACTTGTCCCCGGGAC
Organism: Desmophyllum pertusum; assembly: GCA_029204205.1. Lineage (NCBI taxonomy): Eukaryota > Metazoa > Cnidaria > Anthozoa > Scleractinia > Caryophylliidae > Desmophyllum > Desmophyllum pertusum. The sequence continues at coordinate 2,227,498 of MU827302.1, read as the reverse complement.
TAGTCCCTGCAATAAGTCCCCTGTAGCTTTGACAAGGAGGGGACTGGTTGCAGGAATTGTAACACGACTGTGTCCGAGGACAAGTCTCTTGAGCGTGCACACTTGAGGGGACTTGTTGCAGGGACAGTCCGATTTGGTCTTTGCTTTATTTATTTTCTTATTTGGTTGCAGGGACAAGTCCCTCGAACAGTTCACACGAGGAGTAAAGCATAATTTGACCTTCAATTCAAACCAGTTTGAATTAGTGGAACAAGTCATAGGGCCGACCAAACTTGGGTCTCCGAGATTTTCTGATGAAACTGGGTAGTTCACACTCGTGGTGTCCATTAAACGAGTGTGGAACTTGTTTTGTGTCCCATTTCGCAATGTTTAGAAAGTTTTGTCATGCGGTATTCTTGCAAGCAAATAAAACATTTTAGACACAAAATCCCTTCCGCCCTCCACGAAAATAAGCCCACAAAAAAGCCGTTTGAAAGGATATAAGCCCAGGGCTTAAATTCGAAATTTTACTGTATATAGAGTGGATAAGACAAGACAAAAAAATCTACAGACCTGTCCGTTCAAGACACTTGTAATGAAAGCCATTTTGTGGAATGTTCTGAACTCAAACATCATCTGTGACTCGCCAGTTATGTTGAACTCTCCCATCTGGTGCTTCACGTGTCCTTCTGGAATACCATAGAAACTGGATCCTGGAACTACGTCTACCTGGACAGCAGGCCTATTCAAACAACACAAATAAAATGCTCTTGATGAAAACTTTTAAACTATGAAATCATTATTTTAAATTAAATTAAGCATAATAATGAGGTTTGTCAGCTGAGAAAGGATCCCCAATAATCATAGCTCTATGACATTTGCACTAATTTTTGAAAGACAACGAGAATTTATATCAAATAACCGGAACAACTCAGTCACGCCTCTTTTATTTTGAGAGAACGTAGCAGGTCATCCTGAAAGTCTAAAGTTTGTTACAGTTTGTGAACAGATCCTAAAACTCAAAATATTTAGCTCTTACCTTAAAGTTTGTAGTTTTTTTCAGCAGCTACTAAATTTAGTGAATTTAGCAATGACATGAAAAACCGCTAATTAAAGAATTAGCTAAATTTAATGTAGAAAAATTTAGCAGCTGCTAAAAATAGTAACCTTAAGGTATCTGTTTGTGGCGAATGAAAATAAGAATGTAATGCAAAATGTGTTACTTAAAAGTGGTTTGTTATACCTTCTGGAGCAGAATGATCGATTTCCGTCCACCTCGACTGGGTTCCAAATATTTAGGGCCTCCTGGTTGAACACAATGTTATCGATGCAGCCATCAAAATACCGGTCAGTCTTGTTTATCTGGAAGTCAAAAAGCAATGTTTTTACAACGAGGTGATTACCGCAAAGAATTAAGCAATACTGTAAGAACATCATATTGGCTGGATAATGTGAACACTTTCATGTGTATGCGATTTGTTTAATTCTTAAAAATGCTTTTATTAACCCTTTCACTCACGTCCATTAATGTCATTCTAATACTTAAGTCTGTATCTAAAACCCTAGTGCGTGACCATTCAAATGAAATCTACTGAGCAGTACTTTCATGTGGTACTGTTTGTTATGCTGTACAAGGTGGTTCTAACTTTTCAGTCTGTGGATGAAACCCTAGTGTGTGATCATTCAAATGAAAGCTATTGAGCAGTACTTTCATGCAGAACGCGTAGAATACAGGTTGTACAGAAAGCAGAACAGCTGCTGGTTACAAAGGGGACACTTAACATGATAGGGAGTGGACCATGTGTAACAGAGTTCACTCACCATAACTCCATCAGGCAGACCTCCAACATGAATGTGATCATCAATGCTGAAGTCCGTGGACAGGTACGCAGGTATTATGTCCGTGGTACCCTCGTATGTGCGGCTGAAATTTCTACTGTGATCTGTCACTGTCAACCGTCCTTCCTTCTCATAGCTACAGGAATAAAAACATACACAGAGAATGGAGGGAGTCAGCTTATTTTGTGACTGTTCTTTTTGCAGGACCTGTCAAAAAATCACTCGTTTTCCAGGACTTTTCGATCTCGGAAAATGACAAAACAAAATTCCAGTACTTTCAATAGGCCAATTTCGATATATTAAAATTCTAACTTGGCTCCCCGCGAGGCTTAGGGGAATAAAACAAAAGAAATCTAAAAAAAATCACATCGAGGTTGAGGGATGAATAAATAATTTATTTAGTTTTATTCCCCTAAGCTTCGGAGCCAAGTTAGAATTTTTATTAATATATCGAAATTGGCCTATTCAGGATTTCAAGGACCTGTACGTTTGGCTCATGTTCCTTTGAAATTTTGTACAAATCACATGAAACATTAATTTCACTCGAGGACTTGCTTTTTTTCCTATCATTTACATAGAGTAATCCTAATCCTAGTTGCAAGCTGATTTTTTCTTGTTGCACTGAAATCACTGATTACCGTTAGGGTATAAAACTATTTTACGTCACATAACACGAGTGACAACTGACCGTGTGGCGTACGCTGTATACCAGTACCCAGGCCGTACTCGCACTGCCCAGTTGGTGATGGTAATAGGTCCTGTACCAAGGTTGTACTGGAACTTCACATACAATCCACTCTCTAGAGTCAGAGCCACGCTTCGAGCCTGTGTTAAACAACAAAATACATGCATGTGACGTGACGACAAAAGCGTGAGCAACGTGACACACGGGCAGCCCAAGCTCACAATAAAGAACTTGCGTGACATTGGCGGTGTTATACCTTTGGTATTTTTGTAAGGCCACTACATAACATCTGACAGACAATATGACAACAGAATACCAAGAGTGGCAAATTCACCAAGTTAGAAAAATTCCCATACAAATCGTTATGAAGTAATTCTTAACGGTCGATAGTGTAACGCAACACCGCTTGCGTTCAATAGTCACGTGCACCTCACTCATCCACTGAGCTCTCGTATCATGAGCTTGGGTTGCCTGTGCGCGAAGTTAACATCCATAATCAACGATATGAATTACAGTCAAACCTCCACTAACTGCCACCTCTCTATAACGGCCAGGATTTTTTTTTCCCAACCGTGAACCAATCCATACACTTTATCCAATTCTTACTGAAACTTCCTTAAAACGATCACCTCTGAACAACGACCAGTTAATTCTGCCCCAAGATGGCCGTTGTAAAGAGGTTGAACTGTATTTCAAAAATATTATCAGCTTACCGCGCTACTGGACCCATCAGACAAGTAAATAAGCGAGCCCTGTACGCGTGTAGCCCTGAAATCCACTCTTATTTCAGTGTACTTGGTGTTGTTTATCAAGCGGGCTGTTGGGCTGTACTGCACAGTTGTACGTCCTTGAACGTTCAGAGCAAGACGAATCTAAAACACAAACATAAGTTTATTTGGTGCATTAGTTCACTAAACCTATCAGCATCCTTGGTAACTTTCAACAGGAGATTTGTAATGACTGACGAAAAACTAAAATCAAAGTAATCACAACAGTTTCCAATAACTGTTATTACAGTTGAGCCTGTAGTCAAATATTCTTTTGTTTTCAAAAGTATGCAAACGAGGCTAATGGGTCAATACAATGCCAGATTAGCCTGTGTACATCCCCCTCCTCCCCTAAAAAAAATCGTCCTTTCGCGCCGATTTTTCCTGGAGGGGGAGATGACGGATGTGACACAGGCTATGCCAGATTGAGCCTTTCGCCTCGTTTGCATGTCAAACCGCTGACATCTGTAATAACTTTATAACAGCTATTGAATGTTGAAAATAATTACCGGTAATGGTATGTGTTTGCAATGTTTTTGGTTTTTGCTAAGCTCTGATTGACTGAAGAAACGCGTGTAGCAACATGCTCTAACCAATAAGCACGCTGTTAATTCAACCAATCAAGAGCAAAACCACAACCAATGGTAATTTTAGCCTCTGTGCATTTTCCCGCGCTTAGCGCCGATTGCATGTTTTGCTTCAAGTTCTGATTGGTTTGTTGCATTATTTGCATTTGTTGCGATTGGCCAGCTGTGACTGCTAATCGGTTTTCGTTTTATGACAATGATTAGAAAACCGCTCTATTTGGGTCCACGAATTGTGATATCAGAAAACTCGCGGTAGAAAGCTCGGGAAAAGTGGTGGCAGTCCAAACACGGTTGGATATGCCTCACACCTGATTGGCTGAATAAACGGCACCTTCACTGTGATTGGGTAAAGTAGATTGCTCGATAGACCGCTTGCAGTCTGTAACAACCAAAAATACTTCCAGCTAGCGGTCTATTTATGGATGCCTTATTAGCATCGGCAATGTGTTTTGGCTTTAGTTGTAGTACGTTTTCATCTATTCCTTTTATTTTGTGCCTACTTATTGTAATCGCCACTTGCTTAAAATTTCTGTTTTCATAAACCATTTGTAGTTTGCTTTATGATGATCACTAAGATGCTGTGTAATGTTCTCGGCTAATTATAGTAAGACATGATAAAGCATAAATAAGCACTGGTGACCTCAGTACAGCACCCCTTTTCTCTTAAGATCGTACGAGTGTTTATTCCTGGGGCGCGAACGTAAAAATGGCGATATGGACCAGAAGGGATTGCACCGCACCTCGTCTCGCCCCAATCCCTTCTCGTCTCATACCCTCGTCTTTTGCTCCTTGAACGGAATTATTTCCAGAGAGAAAGAGACTGCAAGCAGTCTAACCTTACCAAGCTCAGCAAGTACAATTAATACCTAACTGCTTTAGAGCATTCATTTTTTAGAGGATATTTTACCTTGGCAACATATTCTCTGGCTCTCCTCAGCTTTTCCTCCAGTACTGACATATTTTGTTTCAGTTGGGCTTGTAAGTTCACTGTTACATTCTTGAGTCTATCAGCTTCTTGTACCTTGTTATCCACACTACCCAATGATCTACTCGCATTTTCCACTGTAACAAGACATCAGATTAACACAACTTAGTCTTCCAGTGAGTGACGAAATAATCTTGGCTGTGTGCGCTTGGACATTCATATATTCTGTTCTCAAACACTAGTGTGTGTGTTTCATCCGATTTCCAAATACCTCGAATTTCGTCAGAAATTCTCCACTACGCGTCGTATTTTCAACTCTCTTCTCGGTGTTTGGAAATCGGATTAAACACCTTCTCTGGCGTTTGATCAGTATATTACGTCAACTCATCCAGTAATTGCTTTAACAGGGTTTGTACCCTTTTTCAGCAACAATTTTCCAGAACTTTTTCCAGGACTCCTGCAGATTTTCCAGACTCCAAAATGCAAAAGCTATTTTTTCTTCGACGCATCCTTTTCACATTTACGAGAATTTCCTCCACCCGATTTAGTTTATTTTGTGACCGTTCTTTTTTCTCGCGACACTTAATTTTCGCTTGAATTTGCAAATTTCCAGGACATTCCAGGACCTGCCAAAACAAATCACTTGTTTTCCTCAAAAAGGCCAGAACGAAATTCCAGGACTTGCCAGGTTTTTCATGTTTTGTGTGTAGGTGAAAGAAGATAACCACATTATTTTTGTTGTCATTGATTTACAAGAAATCAAGTTTCTTACAATGCAGACAAATGTAAGATTCAAAATCCTTGACAAGACCTACAAGTAGCATGTGGTAATATTACAAAGCGTTCTGTAAGTAACAAGCTCTTTTGCAATGCCGTTTGATTTGCCAACAATCAAGTTAATTTAATTTAATCCACTTTCACTGCATACATATGATAGCTAAATAAATATAATATGATTAAAAAAATGAAAAGATACGAAAAATAACAATAACAAAAGAGATGCAGTGGGTAAAGACTACAAAGGACAAAAAAGAACCACACTAGCTAGTCCAACCAGAAAAACTATATTACACAAATCGAAAAAAGAATTACAGAAACGTTTACAAAAGTGGATTTCAAAGAGTACGTTCATTTACCCAAGATACAATGCTTAAGGTGAAGGCAAAAGTATTAAACTAACGATTCACAATCTTTGACAAGAACTCACATGCAGCACAAGCTTACCATTATCAAATGCCTGGTTCATCAACACCCCAGCCCTCTCTGCTGATTGGTTAATGGATTGCATCCTCTGCTCCAGTCTGTTCACTTGATCCAGTAGAGCCGGTACTCCAGTGTTCACTGGCTCATAACGAAATCTTGCCTCGTTAACAGAATCACTAGCAGTCTGGGCATCAGACACGATAGAGTGAGGGCTGCTTCCTACTTCTGCAGCTTGAACCAGTGAGTCTCTACTGGACTGTAACGAGCTGTAATCGGCATCAACTGATGTCCCAGTCATCACAGCATTCCTGTACGCCTGGCTTGACGAGGTAACATTGGTGCGAAGTCCTAAACAGAGGAAGACGTTACATCTAAGTTATGTTCTAAGTTTTATAACAACAACAACACTTAAAGTTCTGCTATATGTATATATATAGTTGGTCACATGACGCAGTAGCAGTTATCTGCATAAATTAAACTATCACACGATACACTTCTTAAGGGGAAATTTCCAATTTGAAACGCATCTTTGACAAGAAAAATTAGCCTACTCCAAAAACAAGGAGAGAATTGGCGATTGTAACATTAATTTGATTGAAAAACCTAAGACTCACAGCCTTGCTAAGACTGATCGTGTTTGGATGAAAAGCAACTGAATCGCAGGGATTTGAAAATCTTGCCAAGCTTCTTCTTTTGTAGCCTGCCTGGGAATGATCAGCTAATTTTATTATTATTATAATGACAAACATAGCTGGATTTACCTGGTAAGTTAGCATCTCTTTCTAAAGTACTGTTAAGAAGAACTTCACTCTCATCTCTGGAAGCAGCAACCCTTGTTTGGAGGTCAGAGCTAACTAGTGTGAGATTCTGAAGCTGAAATAAAGTTTTAAAACAGTTTGTTAGTTGTTGGAAGTGTTCAATGCACATATCACGTTCGCTTTACCGAGAAACTAGATACATGTAGTTCACAGGCATGACACTCGGATGAATAAACACAACATTGCAAATTGAACATAATCCCAACTTATGGGAGGCTGACAAGTTGGATATTTACATTAGCGTGGCAGAGGAATTGAACTTGAGGCTTTCATGTTATACCAAAAGAGTGGTCAGAGTGGAGGGTTTGAACTCAAATGTGACACGCTGCATTGTCGGTCACACAAGCCAGGGTCATTGTAATGTGTTCTTGGGCATGACACTTTACTCTCACAATGCAATGCAATGCAATGCAATGCAATGCAATGCAATGAATGCAATGCAATGAATGCAATGAATGCAATGAATGCAATGCAATGAATGCAATGAATGCAATGAATGCAATGAATGCAATGAATGCAATGAATGCAATGTATATATGGGTACCAGTGAACTGTTAGAAGGGCAACCTGATAAAATGCTGGAGTGTAGCCTGTGATGGACAAGCTAACATCTCATCTACAGGGAGTAGAAATACTCGTAGTCGTTTGATGCTACAGAAACTGGGATAAGCTAGGGTGGTATGCGACACATTGGCTGACAACAAAGACACTAGACAACAGAAAGATTGCTGCATTAAGCAAAAGGGAATCAAAGGGGCACTATCGTGAACATCACGCCAAAAGACAAGTTATTTACTACAATGGAAACCTAAAAATAATGGTCCAGTTTTGTTAAAAATTACTATATTAGTGTACTGAAGCTCAAAGAAGTGCTATCACGAGTTTACCCATGCAGGAGTTTTTTTATTTTTTTATCTCAACTTGAAAAGTCGGGCAGACTTTTTCAAACTCTGCCATTGTGTCTTGGAAAAATCACTAAAAACTAATTACGGTTAGCTCGCTCTCCCTTCAACGATTCACTTGATATCTTCCTCTTGATGTTCTAGGCGCATTTTGTGTACTGGTCATAATTTTAGCACCGTTTTGACCAAAAAAGCCCCAAAATCCCTGTGATAATGCCCCTTTAACTAGCCTGTGCTAGGAATTAACTTACCCGGTTCATAATTTCTTGTAATGACTTGTTGACTTGCTGTGAGGTTTCCAGTGACTGATTTCCCAGCAATGCTACTTCTTCGAATGTTTTGATAGCGTCAACTGCGCGTGCTCCGTGGGACAGAGTACTGTTAAAACACACTAAACATAAAACACAACATGTCATCAGGAGACAAACTGACTAGTAGAGGTTTAGAAAACACAAATAAAAAATATTAATGGTCGCTTTGTGAAGAAGAAAAAAAAAAGATTAAAAAAACCATAGTGAAATAATCTCCCTCAAACAAGACTGTTACAATAATTTTATTGTCTTCTGTAAATGATCTATTCCATGGCTGGCACATTTAGAAGAATTATTCCTACATTTTTCAAGTTCGTCGTTCGTCGTCTCAATCTTCCCAAATCATTATTTTTTTCCTTTTTAGTAAACCATTACTAGTCTGACGTGTCAGCCGTCTCCTCGCCCCACCCCCTCGCCTGGCCTCACACAGGGGGGGGGGGGGGGGAGTTGGGGCGAGGAGACGGCTGACACTTCAGACTACCATTATACACGTTCAATTTTGAATACGATTTTGAAAAATGTACCAGGTTAAGTGACATATTGAGGGAATAACATTACAGATGGCAAACAAATTCAGACCTCTTTACAATCATGAAGATTAGGATTGAATAGATGATTTAACTCACCTTTGCCTTTGTTTGGCTAAAGAAGTTAGATCAGCAGCATGTTTAGTAGCATTTTCCATCACCGTTTGGTTCGCAGCAGATAACTCTGGACCAACAGCTGTTAAAGAGTTCTCCAATGTGCTAATATCTCCTTGTAAACCACCTAGAAGGTCGCTAGCATTCTACAAACCAAAATATTTGATTATCTACTTATTAAGCAATGCTTAGCATTACATTTCTGGAAAGTAACGATCGAGTCTCATTCTAAACAGACTATATTTCGCATCCCCTGATTTATTTCTTTAACCCTTTCACTCCCAAGAGTGCTAAGTTCAAAACTGAGGAAAAAATCTTGAATTTCATTCATCAAAATAGTCAAAAACAAACAGCATCACTTGAAAGTACTGCTCAATAGCTTTCACTAGGGTTTCATCTACAGACTCAAAAGGTACAAGGTACATTTATTGACTCAAGGTTTGACTCTGGGAGTGAAAGGGTTAATACATAATCACAACCACACACAATATTACATGGAACAATTTCAGGCATACACCGTATGGAACATAGTGACATTGCCCGCAACAAGTGTGTGGAATGTTCAATGTTTGTCAGAGTTAGTAGATACTATAAAACGTAACAGCAAACCATTTATTATAAGCATATACAGTCACCTCTCTCAAAGCGGACATTAGTGTAAAGCAGACAGTTCTCTACTTAACTTTTTCCTCCTTTTATGTATCTTGAATTGTATTGCAGTTGCATTTATGTATTTTATCTTTTTGTAAACAGTTCATAATTTAATAAACTTGTAAGTTGGTGACTTCCTTGACTTGTTGTTCATATCATACATTACCTGGTAGTGGCTTTCACCAGTGGAAACATGTTGGCTACTTCTGTTTAAAATTCCATTGACTGTTTGAAGCAGCTGGAGCGCATTATCAGTTGAATTTCGTGCTTCACTTATTAGGTTCTGTTGAATAAAGTTTAGGAATAAGTTCAGTCTGTAAGTACTTACAGTGTGTGGTGGGGTGGCCTAATGCTAGCACATTGAACTTAGGATGTAGCTGTCTGGGTTTGAGCGCCGGCCAGAGTCATTGCGTTGCAGGGCACGAAATTAACTTTTTTTTCAAGGAGCCATTTGGCTCCTAAATATTCCAAAGTGGTCGCCACTCCAAAAGTTAGTCGCCATTTTTTCCAATAAATTCAGCACCAGAGACACAATCCATTGGCATACATGACGTATTCTTGGTTGCATCTGACGTCATCAAAATTCTAAAATCTAAACTGTTAATTCTACAAAGCTATTCTTTTCACATATTCTACACATACAAAACATTAATCTCTATGCAAAGTTTGGTATCGATTCAGTGCTTCGTTTCGAAAATAAAGCATTTTGTAATTTGCGATGTCCCGGATGAACGTGTTTTTGAACTGTCACAAAAACGGGTATTTTATGTCATTTTTAAATTTTTATACGTGATAATAGTTTAGAAGTGATATCTAAAGAGTTTTGAAGTGAAAGCTAATGATATTGATGGTAGAATCTACTCTACTTCGTGTACAGTATTATGGCCGCCATTGGTGTCCCAAAGAAGGGCACCAACATGGCGGTTGCATACTAAATACTGCAATTTTCTGAAAATTATTTTCGTAATAACTCGGCTATGAAAAACGATACAAAGCTATAATTTGGACAGAACGTTTATTTCTGCCTGCTCTATAAGCTGTTAATTTTCTGATATTGTTCATGCAAGCGAACAGTCTTGGTAACATTGATGCAAACCACCAATTCAATGGTTTCCACACGGCTTGCAAAGCGTTATAGGGCGTTTTTGTGTACTCAGTTGAGAGAAACTTTGTTGACGTCTTTTGGCCCATATTTCTCGTTATGAAAGCAAAACAATTAGACCAGAGAAATATTGTTTTATAACTTTAATCTATTGTGTGACTTTTTTATGGCAAAGTTAGAACTGAAAACTTCAGGTAAGATGTCAGAATTCTAGTCGGTGTAGTCTAGACTAATTTTCAGGATTTGGTCGCCAATGTGGAAAACGTAGGCGCATTGGCGACTGCATCAGGCTCAATTTCGTGCCCTGCCGTTGTGTTCTTATATGCAAGACACTTGACTCTCATATTGCAAGCTGTTAGGGCAACCTGACAGAATGTCAGAATGTCATGAACTCTCACACTATAGATTAGGGATTGTTTGTTCTCTTTGGGCGGTGACGTTAAGCCGTTAAGTGGCCTTGTCTCCTAAACCTTCTCATACTAAATTAGTAGGGGACGTTAAAGAACCCACATGTTCGAAAAGAGTATGCCTACTTGGCGAAGCTAAATAAATATTACAGCGGTTACTTTCCATTATCAACAAACTGAGTGCAGTACAGCATACCGTTGTTTGATTTATCAGAACAAGAGCTTCATTAGTGTAGGAAATGACTGCTACAATCTGAGGTTCCATTTGATCAAATAATGCATTTGAAGCCTGAAGTCTTCCTTCTGCATCCAGCGCAGTGTTGCTGAGATTTGCTGACATGTTCTTGTGAGCTGTTACATTGTACATGGCCGACATAGCTAAGGAGGACGCAGCCTGGACATTCTGTAGCTCCTCGTCAACTTCTCGCACTTCACTATCATACGACATGTGCATGATGGAATTAATACCAGCCAACACACTGTCTGCATGCTCCTTTAGTCGTGTCAGTTCAGCCAATATTTCAGCAACTACAGCATTCAACGCTGAAAAAAATATATCAATAATAATCATGACATGTCATGACATGACATCGACTCCAAAGCTTGCTTTCGTCTTTCCTCACTTGTTTATTTTGTCTTCAGTATTCCCCAATTTATTCTGCTTGCTCCATCACAGTCGAAAATTACATTTGTCAGTAGAAACATCACTTGTTGCCCTGGTTGTCTAAACATTCGTAGCATGTGAACAGGCTAGTCCTTAGTGGGGTATAGGGGGCCTTCCTTGGCCACCGAGGCTCCCCAGGACGACAGGGGCCACTTTATAACCTATACCCCAATACGGAGCCAGTTCACAGGTTACAGGTTGTGTACAAGTCCAATTTCTAACTGTAAAGTAAAACCAATAAGTTAACTGACCTGTCACATTGTCCTTTGATGACTGTGTGTTGGCATTCAGATCTTCAATGCGGCGTAACTCACGAGAGACGGAGACTTTCAAATCCTCACTTTCTTGTGATGTTCTTGACAACTGAAGACAAAGAAAATATCACATCAAACTAAATTAACCCTTTATAGCCAATATTCTTCTAGAAAGGCAAATATCTCTGAAACAAATTACCTGTTTTTTATCAACGTGTTGTACTAAAGAACAAGGAGTTTTATTCTAATGCAAGACTGTAAACATTTCTAATTTTCCTCCTGGATTTTTGAGCGAAAAGTGAAAACTGAACAAGAGAAAAATAACAAAACACAAAAACTGAAGGCAAGGAATTTCTTGCAATCACTTCGATTTCAGACTTTTCTCTCGTAATTTTCACTTCTTGTGCAGTAATCCAGGATGAAAAAAGTAGTGACAGCTCGCAGTCTGTGCTGATTCATTTTAGGTCATCATTCAAACATTCCATCCAACAGTTTGTCAGTTTACATTTTCTCTTTGGAAATGAATCACCTACAATCCCAGACAACATTTCTTGAAACATTCCTACTCCTCCCCCGATCAATATTGTGGCAAGTGTAGGTGATTTTAACGTTTTTATGCCGCGCTACAACAACATCTATTAAAAGGGGATGGGGTGCAACATATGTCAAGGTTTCCGTCCGAGATTATTGCAGCTTTGTAGCATACACGAACCTGTCCAAAGTTGGCGATGATTGCTTGTGACAAACCCAGTAACTGGAGAGATGATTTACAGTGAAGACGACGCTACCGTTGCCACTTGACAAGTTTTTGCTTAATTTTTGACATCTTTTTGACAACTTTTTGACGACTTTCGGATAGGTTCCGTTTGACTTGACCAATCAAAATCCAAGGAGTGTTGGAGGCGGAGTCGTGAAATTTGTATGGTTTTAGTTTCTAGTCTAGTTCAAATGTGGCGCCACAAAACGGAACCCATCAAAGTTGTCAAACATATGTCAAAAATTCATCAAAAACTTTGTCGAGTGGCAACGGCAGCGTCATCTTCACTGTAACAAAAAGTTCGAACAAATGGTTGGTACCAAAATAACTTTGTTCAACTTTATGACTTGTGGAAATTAATAATAAATTAATTGACGACAATGAAGACTGTATATGGCAATTAACCAAAAAGACACAATTATAAAAGAATGTAACTACACAAAAAGAACCTTTCTTAGTTTGTAATACTTCACTTATATTTTCAAATCTTACCAAGACTTGCAGATCATTAACGGTCTTGTTTGGAGTGCTATCCTTTAGCTGGGTGATGTTCTCAAGAAGACCTTTTACCAACGTCTCAAATTCTGCTGAAGATTGCTACAAAATAAAAAGACAACAAAGTTTAAATATCCTTTCAGTCCCAAGCTTGTATTGGAATTTTAGCCCAGTTCCTCTCTCCTACGTGGACATTAAGGCAGATATCGAAGGGGAAAAGGAGGACATGCTTTATATGCCCTCTCCCTAATCTCCCCACGTTTTATCTTGCAAGTGCGCTCGTATTACAGCAATATTTTTTCTAAAGAAGCCTCTGCGGAGGTCAGAGAAGCCCTACAAGCTAAGACACCCAATCCAAAGTTTTTGTGTAAACTACGCTTGAATTATTAAGGTACACTCGCTAATGCACAAAATGGCTCCTGAACAACGAGAGAAAGACATCAATTCATTCTCCTGAGGTGGGAACAAACCAGAATCATTGATCGTGAGCTATTTTTTCCAAGAACACCGTAAAACGTGAAAACGTCGGCCCGACTTTTTCAAGTTTCATTCCACTTCCTTCCCACCCGTCCTTAGTTTTGTTGGCCATATAATAAATCATTTATTGTACAAGCTTGTTCGGTCAAGACGGTGTGATATTGGCCTCATACTTTTTTGCGTGTTTCTGGACTCAAAAAAAAAATAACTTGGCCAATATCCCACATTTTGACTGAACAATCTTGGTCAATAACCCATATGTATACATTTTGAACTGGACAAACTAACCTGAGCTTCAGTGATGAGACCCTCTACGTTAATCAACTCTGGCCATAACTGTTTCAGGTTAGAAACCGTATCAGCATCTTGTTGTGCGTCTTTCAACATCATTAGAGTTGTATTCAGATGGCCTTGTAAGCCAAGTCTGGTACAAAGTGGGCATGCTGTAACAACATGACACATCATGGTTACCACCCGTGAACAAAATTAGTACTGTAGTGCAGTCAAATCTCCCATAAGCGGACATCCTCGGGACCAGAAAAAGTATCCACTTAGGAGAGGTGTGCACTTTTGGGAGGTTAAAAATGTAGTGTTCATATGTAGGTGATTACGTGACTAAGTGTCTGTTTACGGGAGGTGCCGCCTACAGGAGGTGTCCGTTAGCGGTAGTTAGACTGTAGTAGTATAATGTCTACAGTATTAGTAGAAATGGTAAACTAAAGTTCTTCATCATTCACTCATTAAAACAGACTTTTCCCAGACCAGAAAACAATTTTCACTGAGCATATGACTGATCAAATGAAAAGTGGCCAATTTACACTTTAATCAAAAACTGCAGCAGCAACTTTAGAATAAATTTCCCTGACATTGACAAGAAATTTAGAATTCTCATAACCTTGAAAACAAATTCTGACTTCCCCCTAACCTTGGAAAAAAAATCCTGACCTGTGACACAACTGCTACGTGTTCTCTAATTAACAAGTAGCATGTGCAAGTACTTACAGTCACAGCCATTTCCTGAGAAGTTAGTATGTTGAATCATGCAGCGGTCACACACTCTGCTGGTCACGCCAGGCTTACAGTGACACTGGCCGTAGGTGCGGTCACATCGCGTGAAATTGTTTGAACCAGTTTCGTTGCAGTTACAGGCTGAAGAAAACACAAAATGATGTTAAATACGATGAAGGGATGGATTCACTTTGAATTCTTCATAATTATTTGATGGATTATGATACAGTAACAAAGATCACCATACACGTAAAGGCTCTGGCTTATTGACGGGTTTTAATGTGTTGCTGCCTTCTATTGCGTGTTGTAGATGGACAATTAATAATTATTAATAATAATTTTGGTTACAATATGAGCCAAGGACATGTTTATTAAGGCTCAAATAGATCATCCATGCTACATAATCAGTGAAGTTGCATCAATCCTGTGACGATCTGTGAACCCAAACCCTTCTTGAAACATTTAGCCTAAATTTTTCAAGTTTGTCATTTGTAATCTATCTCAATGTTCCCTAATCGAAACCATCCCTGATCATTTCTGGTTTGTAATACCTCTTTGGTATTTTTCTACTTTAGTAGTATTATTTTGAAGGATCGTTCGATTTGAAAATCATTTTTTATACATCACAAAAACGACTTTATACATCGTGACAAAAGCTCGTTTAAGAGCAATATGAAGGTTTAGCAAAATCGAAACATGATTTAATTACTTTCCCAGTTCTAAATGATTAAACGGATGGTATTGGTGATTTTGTAACATTACAAGATTTAGAAAGACAAGGAATCACTAGAACTCAAAGGGAATTGCCATCTCGGACATCTTCCCTTGCACAATCTTCTTTAATTTTCTGTTTGTCTCTTTTTAAGCAAAGATTATCAGTCAATGAGGTTAAACGTAATTTAACCAAGTTAACCGGTTAGCGGCTCTAAGGCTCAGAATTCAAGCAAGTTTTTTTTTTTCTCTCTCTCTCTTTTTCTACTGATCTAGTCAGTGTGGTGGGTTGCCCGGGGATGGGGGCTGATCCCATGGCTGGCAATCCCCGCAAGCTGACCACAGTCAGGTGGAAGCCCCCTGAATATCCCAGGCACCCATCCTCCATATACACGAGGCAGCTGGTTAACATTAGTTGAGGAAAAAAGTATATTTTACCTTGACATGTGGCACCAGGAAGTCCAAAGAATCCCCACTCACACAGGTCACACTTCTCGCCAAGGGTGTGGTTATTACACTCGCAGATACCCGACTCATTACACTGAAGTGAACTTGATCCAAACTTGTTACATTTACAAAGTGTACAGCCACTTGAAGTGAAGTTGTAACTGTATGGCTACCAAAAAAATAACAATAAATAAACAACAGTGTTGATCTCACTAATGTATGTACTATTCAGTGCTACAAATACAAAGTGATTTATGAAATGAATGAAATTATCCTAGCAGTGTGTAAGCAATGTAAGCAATTTTAAGGCTACGACAGGATTCCAACCCATGAACTCCGCGATAGTTACACTGGTGCAATGCTCTACCAACTGAGCTACGAAGACTCGGGCTAAAAAAGCAATTTGCTTAAATACAAACTGTGAGGATCATTTCATTCATTTCATCTTAAATCCGACCGCAGTTCATATCAATTAATATAGAGTATGTCTTTCATATATTCACATCATGTTGGAACGTCAAGTGCATACATCCTGAAAATTTTAGCCTAAACTTTCAAGTTTGTCATAACAACATAATTTACATCGATTGAATGTGTTTTAAAAATTAAAAATTAAAAAGCTTTAAAGTTTGTGCACAAACGTACAATACATGTCTCAACAAGAAGAATGCAACGCGGCTTATCTTATCTTCTTACTACAATAACTTACCCCACAACTGGAACAGTTCATTCCTGTCACATGGGGCTTACAGTCACACTGGCCAGTCACGTGATTACACACATTGTGATGTGCACCAATTCCATTACAGACACAAGCTGCAATAATCAAAGTGAGTTTATGTAAGCACGGTAAACTGCTTATACACTTTTGCCTTTGGCTACGTTTTTAAAAGGTAGGGTCTGCAGCAACACAAATTTAGATGTGAGTTGTAGTGAACATTGGGAAAACTCCATAACTACAGTAAATGTAACTTTGCTTGATTCCTTACTAGTCATCCTGACTGTTACTCCTATCTTGGACTGTCATGGTGATTACAGGACTTAAAATATCATATTTAATTCCTTATATTTTCAATCGGCTATCTCAGTTTGATAAACTTGGCCAAGAATGGCCCACTTTGCCAGAGCTTATCCTGGTTTCTGTAGCATGAAACCGACAAGGAGAATTGCTACTCCCCCTAGATGGAATGCTAGCCCAATGCCAGGTTACCCCCCTCTCACCTCCCCCACCCCCCCCCCCCCCCCAGTCTCAGGTTGCCCTGGGTGGAGAGAGGCAATGTGAGAGTCAAGTGTCTTCGCCAAAAACTCAATTTCTTGCTGTAAAACTCATCAAGTTATAACAAAGGAAATCATAACCGTGACGGAGGTTTGGATTAACCTGGCCTTAAATAGCATTTAGATTTTTATGATTTTACTTCTCCATTTACTCCTTTTTGCTTAGATTGAGAAGATACACTAAACACTCGAGATAGTGTTTCATCCGATTTCCAAACACCCCGAAAATCGTCAAAAAACTCTGCTGCGTGTCATATTTTCAACTCTCTTCTCGATGTTTGAACATCCATCTCTCGTGTTTGATATATTACATCAAGTACCTTGACATTGCTGTTCCGTAGCGTTGCCCCATGTCCCATTCTCACAGCGTTCACAGTTAAAACCAGTGGTATTATGCTGACAGTTGATACACTCTCCTGTTGTTCTGTTACAAACATCTGAGTTGTTGTTACAACGACAGCTGGAACAGTTTCCTCCTGGAATCAGAGGCTCACCAAAGAACCCCAGCACACAACTGCAATGCAACAACAGAGTTCGATATCAACCAGAGCTGACCATGATAAATGCAGTTAAATGCAAGTTAACTAAGTTAACAACAAAGTGTGGTATCTGCACTGTCAAGTGGTCAGCTGTGATTGCTACATGTATCTGGCACATGCTCGGGCTAGACGTTGCTCCTCCCGAGTCTGAGTGGCAGTGAGTTCCCCTGGCAAATTTGTCAAGTTTTCTTCATCATTCCTCCCCTTTTTTCACTGTTATTTCAGTGTGACAGGTGCCTGCTGGTCTTGCGTGGAGGCTCATGGCCATTGCATGTAATAAATCCTTACCTTCCACAAATGTCTCCCTCGTATCCTTCAGTACAGTTGAGGCATCTTGGCTGACCATCAGCACCGGCTTTACACAGTGAACTGCAAAAAGAATAATATCTTGCCTGTAAAGACAATGTACAACACAGCCTTACAGTCACCTTTGGGAGAGACATGGTACTCCCATATTAGAGCTGGTGGTCTGGTAGGTACCACTGGGTGGAGTTAGGTAGAGTGTGTATGCACCCCTTACGTCAAGGGTGGGGATCATGTGACCTTTGTAACCATACCTTGGGGTAATGGGGTAGCAATTTCAAGCTTTGGTATGGAACATTGTTTACAAACAACAATTTTGAGGTTTGCAACTCCCTCCAATCAATATGCTGTCATCTGTTTTCCAAATAATTCATGTGTATGTTTAGGCTTTTAGTTTTTAATCTAAATCATAGCAGCCAGTGTTTAGCGACAACCGTGATAAATTATAACCATCTTCTCTTGAAGTACCAGTGTATTCAAGTTATCAGCTAGAATCATTTTAAGGACCTTTATGTAACTCCTTCCTCTCCACCCCTAACCCCCCACCCCCCCCCCCCCCCCCCCCCCCTCTCTGGCCATAGTGCGTACTCACGTTGTTGTTCGTGGACTCTCACATGGGCATTTCTTGCAGTCACTAGGGGTACCATCAGTAGCGTTACCATAGAAACCATCCAAACAGATCTCACAGTGAAACCCAGTGGTGTTATGAGCACAATTCTGTCAAAAACAAAGTACGTAAATATGTTTACTAGTTCAATATTTCAATTCTGAATTTTAACTTTAAGGTGGATTTCAACTGACGCATAATTTTACGTGCACGCATTAATGAGCATGGAATTTACTAGTTTCATGAGTGCAAAATAAAATAGAGAAAATGTATGGAAGGCTTGTGTTGCAAAAAAAGTTGAACCAATTGAACTTTTTCCACAGACTCAAGTGAGGGGTGGACCATTAGAAATACAAAACCTTACAATCTAGCCACAAGGGAATTTGTACTAGTCTATGCTAGTTAGCTAGTTTTAGAATTGAGCCCCACCACTGAATGAAAAATTATTATTTAAAAGTGTTAGATGACTTTCTCCATATACTAATCAAGTCCCATGATATGATGACTAAAATCCAAATGGTTACATCATGACTTACCAAGCACTGTCCTGTAGCAGGATCACAGTTATCAGTATGACCATTACAGTTACATGGCTCGCACTTCCCAAGATACATGTCACTTGACACATTCACTCTGTGATAGCCTCTTCCACAATGCTGAAAATTAGGAACAAAGAAAACAGATTGTAATTAGCAACATACTGTATATTTAGATAAAACACTTTTGTGATGAAGACAATAAAATATAATCAGACACTCCATGAAAGTTTGATTTTTGCCAAGAACTAAAAAAACATGTACCAGAATGTTCACAAAATTATGTCAACAAATTCACAGCATATACTTTCTTTCCAGGAGCTACTACGTTTGCCATATGAAATCCTTAACAACCTTCCTAAGTCTTTACCATCCTATTAATAGTTCCTTTTTGGTTTATTATCATCTCTTTGGTATCTTTCTTCCTTTACATGCAGTCAGTATGCTATTATTTTGTTTTTTTCCCCTCTGAGTGGCCATGACATTGATATCTTCTTTAATTTCTGGATCTCAGGTGCACACCTCCCCACCACCACCACCATCCCCACAAAAAAAGAAAAACAATTTCGATAGTTGCTGCAGTGTAAACGTAAAATGTCTCCATGTACTAATAGATGCAAATTATAATATTAGAAGAAGGATTAGTCATAATGTATGCATACCTCACAAGACAAACCAGTGTATCCTGCTCCACAGCTACACTGTTCTACATCATAAGCTCTTCCCGCATCTGACACCATGTCACTCACAGCAGCAACTTCAACATCACCAAGGCTGAAAATGACATTTTTTTCATTTCACAATGTGAATTTGTCTGCACACAGTCAAATGATTACTGAATGGTTAATTGATTATTACATGGGTTTCTGTTGAGTACGGCTGAATATGTCCCGATGGACTGTACTTTATTAAGTTATTTTGGCAATTTTATTTTATTTATGCTGGCCACTAATTATTTGTAAGAACATAAAATTTATAGGATACTTGCCAACACTATTTATAAAGACAGAGAAATATTATCTAATTTCATATCTATGTGACCTGTAAGTTCAGTTGTAAATTATTTTCAATAATGTTTGGTGAATTTTATTAAAAATGGATACTGGTGAATTATTGGACAGGTGCAACATGGCAAATTTCTGGGAGGGGACTGTTGTGTTCTAGCACCTCACATGTAGGGAGGGAACATGTTTCAGCAGGTTAGTAAGCCACCGTGCTTAGAAACAGACTTTTACATTATTATTTGTCAAGAAAACATCAAAATAATAATGAAAAGCCAGCTCACCTGGTAAGGTAAGTGCCTTGGCCATCAGAATAAAATGATGCTGTGATAAGAAAAGCTTGAAGCCTGGCCAGCACAAGAAGAAAGTCTTCCCTAGACACTGCTGAAGAGCTACCACTGTGAATCCAAGAACTCTAGGCAAGATTAAATGGGAAAGATTAGATGATGTGTTCAGTTTAAATATAGCAACTACAGGATGAAAACTGCATTTAAATACATGTCACTTGTTCCTTTCTACCTTTAGTGAACTACATGCGCATATATTATAATTATTATTGTGAGGTTTCCTTCAATTTGAAAGTAATTTTAAACTTCACAACAAAAGCATTTTTGTATAACATAGGTCCTTTGAATTTTACAATGTCTTACAAACACATGTACTTTCTTTTTTCTATCAATTACATAATAATAATTTGCCCACACTAGCAGATGTTTTTTATACTTTCAATTGAAGGGCCTGGTGGAAAAAGGGCAGATTGACAATACAATAATTATTATATTCTTGACAATTTCAATTGGCACTCGCTTCATTGCAGTAACTACTGTCGGTAGTTATTATTATTTCCAAACCAGGACAATAATATTATTATGAGCACTTACTTCTTTCATCAACACAGTTCTTGCAGCTAACTCGTCAGCTGACACAGCTGTCAGGGCATGCTCAATTGAAATGTTTCTGACTCCCTATGGTGAAGACAAAATATGCTATATTTAATTAATTTTTTCCATTATTCTGGACAACAAACTACATTAATCAAAGTCCCTTTTTCTCTCAAAAACTCAGTGCATGGTCACCAAATTTCTGTAAGTTAATTTTATTTATAGCACATGTACATGATGTGTATTTTTAATTTGTTTATTCATTTATTTACCTTCAAGATAAGTTTTGGCTGCGATGTAATCAATGTTCCATTCAACAACGGCTTGAAAAAAAGTTTGAAACTCAAATGTCCACCATAAGCTCCAACCTAGGAAAATAAATAGCAATCAACATAATGAGAAAGATGTTAATCAGTCAGTGACGCAAGCTACTCGGAAACAATTACCGAGCTGATCTACCAACAGGAGTCAAATCTATGACCTTCTGCACACCAGTCGGACACTCCACTAAGCTTCAGGAGACTTGTGAGAGCTTATTATAGGGATGTAGATTCATTTTTTGACAGGCGGGATTATATAGCTAATAGGCGGAAATATGTGGCCGGAGGCCCATGGTGCCACCATCCTACTAGAAAATTTTGAAATCTAGACTCTCGCAAATGCGTTTTCCTCGATTTTCAGGGGTTAATTCATTGCCATTTTGGACTGTTCTCAGTAAGCAAGAATCAATGTTTTTCTGTTAATAAAGCTGTGAAAAACTTTGTGATGTGTCTTTTATGTTCCTTACGATACATACAAGAATAAATACCACGATTCAGTTATTTCACATACATGAAGTAGAGACACCGCTGGTCAATGAGCCTTGAGCAAACACACGATCGTCGTTCAAAATGGCGTGCTAATGCCGTGTTTACAGTCGTGTTATTTACGGTAAGACAATAACAGAGGTACAAACGGTCAGAAAAGTTACAAAATATTTGGCTAAAAACATTCAGGAGAAAGAGGTATCCATTTTAAAGACTGTACATGGTTTTTCAGCCGGGAAAATCAGCGTGACAGCCGGGTATTTTTACCGGCTCCCGGCTATTATCTACATCCCTGTGACAGGCTTATAGGCCATATAACTACTAGGTTCAAATGTGGTTCAAATGTGGGAAGTTTGTCACACTTGAACCTAGTTAAATAGCCTAGTAAGCTTTCACAAGTCTCCTACTGTAGCTCAGTGGCAGAGCGTCCAACTGTATGTAGGTCATAGGTTCAACAACTGTTGGGAGAAGTCAGAAATTTTTTTCCGAGTAGCTTGTGTCACTGACTGATAAACATCTTTCTCATATTTCTACCAAGCTTAAAATTCACCATCATTCCTTTCCATATGAAATCAACATAATTATACCCTGGATTATTCATCAGTAGCTTGAAATCAGAGACATTTTTTTTTTTTTTTTTTTTTTTTTTTTTTGCTTATAACGATTTTTTTGCTTATAACGATCAGAGAACGATTCTCCTTCCTGATTGTCATACATTCCTTGTCATGTTAGTTCAGAAAATTTGGTGGCACATGAAAATGATATCCCCTAGTTGACAATACTCTTGATTCTTGTCACATGATTGCTTACATGTACTTCTGTGTTGATATTGTAAGGAGAAAAACATTTAGCTGCTGTGGAGCTCTTACCAGGCTGTCATCAGTGAAGTTGGAATTTGCTTTCCAGTAAAGAGTTTTATTAGTTGAGATGTTTGCAGCAATCATGCTCGCGGTGTAACATCATCCTAAAGACAACAGAGCACTCATTATATTAGATAACATACCAAGAAAATATAATACAAAATATATTTTGATAGTGTTAACAGAAAGGAAGGGCAACAACTATCCTAAATGGAGGAGTTATAAAGTTTGCAACAAGCCAATGGATCGGAAAAGCCAAGTGGCTCATAATTGCTGGCACTTAACTCTGGTTTCTGTAGCGTAAAACGACTAGGGACTGTATTGTTACTCCCTGTTGATGTGATGCTAGTCCATTGCAGGTAAACCCCTGGCATTTTTGTCAGTTGCCCTTACAATTCGCCAGTGCCCTCCCGGATGGAGAGAGACACTGTGAGAGTAAAGTATCTTGCCTAAGAACACAACACAGTGACAACGGCCAGCGCTTGAACCCGAACTGCTCGATCTGGAGTCCAAAATGCTAAACATTTAAGGCCACCATGTAAACAAGTTAACAAGTAATTTTCTCACCATCAGAGAGATCTGAGTGAGATCAATCAAGTTATGGCTATCAGAAGCTGATCCCAAACTCCAAACACCATGATCGACTTCATTCTAAAACAAAGAAAAGTAAAATGTTTAGTATACAGCTAAACATTAAATACACTCATGAATCACCATGCCCATAAGTACATTTATTATATAGACACGAGTGTTTTACTGGAAAATAGACCACTCGTAAAATTCATACGAAACTATATCCGGGACCCGAGTGGCGTATTTTCCATATCCTCACTAGTGAGGATATCGATGACGTCATTTCCCGCTTTTGCATGGCTTTTTGTGCAAAGCTGCCAAACTCCGGTGAAAATGGGGAGCGATAGATTCCTGAAATTCACTGAAGCCGACATGAATCGTTCACTGAGGAGTAGAAAAATGTTAACACGAAGAAGAAAACTTCATATGACTTAAAATTATTCAAGGATTTCCTTGCAAGTGAAGACGAAAGGAGAGAAAGTCCAGCCACCGAGCTGCAAGAATTCGCGATAAAGTTTGTGCTTTTGTCGTTTGTCTATATAATAAAAAGAACATTACACGGTGGCTTGAAGATATGAATTTTATTTTCTCGTGTTAAAAACAATATTTTACTCACTCGCTGCGCTCGTTCGTAAAATATTGTTTTTACCACTCGAAAATAAAATTCATATCTTCGCGCCGCCGTGTAATATCCTCTATGTAGTACTAACTATACATGTTTGCTGAAAGTAATACAATGAGATTTTTTTTTCGTTATTGGAAACATAATGTAACTGCAGTAGAAGCTCTAGATCAAATGTACCATACATTTTTATACAATTGTATCTTCAAGGTGAAGATGACAGATATAATAATTATTCTATTTATAATTATCTACATGTAACACGGTGACCTTATACATGTACATGGTTGGAAACTTAATTTTGATAGTACACACCATCTGGGCAAGTGAATTTAAGAATTGCATCAAAAAATCTACAATTTTACATGCCCAAAAGGATTGAGACTGGGAAAGCAGGAAAGTGCTAATTTCCATCCTATTCCTTGTGTTTACCTGTTTTCTGTAATGTGTTGTACTACTGCAGTTTGAACTGATTCCCATACACACACAATTTGTACATCCTTCAGAGTTACTGCTTGTCAAGTAGAAATAGCCACTCTTACACTTTTCACAAAGCAAACCAGCTGAATTGTTCTGATAAAAATAGAAAAAAAGATTAATAATTTTATTACGTTTTTTATTGTACACTATTTACAAAAAACTAAGAGGTCCAATGGGAGGGGACACAATGCTGAAGACCCCATGAGAAGCACCCACCCAATTAAACAAATAGTTAAACAAATTAATACAGTTTACTTAATTAAGGTGGCAAGGACAGACACGAACAAGGGACCGAATAAACAACAACTAAGCGTAAAAGTAGTGTTGTGAGGATAGCTATCCTCGGCTTCTGATTGGATAGTCTGCGCATACATTTGCATGTTAAGAGAATATCCCCTGATGGTTCTTAAAGCCTATTTGTAGCTTACATTTTTGTCTCCCACCACCCTTTCTTTTTTCCACTGATAATTGATAGCAGATCGCTGTAACAACAAACTTTATTCCTATACTATAATGATTAGCTTAGCTGTGTGTCTAATGTGACAAGGGACTCACACCTGTGTTGTAGGGATTATTTATTTAGGCACCAGCAATGGGAATATTTAGTATTCCATCTTTACGATGACTGTATTACAGAATCTCTTGAAACAGCTGTGGTTACTATCATTGTTAAATGAGCTGAGATACGGTAGATCTTCTTTACAAAGTATAGAAATGAACTACATGAACATGTCGAATCTCCACTAATGGCCACGTCTCTACAATGCCCTGCCAAGATTTTTCATCCGAACAGTGCACTGATCAATCCATGTTACTTTTATTGAAGCCTCCCTAGAACAGCCACTGCTCTACAACAGCCATTAATTATGTCCCAAAGTGGCCGTTGTAGAGAGGTTCGACTGTAGTAACGTAACTGTACTGAGTAACTGAGTGGTAAGAGTACTAACCTTACAAGGACACTGGTGAGAGGACTTGTCACACACTTCACTCAAGCTTCCATTCATATTACAGTTGCACGGAGAACAGCCAGAACTTGAGAAATTATTGTACCCATGTATGCACTCTGTACATTTCTCCCCCTGTACACCAGGCTGGCAGCTGTAAAGAGTTAAAACAGGAAAATAAACAACAAATTGCAAAAATACCTCTAACCATTCAGAACTAAAAGTAATGATAGCTATAAGTCTGGATTTTTGGTCACATTTGCAATGTAAAAGTTAAGAGGCTAAAATACAAACAAGTCTGGAAAGTGCTGAAAAGTGACATAGCTCCTTTATTAACCTTGCAAAAAATCTACTCTGAGACATAGAAAGCCGCTCAAAAAAACGAGACTGTGAGACCCATGAAATTTGACTAAAAGTTTGTGTGACCTGTATTTTTTGAAAGACAATTTGCCACCCCAAACAGAAGATTTACAGGTGAGTGTACTGTACCTGCACAGTCCTGTGGTGAGGTTACACTGTAAAATCCATTGATCCAACTGTGCTGCAGTTACAGGCCTACAAGACAAGTTCATAATTTAATAAAATAAAAACATCAATAACTTAATAAACAAGCATCTGACTAGCTGTGCGGAAGGTCATATAGGTTCGACTCCTGTTGGGAGAACTCAGAATTTTTTTTCCGGTCAGCTTGTGTCACTGACCGATTACAATCTTTGTCATATTCCTAACATGCAGCGGTGCTAAATATATTTTAATCATGTACCATCATTTCTTAGCTTTCCACATAAGGAGAAACCTGGTATCATACATACAGTGTAATGAATTATTCATTACTGTGTCCACAATTTGTACAGGAACTGCAATCTGATTGAAATTTATAATGTTCACATAATGCCACGTAATGTCAAGACAAGAAGCTCAAGATATTCCTTCTCCTTATCAATTTTATATTTTCTTTTAAATGATGTTAGCTCTGAGAATTTCCAAGGGGATATTGTTTTTGATGGTCTGTAACTATGTACAGTACATACATCTATTTCAATTAACGTTGTCGGATAGAAGCATAAAGCCTACAAGGCTTTCTTTTCTGGAAAAGAAATCTACAAGTTTTTATTTTGCATGTGATGTATTTGGTTTGCCCCGAATTAGATAGTTTGTTTTTCCATGTTTTTTCACTAGCTGACTCTGCTAAAATTTAGTTTGGCTAAAAGTAGCTTACTTCTACAGGTTTAAACAAAAAAGGAAACGTTAAAAATAATGTTTTTCATGTTACTTCTCATTAGTATTCGGTGCGTGCAGCAGTTTTCTACGTTTACCCATGCAACCTTTCGGTCTTGTCTTGTGGGCTTTTAAAAACACTTCTATCCGACAACGTTAATTGAAATAGGTGTATGTACATGTAC
Organism: Desmophyllum pertusum; assembly: GCA_029204205.1. Lineage (NCBI taxonomy): Eukaryota > Metazoa > Cnidaria > Anthozoa > Scleractinia > Caryophylliidae > Desmophyllum > Desmophyllum pertusum. The sequence continues at coordinate 2,201,038 of MU827302.1, read as the reverse complement.
GTAGTTGATGATTGTCTTTATTCTCATCACCTGTCTGCTTGTCAATGTATTTATATTGTAAAGAGAAATTACATGTTGATCAGCCTTAGGAACAAAAGTGTTAACAAAAAATTATGACCAAGTGTGTAAAAGATGACGGACATTAATGAAGGATGTTACCTGACAACCATAAGTTTCATTCCATCCCCAAAACGTGTGATTACATTGGTGACAAGTGCGACCCACACTGTTAGGAGGGCATGTACACTGGCCAGAGACCACATCACAAACTTTATTCTCTCCATCACAACCACATTCTGAAGAAACCAGGAAAACAGTTTAGTCAGGTTTCAGTTGAATTATATTATATGACATTCACAAACAAGCACATCACAGACCTTTACAGTCCATGTTCAAGTCATGGTTGACACAAATACATGTACTACTATGCATTATAATTTACTGTGTAAAACTTGCGCTGTGATTGGTTTAGAACCGTCCTCTATTAGAGTACAGACGGACGAATGACGTCACGTGTGGCGGGAAAACACGCGCGCCCTGCCACAACACAAATTCTTCGCATCGCCGTCTCAAAACAGAGAAAACTTTTCATCAAACTGGAAATATTCCGTAGGAAATTCAATGTAGATCAATTGAAGGGTCAAGTCGAAAACTATGCTAAGTGGGCAAAGCACGCTATGCCCACTTAGCATAGTTTTCGACTTGACCCTTCAATTGATACTGATTTTAAATCAGCTGTTCAAGCTTGGCTAGAACTTGGAGGAAAATATGATGGACTTTTAGATCATTGTGAACAGAATCCGAGAAATTTAGCGGGATTATCGCTCGCCGTGAAGCGACTTGCAACGGGATTTGGACTGGAATAATTCAGATTGCTTTTCCTCATATCAGGTTAGTCTCTATATATTTGTTTTTCGAGACATTTGCTGAGTTGAGCTGTAGTTTATTTTAAGCCGTTTAGTTTTCACAAAGTTTTATTTGAGTGCATGAAAACACTGTGGCCTAAACTCGATGTTTGTTGACATAATTTTATTTAGCGTACATTCAAGTGAAAATCCAAAGCGAATATCTCCAAAATTATATAAAACGAATAGATTCTATTTGGCCGTGAGTCTGTACTCTAATAGAGTACAGAAGACGTCAAAACGTGACAAGAACAACAGTGACCCACTCGACTACGTCTCGTGGGCCACTTTAGTTGTTCTTGTCACGTTTTGACGTCATCTGTACTCTATTAGAGTACAGACGCACGGCCAAATAGAATCTATTTGTTAAGTATCTATTATTGCAGCAATACAGTCAAACCTCCTCTAACGGCCACTTTAATGCTTTAATGCTTTAATGAAGTACTCCTGATAAACAGCTCTATAGTGGCCACCTCTCCACAGCGGCCAGGATTTTTCGTCCCAATCGTACGTCTATCCATACTTTTCACTCGTATTGAAACCTCCCTGCAACAGCCACTTCTCTACAATGGCCAGTTAATTCCGCCCCAGGGTGGCCGTTGTAGAGAGGTTCAACTGTAATATGTAAGTTTGAATGCAACAAATTACCTGAACATCCCTGAGAGGAGAAATTATAGAATCCCGCAATACACTGGTCACATGTCCTTCCAGTCACTCCAGCCTTACAGTGACACTGGCCACCATACATTTGACATGTGTCATTTATTGAGCCAGTCATGTCACACTCGCATGCTAAAATGAACAGCACAAGACATCTGTTAGAAAGTATAATTACATCTGTAAACAAATTAGCTCCAACTTTCACTATAAAATAAACAGCAGGCTATGACGTACATACATGTACGTGCAATAGTTGGCAGCAGACTCAGAAAAACTAATATCAACTGATTAACAATGGTTTGCTGGGAGTTTTATGACACTGTTACATGTACATGTACATCACAGTGTAAGTCTAATTTCAACAGGTTTATAAGTAATGATCTTCAAAATAACTTAACATTAGCCAGGTATATCAAGAGAGCAATCCGTTGTACTTGTACACTGTAGTTGATGATTGCCTACATGACTTTGTACATTTTGTAGCTTATTCTCATCGCATGTCTGCCTGACAACATACATGTATTAATTTTGATATGTAAGGAGAACTTGCTGCTGATCACTCAAGATTGAGAATTTAAAAGTCAGGTTAATCTCTCTCAAAGAGCATATTTTGCCAACACAAAGAAAACTATGGTAGAAGCAAATTTAAAACAAGTAATTTGAACATACGCAAAGCTCCTCCAAGGTAGTTGGCTGTAAGAGAGAAAACCTGTGCAAGACAAAACTCTTCCTGGGCAGTTCCAACTCCCATGTCATTATCTATCACAGAACAATTTGCCAAGAAATCCTGCTGTGTTGAATTTCTCAGTAACATTGCTTTATAAAACTCTTGCGGTAAGGCCACCACGTCAACTGGTGTAAAGTCGATTACTGATGCTTCATAAGTGACATTGACCACTACCGATCCAGTCAGCGATATTTCTCCAAGTACTGTTGACAGGTTCCGGTAACAACGCTGTTGGCAGCTCTCCAGGGAGACCACACCCGAGTTAGACCCCGCACTTATCACAGCTGTCACTCTTGAAGTACTCTTGTAAGATAGAATGAGAGTATAGACGCCAATGGAATTTACTCCACGAACGATGTTCACTGTTGTTGTCCATGTCTTGTTCCCCTAAAGTGACAAGAGGCACATCATTTTATCAATGAAATAAAAAATAAACATTATTTTATTTCAGGCTTCAACATCTTCATCTTCATCAGAATCTATTTCTAACTCAGGCACATGTATTATCCTCTAATAAATGGGGGAGGGGTTATTACAAAATTTGTCTTCCAAATGGGGGGGGACTTAATAGATCTTTTATGAGTACAGTGTATACTAATACACTGTACATACATGTAGTTGTACCACTGTATGACAACAAATTACCTGCTGAGAGGTGACAATATGTGCATTACGACCACTGATAAAGTGCAGGGTTGGATAGTAGAATCTAACTTGAGGACTGAAATCAACAAAAAGATGCATAAATTATTTTACAGATTATTATTTATAATTATACTAGGTTTCCAGTTGGTGATTATTTTTAAGAAACATCAACTCTCAATCCATTTGTGCAATTGCTTGAATTGACAATGTAGTGAGTCACATCATAATTATTTTCACGTCAAGTAATTGCTAATTTTTTTTAATATTAATATATTTTTTGTAATTATTAAATTTTATAAACATAATCGCACCCTTCAATAACACATAAACTAACAATATTTTTATTGATACATTTTACGCTGCCATCAATCATAATAATATTACAACGACAACCAACGGACCCTGAAAATAAGAAACAAACAAAATGGACCAAATCCACCAATCACAACCCATGAGCATGCCCTTTTGAACCCCGTTGAAGAAATGTCTACGTTTCCTGAGATATCCACTGAGATGAATGAGGCAGCATAAAACTCAACTGATTGTTGAATTTTTAACTTCAGAGTTTGAATGTTATTGTAATATTGAAAGGTGTAGAAAAGAAAAGCTTGTTACAAACCTGTTACACTGTCGCTGAGTGATGTTTCCTTTGCATTCACACTGACCAGATGTCTTGTTACACACTGCTCCATAAGCACCACCAACATCACAATCACACTCTATATACAAACAAAAAATATAATATTATCATCAAAATACACTGTCTATAACAACAAATTAGAATTATGCCAAATAAATACTTCAGTACTGTTAGACAGTCTGTTACTGTAGTTACTGTTAATTAACATATATTTGTAAATGCTGATAGTTGATGTATTTCTCAGGACTGTTTTCAGCAAAACTGCTTGGAATCACAAAATATTTGGCATGCAGACAGTTTGTTTTCTTATTTCATCAAAATCAACAAAATTCTCCCAACCAACAGTTAATTTTGCTGGAAATGCTTCAATTATAATAATTGTGACATTATGAAATAGATGCTACAGAAAAACTAATATTTTATTTATGAACTATTCATTATAATATTTATATACGGTAATCACCTGTGCAACCATCAATGTTATCCTCGCGCAGGTCATAGTATGTATCCTTACAATACATACATTGCAGTCCTTCGACATTCCTCTTACATGTACAATAACCATCTTCGCCCGGCTCACACACATTGGAACCATTCACTGTACCAGGAGTGTGACAAGTGCATTCTACAAACCAGACAAACTCAACAATTAGCACTACTTAACCAACAGTACAATATGCTGTTAATAATATTATTATTGAAGAAACACTCAAAACTTTGTGGCTTTGTGGCTTTGCATTTTACATTCAGGTAGCTTCTGAAAGCAGCTAACTCTGATTGCTCATTGCTGCTTTGCGTAGTCCTGAAACATACAGTGGCAGTGAGCAATGAGAGTTGGGAATTCTTCAGCCATTGCACCTCTGGCTACATAGATGTATACAATCATCATTCATGTAATAAATAAATCTGGGCAGCCATAGATCTACGGTAGTGATAAAAGTGTGTAGCATTTCACAATGACGTGTTTGTCGATCAGCTATATATCTGCCAATAACAGATCTTGATTCACAGTCAATGGATCAAAACTGACAGACTCAGGGCTGCAAATAATTTTATTTTCTTGAAAGGACATGTGTTCGACTAAGTCACCGTTTTGGTCGGACAAAACAAAAATGAGGTCGGACATCATATTACAGTACCGCTTGATAAGCGAACCTGCTAATCCAATGCATTGTCAAAGCAGAGTAAACTAGTTTGAATTTAGAACAAAACGTTATATAATGTGTTAGTGTTTGCGTTGGAAGGCAAAAAAATTGTCCGGACATCATGTCCGAACACAGTTGGGATTTTATCGGACATTGGCAAAGTTTGGTCGGCCATTGTCCGATGACTGACTGTTATTTGCAGCCCTGCACACTGAATTCAGAAAATAATACTTACGGCTAACTACATAAGGTTTAATTTAAGTACTGGTATGCCAATTTTAGTGCACCAGAGTGGACAACACACAACAAATTATTACATAAATTATTACCCATGAAAACGTGTTACCTTGACAACCACCAGGATTTTCTGCTGATAAATTGTGATATCCAGGTTTACAGAATTCACAAGTTCTTCCCATGGTGTTATTTTTGCAAATACAGTCTCCAGGTCCCTAAAACAAAATATTGTAACACAGAGTTTACAAAATGAATTTTGTTTGATTGGTTGCATTTGAGATCATCATCATCATCAATCCTTTGGGGGAGCAGCGTGCCAAGTGGTTTAGGGTGCTGGATTTGAAATCTGGAGCTCCCTGGTTCAAATCCTCCACCCTGCTACTACATACATGTACATGACTAGCTGGATTTGTTCTTAGTAGTCCTCAGTTGAACTCTTCAGAGGCGCTTTGTAAATAGGCAGCCAGTTAGCCTTCCACAAGTTGGGATTCTTAACAAGTTTAATGTTCAATTTATAATATATTACGGTATTTGTTTGTTGATTTGCAGTGTCCACCGACACGCTAAATAAATAATTATGTAGTTTGAAATTATTTTCTTTATTTTTATAACTTTTTATGGTTCTGGAAATGAATGCGTATTCTGCTCAGGCATTTTGTATGATGCACCTGTAGTCACACCTTGACTATTTGAACCTAGAATTTCTGGACCTCTCCTTAAGGGGGAGAACCTAAACTACAAGGAACCACAAAAATGTTGCTAAGGAAATCTCTAAACCTCCATAACTTTGGTTCCTGGACTCCAGTGGGCATCAAACGTTGTAGTGTTTGTTCAATTCATGTTCCCTTTAAATATTTCGAGCCATGCCCATATTTGGTGTGTCACGTGACCAAAATGAAAAATGTCTAAAAACTCGGAAGGATTTGATCGTTTTCAAATTATTACTTTATAATTTGCTGAAGAACGTCAATATCAACAACTTGTAGCATGCATTTGATGAAATGCTACAAGTTGTTGATATTGACGTTCTTCAGCAAATTATAAAGTAATAATTTGAAAACGATCAAATCCTTCCGAGTTTTTAGACATTTTTCATTTTGGTCACGTGACACACCAAATATGGGCATGGTTCGAAATATTTAAAGGGAACGTGAATTGAACACTTCGTTTGATGCCCACTGGAGTCCAGGAACCAAAGTTATGGACAAACTATTGAGATTCAGTTAGCCTTTAGCCTTGGCAAATATGTGATTGTTGACTGCCACTAACAACTTACAACATTACATATTTTGATCAAACATTTTGAATATTCAAGTCCATTATTGAGGTTTCAATTTGATTTTAGTTTGACATTTTCAAACCAGTTTGATTTTTATTTTCCTTTGTCTAATAAATTATTCAACTATCATAACCTGAAACAAAGGAAAATAACTGGTTTGAAAATTTAAATGAAAGCAAAATCATGTAAACCACAACATAAACTGTATATAGTATAGCCTGCGAGCGCAGACGTATTTCCGGCTCGAGTTGCCCCGCCGAAAACTAACGTCTGCGAAAACGAGCCGGGCCGCGATTTCTGTGACGTCAAACTTATTGTTTTCTTGTTGACCAATCACGTAACATGATAGAATGAGTCAGATACCCGCGCGCAAGGAAATGCGTGGATTTCAGCTGTGGTATCGTGTTCGCTCTAAGTGATATGGGCGATACGCCAAAGAAACCTTCGCGGTCTGAGGATTCTTGCTTTTTATGTAAGGGCAGCTTTTCAAATTCGAAAGATAAACTTTGAGTGTTAGGGAAAAGTAATGTGGACATCGCATCGTCGATCCTTCGCGCAACAAAAGTCAACGTTAATGTTTACGCTGAGAGAGAAAGGTTCGCTATCTGTCCTGGTCCAGAGACTATCACTAGTCAAGAGACTACTGCTGGAGCTTCTACGAAGCTACAAGAATTTGTTTAGAGAGATGTTGTATGCCTGATGCTAAGGCTTTATCTCTTGCATCAATTTGACCGAGCTTGAGCTCGATGTTTGTATCCTCCTTTGTTCGTTGTGTGACGTTCTTGCACCACAAGATAGAAATATAAATATCTCACGCAAGTCGACTGTTTTGCGTTTTGTATATACAGTTTCTTCTAGCTTTCCGAACACTTTATGCTTTAGTCTGAACGTGGAGTTATGTTGATTGGAACGCACATATTCTTCTTGCAAACCCCACTTTTCTCAGGGCATTTTGATACCGTACGAGCCGATTATATAAACTGACTTCGTACGACAGTAAATATGATATTCGTTTAATATTCCAAACGACACATCTTGAAACAGCTTTTATAATAATCAAATTAAATGCTGGGCCCAGTAATAGATGCAAGAAAATCAACGTCCTACATTTTGATATCTAGTCATTCCATAGAGAACATTAAGAGAGCCAAAACATATCTTGTAATAATAGAAATGAGCCGAAACAAATCTTAGCAAAGCATCGCCGGAGGTGTCAAACCGTCTACAGGGCGAACGCGGCCCGACAGGAAGCCAAACATGAACTCTCGCTACCTCTTCAATTTGCTAGAATGTACACAGTCGAAGGCTCTACTTGAAAATCCTCTTCATAATTAAACATATATTGCCCGTTAGAAACACGCTTGAAGCAAACTACATTTAATAGAGAACGGCAAATGCACAAAGGTTTTATACTACAACAGCCACAGCTGAAACTATTGTAGGCTTCACTCGAGAGCATTTTCTGCCACCTTTCATCATTCAACTTCGGGAGATCCATACACGATAGAATACTTTCCATTTTCCAAGCGAGGTTAGACGACTGACTTGATCTTTCATTAAACTGATCAACGGTGAAACGACGATTACTATGCCGGTTTGTCTATGTTTCTACAGGTTTCTATCACTTCGCGGAATATCAAGGACTTCCCAAATCTGGTGGGAAAATTTACGAACACATCCTTTTTCTCCGATACAACACATCTAATAGCCTCGTCCTGTTGCTTATTGAGGTTCTCGATCCCAAAAATCACACAAACTTTGGTAAACGCTAACTCCACATCGTCCACCATTTTTTTTCCACGCGTCCTCGTTTGCCTCGCGCACGATATGCGTGTTCAGTTCTAGACTTTTATGAGCTCAATTGTGATTGGTTTAAAACGTTTGACGTCACAGAAATCGCGGCCCGGCTCGTTTTCGCAGACGTTAGTTTTCGGCGGGGCAACTCGAGCCGGAAATACGTCTGCGCTCGCAGGCTATATATAGTACTATGGTAAGATTAAATGTACATTCTAAAGAGCAATGCAGGTCTGTTTATCAGACTTACCATGCCTGGACGAGGAGGAACAGTATTTTCATCTCTTATACAATCAAGATATAATACTCCTGGGAGGGTTGCATTTTTAGTTCCTGCCACGCTGCAATTACATGCTGTACAGGGAATAAAACAGTTTAAATTAATAAGTATTTTTTACTGCGCCTTTCCTTCATGTAACATGCAAACTCTGCTCAATCAACAGTTCAACATTGTTGCATTTTTTGCTGCCACCAATCATCTTTATGGATGTCTCAGGAACAGAAGTTCACTTCAAAGGTCATGTCCATGGGCTGTGATTGGAGGATTTCGATCCATTTTGTTTGTTTCTCTTTTGTCCAGGGCTGTTGGTTGTCGTCGTAATTATGATTGACAGTAAATAAAAGTTTTGAACTTTGACAGAGTTTGTGTGTTATTGAAAGGCACAGTAATACATTGTACAGCTGTAACTAGGGCATCCCATGGGGGAGGGGTACTCCCTATAATGGACTATATGGGGAGGCTCCGCCCGAAAGGGGTAGCTTTTTCAGGCTGTATATAAAAGGGTAAGGAAAACTGTCATTTAGGTGTTTAAAAGAGCCTTTCAAAATATCTCGAGCAGATGCACCTAACAGCTGATCATCCAATATTTTAAGGGGCTACTCAAGCGGATGCAGTGTTTCTTATTTATTCTTGTTTCAACTGTAAGTATGTGAAAAGGGTACTATTTTCTTTGAAAGGTATATGAAAGGGTTACCTTTTCTGTCAAAAATGGTATATAAAAGGGTAAGGGTTTGGACCTCGGGGCGGAGCCTCCCATATAAAATTTTTTAATGATCTGTATCTCCAAATGTTGCAGTTCAGACCAGAGTTAGACCAATTTCTAATTTAAATTACTGGCAAACTCAAGAAATACCTTTGCAAGCGTCTCTATCCCAATGAGATTTATTTCTTTGTCGATAGAAAAAAAGTGAACACTTTTCACAATTTATTCCTTCAGTATTATCCTAGAAGGATGCAGAATACAGGTCATAAGTTAGGTAGTATTTTTTTATTATCTGTAAGGTACGTAATTAAAATGTATAACAACCTCAAGGTTCTCATCCTACAATATGCTTTTAACATTCCCAAGAGTGATATACATGTATGTAGCATTTTTCTCCCTAGAATTACAATGTATATCATAACATTTAACTCAATACATTGTCAAGCAAGAGGAGTAAAGAGTAGATATTGATAATCATCAGTCATCATAAGGGGGATATTTTTTAATTAATATTTATTAATAATAATTTTTATAATAATAGTTAAACCACTGATTTCTCAGAACTACAACATTTGATTGTATTAATTTTATCCTTCATCGAAAGCATGTGTTCTCTTCTTCAGTTTTCTGACTAATTGGAGGTATATTGCAATTGGGTAGACGTGTTTTTTTTTTAAGGGACCCTCACCCCTTCTAGCTAGCCGACCCTGATCAGGAAGTGTTTGCAATTAAACTACTTAGTACCATACTCAGAGATAACAGTAATCACCTGACAGTGTTGACAGACTCCTCCACCAGAAAAGTTTCCATTGATATCTAAACTCCTATTCATCTGTGCGACTGTTTCATTATAAACACACACTGCACTGTGGTTGTGACAGTTGCAAGCTATAAATAAAAACAGATTTTTATAAATTTATTGATTTTATAGAAATAACAGCAAAGCAAACTAAGTCAGATTGGAATTTTTGATGAGCTACCCTGTAGAGTGTAGAGGAACTAAGGGTTATTTTTCTACCATCCACCACAGGAAAAGGGCTAGATCAAAGATTGAAAGAAAAGCAGAGATATGGGATGAGTAGAGATGTGCCAGGCTTTTAGCCAGATGGGCAATTTTCCAGGCATCCCATGGACACCCACTTTTTGGAGAAAATGGTTTTTTTTTACATCTTGACCTTTGAATTACTGGCTTGAGAGTTATTTTGGATGTCCACTTTTCAAATTCTGACTAAAAGCCTGCCATGTACCAAACTCTAGGAATACCACCATTTCCCTGGAAGGGATGCTTATCCATCCTGGGAGCCTGAGCAAACTGATGTGACAGTCTCTCTTCGCACACCCACTATATCCCAAGCAAGAGAGACAAAATTCCATACTGATGGCGGAGCTCTACAGAGATCCATGTAGTGTCTCCAATTAGTTGTTACTCAGTTATGATGCATGCAAGTGAGGTCCATCTACATGAATTGACCATTGCAAATCCTCGTTGGCACCTTCAGTTGCCTTCAAAATGTATCTGGAACCCTGACATGTATGTACAATGCTTGTTCATTACAATAATGTCAGTATGTAGTACATGTACATGTACATCCGTGTGTTTTTTCTTGCTACATTTGTATAACTTAACATTTTGTAGGGTTGTACTGTACATAATTAATAGTACTTGAGTACATGTACCAATCACATCAAAAAGTAAAACTCAGTATTAAGAGTACAAAACTTACGTTGACATGCTGCATCCTTGTCAGCAACAAGGGGGCCCTTGTTTCCTTGTTTCCATGGATACTGATTATATGCAGGACAGCATATGCCGCAATCTATACCACAGGCCCCTTGCTGACATTTACACTGATTATCGCCCAGTGTCTCATTATAAAAACAATCTAATCCATTTCCTTGTCCATTGCACAGACAGTAGGCATCAACCTCCACTTCTCTCACAGCATAGTGATGCTACAAACAAGGACACAAAATCAGAGTTATTTATAACTAATAATTGACTATCATTTATCCATTACCATATATATATCAGGGCTGCAATTTATAACAGTCGGTCATCGGACAAAATTCGCCAATGTCCGATGAAATCCCAACTAAACTAGTTTACTCTGCATTGAAAACACATTAGATTAGCACGTTCGTTTATCAAGCGGTACTGTAATATGATGTCCGACCTCATTTTTGTTTTGTCCAACCAAAATGGTGACTTAGTCGGACACATGTCCTTTCAAGAAAAAAATATTATTTGCAGCCCTGTATATATAACAGCAACAATCTTTATTTTACTCGAAATAGAAAAATATTAAATAAATGTATTCACACTAATAGTACAGTGGAACCCTGATATAAGAAACCTCTTTATAAGTCCTAGTCTCCTACGCAGCCGTTATTTGTGTCGTCACGCAACGCTTCTCCCCACTAACGGCTGCTCAAACCTGGACCACATGCCTTTGCAGATTTAAGCCAATCACAGTTGCAGTGCCATTTTAGGAACTCGTTCGCGACAAAATTCACCAATCATAGATTGTGTCTTATCATGACCTTAGCGTCGGAAACGTCAAACGCACGCTAGTATGCCGCCTTTTGAATTTGACGCACACCAGACATCAAAATAAAACACGGTTTTACTGAAGAAAAATGTATGATATGAAAGAATTATGTCGAAAAAACTTCATTATAATTACAACAGACATCCTAGTTCAAGAATTGGATCGATCTAGCAAGTTTTCGGCAAACGGTAACAGTCACGTTTTTGCCGATAGGTGTCAAAGTTACTGCGGTCAAAACAAAAGGAAAGGCATGTGGTCCAGGTTTGAGCAGCTGTTAGTGGGGAGAAGCGTTGCATGACGACACAAATAACGGCTGCGTAGGAGACTATATAAGTCCCTGCTGATACATGTAATTCAGCTCGCCTGGCCAAAGTTAAAATAAAACTATATGGAACTGAACCCCGATATAATGAACACATTTTCCCGGTCCCTTGGCACTTCGTTATATTGGGGTTCCACTATAAATATTTTTGAAGAAAAAAACACCTTTGAGGAAAGTAAAGAATGGGTCTATTTGAACAATGATTGGTCTGGAAGTAACAACAACAACAAGTACAATGTAAATAATGTTTACTTTTTTGGAAAAGAGAACAGATTTAATTGCCACTGAGGAAACCATCTGTTTTACCACATTTCTTGTGCATGTTTTGTATAAATTATGTCTACAGTAACTAGCTGTAATGTAACTATACTGTACAATACATCATTGACATACACGTAATTATTGAAAGTTGTCATCACTGACATGTACACATAATTATTGAAAGTTGTCAAAATTAATACATTTGGCAACTGCCCTTTATCCCATAGTTATTGAAAGTTGTCATCACTGACATACACGTAATTATTGAAAGTTGTCAAAATTAATACATTTGGCAACTGCCCTTTATCCCATAGTTGAGTAAATGTTAAGGCATGTGCTATGTAAGTGATAACCATTGTTTACTGTGAGTTGGAATATTTCACAAATTGAATTAAATTATTGAATTATGTAATAAAAATTCCATTCAATAATTGCAGCTGTACATTGAACACTCAGTTTTTAACAGACACCTCTCCAAGGCAAGGTAGACAACTACATGACTACACATATCTACAGTGGACACCTCTCTACAGTGGGAACTCTCGGTGTATTAACAGACACCTCTACGATGCTCCACCAGTTCCAAGCATCTGCATGTCTGCTTCAAAGGGACCGAGTCGACTGGATCACACTCTAAAATCATGATTCATATCAATTTTAATTCATACCCATTTCACAGCCAGTACATCAAAGATGCGGTGAAGTGACATAAAGTCCAGCCGTATATTGGTAACATTCATCCATTTCTGATTCAAATAAAGAAAGAAAGAAATTTATAAATAATAGTTGCCAGGCCCTGCTTGTTCAAAGGCTGGATAATGCTATCCAGGCAAATATGGAAATAAAGGGATAGTGATTTATCCTATGGATAATAGCCTCCTCACAGACTCTCTTTTGTCTCATCACATACGACAAGGCAAAAGAGAGTCTGCGAGGAGGCTAATGGATAGCAATGACGGCCTGACCTACTGTACAAGTATTAATAAGAACATTTAATATTTAATTTTAATTATTTATTATAATTGGCAAACTGTGATTGAAATGTTAATTTTAAGATACAATAAAGTTCAGACTTGGTTGTACATGTACGTTAACTGTATGTAAAAAGTATTCAAAATAATGTAATTAACAAAATATTTTCTTTGTGATAATTGTATATTTTATATAAATTATGTATATTTTATAATACTCATCAACACTGGAAATATTTTTTCTCAAATATTCAGCGTTTTCCTTTTCAAATATAGAGTTGGTGTAGAAACATTGAAAACAGGTGAAGAAAGCAACAACAAAAATGCTTGAGAAACCAAAGGATTATTTTGCAGTGAAAATTAAAGTTGCAGCCGACAGACATGTTCACAGGCGACAAAAATCGCCTGTGGCCTGCAGAAAAGGAAAACCCTGAATATTAGCTGGACATCTGTCCTTCTGTGTCTTGCTGCTGACCAAAAATGGCCGGTGGTATGTCTGACTTTTTCATTCCAGCTCAGTTCATAGACAAATGGCAATAGGCCATTTTTGTATTCTCAGTATTACTAATACTGTTATGGTGTAGCTGCAATGAAAGCTAAGTGGGGGGATCTTTTCAAATACAAATGGGATGAAACTGTTTTCAATATTATTATATTCCCCTGCAGGCATTAGCCTCAATTGCAAGCTAGTTGAAGTCTGAAGTTCCAATGTACCAGTTCCAGTATACCAGTGTACGAAAATGGCCTATTCAGGATAATGATTATAATAATAATTATTAATTAAATACATGTATATGACTTGTATGGATCCAACAAAATGATACAATATTAAACAATAGGAACTTCATCTGTTGTAACAAACCAGCAGTTTATCAGAAGGATCATTGACATCTCCTCTTGGACCAACCACAAACAATGATACCTGGAAAGGTAAAAACACTAGGCTCAACAGAAACATTACTGACCAAGCATAAGGTATATCATGTATCACCTCCTGGACGGTTGTTCAAAAGCCGATTAATGCTAATCCAGGATTTTAAGTTAATCAAGTTAACTTTACTAACTTGTATAAAGTTTTTTTCAGTTTTATGGAGATTGACATTAGTCATTTTAAAATCATAACAATCACTACTCCCCTGACCCCAGTATTTCTGTCAGGTTACCGGCCTGACAAATTATTATACTGCTGGTACCCATTTCAATACATGTACTACTGGGCTGAAGAGAGACAATGTGAGATTATAAAACATATCTTGCCCAAGAATACAACACAGTACATTATGCCCCCGGCCAGGGCTCGAACCTGGACTGCTCAATCTGGAGTCTAACGCACTAACCATTTGGTCACAACACCACAGGGCAGCAAATAACAGTCGGTCATCGGACAATGGCCGACCAAAATTTGCCAATGTCCGATGAAATCCCAACTGTGGTCGGACATAATGTCCAGACAATTTTTTTTCCTTCCAATGCAAACGCTAACGCTTTATAACATGTTTTGTTCCAAACACAAACTAGCTTACTCAGGTTGGCTTATCAAGCGGTACTGTAATACAGTATGATGTCCGACCTAAATTTTGATTTGTCCGACCAAAATGGTGACTTCAATTAGTCGGACACATGTCCTTTCAAGAAAAAACAAATTATTCGCAGCGCAACCACACCTTCCGATAATAAGTCCCCTTTAAAAAGGCTTTTGAACAAAAACAAGCCCAGGGCTAATACATGTGTATGTATTAATTATCAGAATTTGTACGGTATACATGTATCTTCAGTATCAAAGATACATACCACATCATTTCGATCCACAGACTCATCCGCATACTGCATACAGAGGACCTGGTCTACTTTACTTGGCTTGTTTTGAACCGGCCTATTAAACTTTTCTTGGCATTCATCAGCAGTTGACACAAAATAATGCCACGGCTCATAACTCTGGCCATTATCTGTGGACTTGTAGAAGGCAAGTTGACCTGGGCGGTAGTATTCACCAAAACGAATCACCAACTTGTTGACATAGTAATACTAGACGTAAAAAATAACAAAATTAATATACATGTACATGTATAATACCTTATTCTTACTAATTTTCGCACATACTTAATTTCGCGAAAATGACAGCCATATTTCGCGAGGATTAATTTTCGCGATTTCACGGAAAAAGTGTACTCAAATTTTGTGAAAATGTCACCAAATTTTAATCACCATTTTAAAAATTTGTTTATAATATACATTATCAACAGTAAAGTGCTTATTGATGAATTGAAGGAAAATACTGCACCAGAGACATTTTGCAGGAATTGCAAGAAAACGACAATTCAGAGGAGGAATGTGGAGATACATAAATCACGGACCGAATTGTGACAATTTTTACCCTTTGTATTTTACCAAATAATTACGGTCTCAATTTTCTTTGTGTGATAGGGTTTTAAATTTCGCGTTTTTAATTTTCATGACACCTTTTTTGCGAGTATTTAGTTTTGTAAATTTTTTTAATCGCGAAAATCGTCAAAAAACGAAGATTTAGAATCACTCGCTTATGGTTTCCATAGCAACTAAATAACTAACTCAACAAAATAATTAACTATACAATATTGCGGGATATTTTGTACTTGTTTCGCATGTTTCTACAGACTGAAGTTGGATAATAAGCTGTAGTACTATACTCGATCACTGTATAATAAAGCACTCTTGTCTGCTTCAAAATTATTTAAAATATATAATTTATTGCCCAAGGACCTTTTTCAAACTTGGGCATCTTCCAGTAGTATTTTAATTTTGATTTTTTTTTTAATGATTGCTTACCATTATTGATTGTACATGTGGGGACCCAGATGAGAAATTTCGTTTACCGGCCACATACCACATTGGGCATGGAACAACAACTAAACAACAACTAAATAAACTAAATATATAGCCATGTCACAGTTACCCTGCGAGCAGAGTCCCCTTCGATTTATAGCAAGATCGATGGGGACTCTGCTCGCAGGGTAAAGCTTATCATTACAATTGGTGACAGAGGAATTTGAATGTAACGGTACATGAAATCAAATCAAACGATTGATGAGCAAGATCGTGATTAACGACATGACTTTTGTTTCTTGCAGTCATTCACTCATATATTAAATTCAACAACAAATACAAACAACACTGAAACACTTAGCTGTATCGAGAAAACAAACAATCATGTGTCTAGATCTATCGCGAGCTTTGCAAATTATCCGAGTCCGTTTCGATCAACAGCACAAATTCAATTAAATTTTATAAACGGCTTCTTACGCCTTACCTTTTGATATTCCCCTTGCAGATCAATTGTGATGGATACTCTATTAACAGACGCCGAAGACTGCCACCAAGTTTCCAAAACACCATCCACCATTTTCGATGCGTTGTGCGAAAGACTCGTACTTGATGCATCGCAGGAAGAAATAGTCCTATCTCTGGGTGATTTGCTGCGTTCCGTAACGCTATAAAATGATTCCGCAGGTGAACCACAAGTTGCATTTGCTGTAGCAGCCTTAAAAAGAGCCACGTTCCCGGCCCAAGTTAACGCGACAAAATGGATGGCAACAAATAACAAGGAAATCAAAACAGTTCGCCATTTCGCCATCTTGAGGTTTGGCGTTTGATCTGTTGGAGACGCTTGTCTGCTGCTAAGGAAATGGAATTTGATAGTTTACATAAATTATGCAAATGAATCTTTTTGAACATGATCCAACGGTCTCTCTCAGATCACGTTACAAATGTCAGTATTTTAGCCACTTCCAGTCTGTCTTTGTTGATCTCTTTACTTGCTATTTTGACTATTTCTTCTTTGAAGTCCGAACGCCCGTAAAGATCGAAGGATCGAATCGTGAAACTCCACCGCCAAGTGCAAGCAAGAAGCGCGCGCTTTTCAGCAGACCGAGCAAATAAAAAGAGCCTGGGAGTGAATAAATTTATTTTCAACGCTTGGTAACCAGGCATGTTGACAATCATCGGTAAAAATGCACAATGACATCATGCAACTTGACCCCCCTCATTTTTCTCGCCGGGAGTAACCTGCATACAAATCGGTTGTCAAATATTCCGGCACTGCCCGCACAACAATTTCAACATTTTCCCGCGATCACGCAGGCTATCAGGCCAATTTTCATTCTCGACCCCAGACCTTCGCTGCTTTCTTGACTACGCAAGCGCGCGAACCAATTTTTCGTCTATCACTCCCGCGTGGGGAGAGGGAGAAAATAATTTGCGTTTAAGTTAATTTATTGTTAATCTTTGCCATATTTCCTTGTTTTCTCCGTTTGTTTGAGGCGTTCAAGCCGCTGCCGAAACCAAAACAATTGTGCCAAGAAACAGTATAATAACCTACCAGAACAGTGACGGCATTAATGTTTCCTAATTTTGACCTCTGTTACATGCAGTATGCATTTGTTTTGTAATTCAGAAGTTTCCTTCGGAAGAAAGGACACGTATTTGTGATCGTTTTCGAAGCGTATGCCTACACGAATTCTAAGATTATTTTGTGTTTACTTTTTCTTTTGTAGAGCCGATTCCCTTCCTGTAAAACGTTCACTGTTAGGCGTGTTTCAATCAGATTCTTTATGTAACCTCTAACTATAAGAAGTGTTTTAAAATTTGAAATATTCTCTTCGATTCTCTTCAATAGTTTCTTTAGAAGAGTTTCCGCTTGAGGAGTCTCAGGGCTGTGCCCCTCACGAATCCAGTCTTGCACGCCAAATGCAGTGTCGATACAAGTCTTTTTATTGTCTCACGGTGTCTGCCACTAACAAACGGCTAACCTGATATACGTAGATTAGTTTTTAACCCTAAATAGTCTAAATACGGTCAAATAGTATACCTCTGCGTCAGGAGCCCATTAGCCGGAGCGAGCAACTCCGACACTACGCCTATGTCACAGCGTTTTTACAGACCGGTTTATTTTTAGATTCTTTTTTCCCGGGAAAATGTGTTTCTGATCCCATGTGTAATATGAAATGAAATAAAAGAAAATAAAAAGATGGCGATAACGCCAATTAATGATTACAAAGGAAAAACGTTTGATTGTCTGGCGGGAATACGAATTCGCGGGAAAAGCGAATCTAAAAATAACCTGGTCTGTAAAAAACGCTGAGACACGAATCCAGCCAGTTGCTCGCTCCTAGTGATGGGCTCCTGTCTGCATTTAAAATGTCGTCAATGTAACTGTTGTTTGCAAAAGCAACAGCTATTTTCAGTACCCATGGCATTTTAAAGTCATTGGCGTGTGATTTAGGGGAGAGGCCTGGGGGGCCGTTCCTCTCCCCTCACTCGATAAAGGTGGCCAAACGGTGAAAAACTTGCGCGCGTCTACTTGCGCCCTTTTGATCTCGATAAAAGTGAACGCAAGTCATCGCAAGTCAACGCAAGTCCTGCCAAAACGAAGTCGCAAGTAGACACAATTCGACAGCCTGCGTATATACTTGCGCCTCGGTTTGGCCAGAGCTTTAGATTATATAGGTCTGAAATAGGGTAACGATTTTTAGGTCAGGTCATGGGGTATGGAAAATCACACATTTTGGTCTGACTGGTAAGGTATGGTTATGAGTATGGCTGTGTATATGGATATGTGTAGGGCTATGTAAGGCTTATTTGCCGCTATGTATGGCTGTGTATAAAGGCTGTGCATCGTTATGTATGCCTTTTTTTGTACGGGCTATGTATGTCTATGTATGGAGGAGCCCGATGATGTATGGCATTGTATGGCTGTGCATGGATATGTATGGCTATGTAGGGCTATATATGGCTGTCAGTAATAGCTGAAAAGCTCGGTGGCTACGTTTTAACTGGAAGAATACATTGGACATAGTCTCCAACTTTCATCCTGTAATTGTAGAGACACAAGACGCAGGACTCAAGACAATAGAAACGAGATCCAATGTACATGCAAGGCACAAGGCACCTGAAACACAAGGCCGGCACAACTCTGGCACACGGACTCGAGACGCAAAGTCTCAGGACTCAGTGCTCAGGATTCAGGGCTCAAGACCCAAGAACCGTGGCCGCCATGACTCAAGACTCAAGGACTCCTCAAGGTCCAAGACTCAAGGCTCAAGACACAGGACACAAGACCCAAGAATCAAGACGCAAGACTCAGGTCGCAAGACGAAACACTCCGCGTGACACTCAAGATGCAAGGCACATTGGACACTCAAAGAGCAAGTCACAGGGCGCGATGTGCAAGGCCCAAAGCCTCAAAACTCAAGTCTCGAGCCTCAAGGCTGAAGGCTGAAACCTGAAGTCTTAAGGTCTAAGATTTATGGCTCAAGGCTCAGTAATCTGGTGCTCTGTATTCTGCATGGTAACAGCCATGCACGCCACTGTCAAACACATCAACCCAGGACAAAACGTGCGTTTGCCTACAGTTTGTATATAATGACTACTGCCATATGTCCAGGTTATTTTAAAGAAGTCTGTTCGATAAGGATCGTTCACGAACTAGATTGAGCTAGGTCAGTTGTAGAACTGGGCAAGCCGCAAAACCAAGAGGCATATGGTATACGGAATTGCCTCTTTCTTTTTGGTATTGGGAAATAGTTTCCTGGTGGATAAGTGAATGGCATATTCAAATCGAACCAAGAAATAGAACATGTTTCAATTAATCTGCTTCAACGTAATCATTTTATTACATTTTCTTCAGTTATCTTGCTTTTTATCAGAATTGTGAATCGTTGCTCAAAGGTTGGCTGGCATTCTCAATTATCAGATAATAACATACTTTTTTCCTAGATCTAACTGAAAAACTGAATACGATCCTAATCATGGTACACAACCATGTTAGGGGTTTTAACGGAGACGTGCTCTAATTTCAGTCAACAACCCTTAAACTAAGAACTAAACTGCAAATGTAACTAACGAAATCCGAATGTTAAATTCTGCTTTTACTCAGCTTAAATATGTCAAGTACTGACGGATCCTAACTCGAGGCACGAAAAAAATTGAAGTAGTTTTGTTCCTGTCATAAATGTCCTCTTTTGTACTCTTTAGACGAATCAGTACCTTCAGATGAAAAAAGAGAAATAAGTTTATGAGAGAGCTCGAGAGGCTAAGTGAGGCATCCAATTTGACTGCCCTACAATTGATGTTTAGACATTTTTCAACCAGGGATGATCAAATGCTTCATTCAGGGTGATTCTCTCTCTAACGTTAGCTGTCAACATTTTGCTGATTAGGTCCTTGATCTAACAAAAAAAAAAAAATAGCATACGTTAAATGACTCTAGAAATAAGAACTAAATTACGATACTAGGCAAAACTACCTAGGAAAAGGCTGGGGACTGGTACCAGGATTTAAATTTCGTTTCCAGGGTCTTCGCTTTGGCGAGATGAAGAAAGAACCGTCGAAAGAACCTAGGAATCAACCTCGTTCCCAGGGTCTCTCTTCTTCCCGCCAATTGCTTTTGGCGGGAAGAAGAGAAACCCTGGGAACGAGATTGCCGAGGAACACGGCTGGCACAATTTTTAAAAACGTGTTACCTGGACAGAGAGGCAAAAAGCCGTGATAGGATACTCCAGTTTTCCAGAAGTTGTTTCCTTTAGAAGTTGTTTCGGGTCAGAGTCATCAAATGGGAAACGGCCACACACCATGGTATACAGAACTACACCGAGACTCCAGACATCACTAGCCATGCCATCATACGGGATACCTAACAAGGGAAGATACGTTCGGTAAGACAGAGAGTTGTTATACTGTGGCCAGAAAGGATTCCTATTCCAAGATTCTGTATCAGTAAATTATCTGTATTACCGGAGAGCAGTAATTCTCTTTTGGGGCCAATTGGGGGCGTCTTTCTTGAACACCGCCTGTAATAGCCTTGTAATAATTACCTGTCATCGATTACCTAAAACTTGCCATATTAGAGCGGTTTACAATTGAGTGGCGAAAAACCAAAACCAAAGCAATTATATTGGCCAATCACAACAAACGTAAATAACGCAATGAGCCAATAAGAACACGAAGCAAATACACTTAACCGACGCCAAGCGAGGGAAAACGCGTGTAACCAAGTCGCGATTGGTTTTGGTTTTGCATCTGATTGGTTGAGCAGGTTGCAGGAGTTTTTTAAACCAATCACAGAACGTAGTAAAGCAAAACCAAAGCAATTGAGCGATTACTTTCGACACTCAATTGAAAACCGCCCTATCGGTAATCAAAATTGACTAAGCTCGCGGTTTGAGACCTGAAACTTCTCATCTTGTGACAAACATTTTTTCACTTGACTCTGTAGATGACCTCCGATTGGACAATATATGCATTATTTAAGCGAGCTGTAGTAGGACAGTGCTTCCCAAAGTCCAACTCTACTTCCTCATTGTGGGAGGTGGTAACGGTCATGATCATGCCGGCTAACAACTGGGCTCTGGCATGCTGCGCGCGCAGAAACCAATCCCAGGACAACGGCGGTTTCTTTTCTTCAGCCTATGTGCCACTTATTGTAATAGAACAGTTGTTCTCGACTGATTTCTTTTGTTATAAGAAAAGAAACTCAACTGTTATGTTTTAACCGAATGAATATTTTTCCTCAAATGTTCTGAATGTTGTGTATCGGAGTATGAATACAGACCGAATTGACAAGACTCAGTCATGTTACCAACGAGAGATTGCCTTGATATAAATTAAATTCTCCATAATAGTGCTATAACAAATGTATAGAGATCAATAAGGAGAACTTGTATGTTGGAATTACCTTGCAGTATCTCAGGAGCCACGTATGCATATGAACCACAGAATGTTCTACTTCGAGCTCTCTGACTCTCTATCTTTCCTATGTAACGCGCAAAGCCAAAGTCTGTAACAATTGGCTGGTGGTCATCAGAGAGAAGAATATTTTCAAGCTTGAGGTCCCTGTGAGTTACTCCTGAGCGGAGAAAAATGCGAGCAGGCTCAGATTCAGATTTTACTGTGCTTTTCAATAACTCTGCTCAATCAACGGTTTGGTTTCTTGCTGACGCCAATCTTCTTAGCGGACGTATCACTCCAACGGGTTCAAAAGGTCATGTTAATTCCTGGTTGTGATTGGTCGATTTCGATCCTGGTTTTCGTTGTATTAAACATTTTATGATTGACGGCAATAAAAACGCAATCGTTAGTTGGGTTTTGAACTTCAGAGTTCGCGTGTTATTGAAAGGCGCAGTAACTGGCAAGCAATGCAGTAATCAAATAAACAAATGATTACATACATACATGGTTTATTTGGTAAAGCAGGTTAGTATAGATACAGTAGGCAAGACATAAGTCCTGATATGGACCTGCACTAATTACAAATGATTAAATAAACTATGGAATAAATAAAGATATAAGATTATAAGTAAATAATTAATAATGGTACATCTATGTGTTAATGGGTCATGTGTTTAAAAATATTTAAAATCCTCGGATTTCATACATGTAGATACGGTGCAAGAACCTTTTGCATAGCTTAATGATTTCAGTATGTTCTTACATGAATTTGTGATCAAACACCAGGTTCATTAGGCATTGATTGCTGCAGAACAAAAATGTTGTTTTCAGGTAAAAATAAGCATTACAAATGGTCAGCTTCGATCAGACAACAGCTGTTGAAGTTCTATCATTCAGTTCTTGTTTCTGTTTTTCATATACGTACCCTTTCTATGGCAATGTAGTACACCATCTACGATCGATTTAAACATAACCTTAGCTTCATCTTCTCCCAGTTTGCAGCACTGTTGTAACAGAGAAAGAAGATCTCCTTTTGGTGCCAATTCCATGACAATAAAGAACTTATGAGCCCCGTCGATCAAGTCATACACTCGGATCACATTCTTGTGGTTCAACCATTTCAGAATCTCGATTTCCCTCTTCAGGAATCTGTCATTTTTTCCTGTACCGCTCTTAAAAATAACAACAACAAATAATTACGGCAAGCAATTTTTACAATTACATATAGTAAGAAACATTCCGTAAATTTCCACAGTCGTTTATTTTGAAAATTTAAAAAATTTACCTTTTAAGCAAGATCGATTTAAGAACCCAATCAGTTTGACTGATCATTAGTATCTATTGTTCCCTTGATTTTTGCGTCAAATTTGTTACTAATATAATCACAAGTTTGATATAGACCTACAATTGTAACCAATATAGTATATAGTTGGTTGTTTTCGTCCGGCGCTGTTTATATATGACGCAAACGAAATTGTTCGATTGTTTCTTTTTTGCATTATGCATTTACTCAACAATGTTTCTTAGAGCGCGTGCGCGCACATCGAACTATCAAAACTTGCACAAGGAACACTGGTATAGAAATAGAAATCATGTCAATGAAAACGCCTCAGTTAGTCTATAAAAGAGAATAGCAAGTTATCTATTGTGACAAAACATCCGATTGAATGCAAACTTGGCGATATGTTTCCTCTTTTCTTATACTTTATGCTTTAATGCTTTAATGAAGTACTCCTAATAAACAGCTTACGCTATACTAGGAGGTGATATAGTTATATAGTTATATAGTTTACTGAGTGATCTTTGCTACTAGAGTGGTTTTCGATTGAGTGTCGTAAAACCAAAACCAAAGCACTGACAATGGCCAATCACAACAAACGTAAACAAGGCAATGAACCAATGACACTCGAAGCAAATACACGTACGTTACTGGCACCAGACGCGTGCGACCAAGTCGCGATTGGTTTTGGTTTTGCATCTGATTGGTAGGTGGCGCGAGTATTTTAAACTAATCACAGAGCGCAGTAAAGCAAAACCAAAGCAATTCCGAATGACTTTCGACACTCATTGAAAACCGCTCTAACTGGCGAGGTTATGAATGCTTTGTCACATAAAGCAGTCGTGAATCAAAGCAATCACAATGGCCAATCACGGCAAACGTAAACAACACAACGAACCAATGAGAACTCGAATATCAACTACACGTAATCCGGTGGCACCAAACGCGGGAAAACGCGTGCGACCAAGTCGGCGATTGGTTTTGGTTTTCATTCTGATTGGTTGCAATTGTGAAGGTGGTGGCGCGAATTTTTTAAACGAATCACAGAACGTATAGTATGCAAAACCATGGCAATTCCGGAATACTTTCGCGACTCAATTAAAACCGCTCTATTTTACAGCTAGTCTTACCTCTCGCTTGTTGACAATTTTGATGGCAACTTCTTTTTTATTGTTGATGGAATAAGCCTTTTTCACGTCTGCGTACGTCCCTTGGCCTATTTGATCTCCGATCTCATACCCATGGCTCCGTAGCAGAGCATTTTGATCTAATTCGCTCTCAATACCGCCATCTGCGTTACTTCCTAAAGGTTCCTGAAAGATTCTGAGGAAAGATATCCATTTCGTGATGATGTAGATGACAGGTATCACAAAACAACCAATGAAAATCGAGAGAAGCGCAAACCCGAGCATGACCAGTGGATCGCGCGCAAAGGCGCATTCTGCTTAATGTACGTCACAAACCATTTGTGCCTATGACGCGCCAAAACGTTCTTAAAAAAACAAGGACTTAATCATTTAATAATTGATGAAGTAATGAAGTAGTTCATCTGTCTTTCAGTTTCAATGAAGTGTCGTAAAACCAAAACCAAAATCAAAGTAATTATTATTACTAGGAATAGTTCAAACTACAGGTGCCCCCGCTCACTGAACATACTGTGAATTTGATTTATCAACTTTTACATTCCATTTGTTAAAAGCTGCTTTGACTTTCGAACAAAATCGAATTCAATCGTTCGATTTAGTTCGATTTAGTTCGATTAAGTTCGATTAAAATTTCGTTCGATTTCGTTCGATGTGATACGCTGGGTTTTACTGAAAATATAAATACTTGTGATCTTGAAAGATCTCAGATTCAACTTCATCTTAGAACACGAATATAATCTCTTTTTCTGTTTTCATTCGGTACCAAGGTACGCGATCATTGCTTGTTTTTACCGTTTTTATCGCATCATTATAAATCACTTATCGGGTTTGGATCTGAGAGAAAAAGGGCATAGACTAGAGAGCTCAGTTAACTGTGCGTTTATTAACAACATTTAGTTAAAATGATAGTAACAATTTAGTCTAGAAAGATTTATTTAAATTAAGTAAAAAAATAACAATTAAAAATTGTCTTTTTCCAGCTGTAAGCTGACGTTCATGTGTAACTTTTAACATTGTAAAAAAACATGATCAGAACAAAATTTAGCTGAAATGCGGCATTTGTATATTACTATACACTTAATTTGCTGTCTTTGTTTCAAAATATCACTAAATACAGCGGTATAAGAAATAAATGATACATGTAATTTATGCAGTGTCAGTGTTTGCCTCTGGCGATTCATGCTTTTGCATTTTTACGAGAAGCCTCATGTTTGTTGACAGCTGAAAGTCAACACTTTCAAGAAGAAGAAGTTTCTCTACCAAACGATCAGTGTTTTCTTTGTAGATATAGATATCCTCCTTTAGAAACTCATTGATAACCTTTGGGAATGTAGTAAGGTTGTAACATTTGGCGTCTTTTTCCAGCTGCAAGCTGACGTTCATATCAAGATAACAATTATTGAGTAGCATCGACCTATTGCAGCCTATGTATTTGATAACTCGAGTGCCAGGAGTAGCACTGACGTTTTTCCTGCAGTCCCTTGTTGTTGCATACAGGATATGCATTGACTGTAGCATTCAAAACTTCTGGACAGCAGATCCAGCTTTGCAACTGCTCTTGGGATGCAGTAGAAAGTTCCTGTGCTTCCGCTTTGGATACGTTGGTGGCATGGGTCGTTGTTAGGCATCTCCCATATAAGAAAACCGCAACTTGCATGCTGTGAATGTGAAAAACTGTTCTTCAGTGACTTGGGTAATGTGCTCATCCCAAATGGACAAGGTGATGGAACCACTGTTGTCAGTGAGGGTGGCATCACGGACCTGTTTAGTCGATGTTTCGTTAGGTCGCTGTGCTGGGCCCTTCCACTTAATTGAGCCAGAGACTGCGAAGACTCCTCCTGAAGTAAAGTTGTTCAAGGCGTTAATTTTTGTAACTCTTATGTCTGCTGGCTGTGAGTACTTGAAGTTCATCGTATGGGGTGGAATATCTTCAATTGTAGCTCCGTCGTTTAGAAAACGTGTGCCAGATGTTGACATTTGAAGGTTTGTTAGCTTGAGTGGTTGCTGTGTGGTTTGCTTGTCAATAAACAATTGTCGTTTTGTTCCTCGCCTTTTTGCTGCATCACTCTGATGGTCTTATGATGGTCTTGTGAAATCTGCAGGTCGATGTCGAAGTAGAGATTAGCGCTTCTTTGGCTTTGTTGAATTGTGTAACATTTTGCACATAGCCAGCCAATGCTGTTGATTAAAGAGAATAGGAAGTTTAATTAACATATAATTCTGTAGAAAGAAACCATACTGACAGAATGAGAGGGGTAACTATTACGCTGGTATATCAACTGAATTAACAAATAAAGAAGCCAAACCATGTATTATACTGTCATAAAACACGACGGGAATTTGAGAACACGAGATAAATTTAGAAAACACGAGTTAGGAAACGACAATACAGGTAATTAAACACTTACTTGTTTTCGGGAAGGTCCGGGGTTGAAGGTGAAGAAGGCATAACAAATTTCACCCTCTTCGGGGGCTGTGAAAGTTTGCCATCTATAAAAACAAAATAGTGATTCATTTGCCATTTATTTGTATTCATTTCTTTTTATAAGGTAGCTTGGGCCAACTGATTTAATCTTATTTCCTCTAATATTCTGTATTTGTAATTTGACGTTTTCTGGACAGCTTTAAGAGGCTGTCCGCGTAAGAACGGATAAAGCAAATTTCGGGCCTTCGCCGTTTTGCCTAATATTTTCAGTGAACGTTAACCATTATATCCCATCACATTTATTTGGATCAATTCCTTCTTTTTCATTTTTTTGCGAGATGATTTTCAATATGACATCAAAATTATGCAAATTAGCTTTGGGGACTCTACAATTTAGCTATACATGTCGGGCGCTACCAAAGCCCAATTTATTATCCAAACCAACTGAATATTTTATATATTCAAGTTTCATTTTTCTTCAACAGTTTTAAGGTTTAATAATTGTATTTTATAAAATTTTGACTGAGTTATGAATTTTCTAAGATACCTTCTCTCGAACTACGGAATTTGCAAAACGTGACATACCTATAGTTGAAAATTATTTTCTCTTATGTGGGACCTGACCTAGAGTCAAATCTGTTATAACTCAAAAGTACTAACACCAATCTAATAAATTATAGAATAAAATTTGTGGGCACTTAACGCTGCGCGCCTTACAGAGCTCTGCGAATTTCCCAATTATTCGCCATTTTGATCGAAACCAAAGATAAGGCGATCTTAGGCCAATTTCGATATATTAAAATTCTAACTTGGCTCCGAGGCTTAGGGGAATAAAACAAAAGAAATGATTTATTCATCCCTCAACCTCGATGTGATTTATTGTCGATTTCTTTTGTTTTATTCCCCTAAGCCTGGAGATGCAATAATAACCACTAAACGGCAGACCTATGCCTTGCAAATAAATTATATTCGTCGTTTTAGCTGTTTTTTCGGGAAAAATCTGGGTATTTTTAAAAGTAAACAGATAAATATTTCCTTTCTATTGATATATGCAAATTAGCTGCATATTAAATTTCGTGTTGCGATGGGATTTCTTTATCTATTCCACAAAACATTTTCCTTGAGAGACTCTTGAGGATATTTTCCAAGAGAAATAATTGATTTTAATGTGGGGTAAAATTTCTTTCAGCCTCTATGTGAAAGCGTTTTGTTCAGATTGTGAGCTATTTTGATTTCCCGCAGTGTTTGTTTTGCTAGCCGGGCCTGACTCGTTCCCAGTCGTCCTCTCTTGTCTCCTGTTAATATTAACGAGAAGAGAAGTCCTTTAGTTGGGAGTCGCAAGTCGCGGGGATGCTGGGAAGGAGGAAAGCAGGAGATAAGAGAGACGACTGGGGACGAGTCAGTAGCCGGGCACAGTTGTTCATTTCATATTCATGATTTCAAATCCAGCTAGGTATTTTTCCGGTCTCTTTCAAGACAAAGAATTGTTTCTTACATGGGGAAGAATTTCTTTTAACCACTATGTGAAAGCCGGCTTTTCTTTAGTTTATGAGCCATTTATATTTATAACGCAGTGATTGTTTTGCATGATTCACTTGTTCATTTCATACCATTCTAGCTCAATTAAAGCATTCACATTCTTGTATGAATGACATCAGTTGGTCAATCAGGTCTTTTTCCTATCTCTTGATTTAAATTGCACTTCAAAATGGCACAAGATTTGTTTAAGCATTGCTACATTAAATTGGTTCAGCACAAGTTTCTGAGTGCTGATGGGAACAGCTCTCCTGAAGGAGGAGCTAGTCTC
The DNA here is from genome assembly GCA_029204205.1 of Desmophyllum pertusum. Classification (NCBI taxonomy): domain Eukaryota; kingdom Metazoa; phylum Cnidaria; class Anthozoa; order Scleractinia; family Caryophylliidae; genus Desmophyllum; species Desmophyllum pertusum. The sequence goes on along the minus strand of MU827302.1, from coordinate 2,172,564 downwards.
AAAGGACCATGGGAGCACCGGCCTCGCTGTTAGTGAATATTTTTTCCTTTTTAGAGATACGCGCGTATATAAATGCAAAGACACTAGCCCTGTGACAGAGAGCTCAGATGACGACACCAACTCGACCGATTCGGAGATAGATATGTTTGAGTGCTCGGAGCCAGGATGCTTGATGGGAGAGGGGAGGCTTCCGCTCAGAGGTCCAACCCCTTGCCCTTTTATATACAATTTTTGACAGAAAAGGTACCCCTTTCATATACCTTCCATAGGAATTATGAAAATGGTACCCTTTTCACATACCTACAGTAGAAACACTGCATCCATTTTCTATACCCTTGGAATGAACTTAATGAACAATATATATCCCCAGAAGGAAGTGGAAGGAAGCTGTCTTATGATGGCTAAGAATTTCAAACCTGCAGTCCACCTCATACCTAAATGACAGTTTTCCCTACCCTTTTCTATACTCCAACTCGTGAAATCCCTACCCTTTTATATACCTCCAGTCTGAAAAGGTACCCTTTCGGGCGGAGCCTCCCCGTATAGTCCATTATAGGGAGTACCCCCCCCCCCCCCCGGGATTGAAACACTCTATGATCATAAGCTTCGTATGGTTGAGGTGGACAGGTTTACTACATCAGTCAACAGTGAAGATGCGCCGTGCGCACCTAGTCATGATCCAGCAGAGCGTAAGCGACCCAACGCCGTCAGACCAAGCTGTCAGTATGGGCTGGGCCCTACCCAAGCCATGGACAGGATCCTCTAGGTTTACCGACAAGGTTAAGAGATACCTAACAGCAAGGTTTGACCTTGGCGATCAGACTGGGCTTAAAGCTGACCCTCAACAGGTGTCAAACGATATGCGGAAGGCAAGAGACGAGCAGAACAAAAAATCGGTTGTTTGATAGAGAAGAATGGTTGACCAAGAGCCAAGTGCAGGGTTTCTTTTCCCACCTCGCAACAACCAGAAGGAAGACAACAAGGATCCGAAGAAATCGAACTTAATCCTAAAGAACTGTTACTGGAGGATGAAGAAGTTGACAGACAATACAATACAATACTTTAATTTGACACTCCCCTTACGGGCTTTTCAGTGACAATAATTACAGTAAAAATTACAACTTAAAATGATGATAAAAATTACAACGATAAAATCGGATCATGGAAGAGCTCGCTAATGAACTGAGGCCGCAACACCATCTGTCATATTACGATGCCTTCAACCTGTGCGAGTGTCCGAGGGAAAACGAGCTGAACCAATTTAATGCAGCAATGCTAAAACAAATCTTGCGCCATTTTGAAGTGCAATTTGATTAAGAGATAGGAAAAAAGACCTGAATTAACAACTGATGTCATTCGGACAAGAGTGTGAATGCTTTAATTGAACTAGAATGGTATGAAATAACCTGCGATCAGGCGTTCTTTTCCTTTTCTTTCTTTTCGCGGAGAGAACGAGAGCGCGGAGAGAGAGAGAGGACGCTCCCCAAGGTTAGAGGAGGGCCTGATCGCAGGTTAGCCGGTATGAAATGAACAAGTGAATCATGCAAAACAAACACTGCGTTATAAATATAAATGGCTCATAAACTAAAGAAAAGCCGGCTTTCACATAGTGGTTAAAAGAAATTCTTCCCATGTAAGAAACAATTCTTTGTCTTGAAAGAGACCGGAAAAATACCTAGCTGGATTTGAAATCATGAATATGAAATGAACAACTGTGCCCGGCTACTGACTCGTCCCCAGTCGTCTCTCTTATCTCCTGCTTTCCTCCTTCCCAGCATCCCCCGCGACTTGCGACTCCCAACTAAAGGACTTCTCTTCTCGTTAATATTAACAGGAGACAAGAGAGACGACTGGGAACGAGTCAGGCCCGGCTAGCAAACAAACACTGCGGGAAATCAAAATAGCTCACAATCTGAACAAAACGCTTTCACATAGAGGCTGAAAGAAATTTTACCCCACATTAAAATCAATTATTTCTCTTGGAAAATATCCTCAAGAGTCTCTCAAGGAAATGTTTTGTGGAATAGATAAAGAAATCCCATCGCAACACGAAATTTAATATGCAGCTAATTTGCATATATCAATAGCAAGGAAATATTTATCTGTTTACTTTTGAAAATACCCAGATTTTTCCCGAAAAAACAGCTAAAACGACGAATATTATTGATTTGCAAGGCATAGGTCTGCCGTTTAGTGGTTATTATTGCATCTCTAAGCGTTTTCGGCTGAAAAATTGGGCTATCTTTCGGATCGCCTTATCTTTGGTTTCGATCAAAATGGCGAATAATTGGGAAATTTGCAGAGCTCTGTACGGCGCGCAGCGTTAAGTGCCCACAAATTTTATTCTATAATTTATTAGATTGGTGTTAGTACTTTTGAGTTATAACAGCCGTTTGACTCTAGGTCAGGTCCCACATAAGAGAAAATAATTTTCAACTATAGCGATATTTCTCGTTACGTCACCTATTGTTATTAATGTGTCAACCAGGAGAACTATTGGCTGTTGAAACAAAGAGTTCTTTTTGTTGATCAACAGTGAACACTCCTATAGGTATGTCACGTTTTGCAAATTCCGTAGTTCGAGAGAAGGTATCTTAGAAAATTCATAACTCAGTCAAAATTTTATAAAATACAATTATTAAACCTTAAAACTGTTGAAGAAAGATGAAACTTGAATATATAAAATATTCAGTTGGTTTGGATAATAAATTAGGCTTTGGTAGCGCCCGACATGTATAGCTAAATTGTAGAGTCCCCAAAGCTAATTTGCATAATTTTGATGTCATATTGAAAATCACCTCGCAAAAAATGAAAAAGAAGGAATTGATCCAAATAAATGTCATGATATTTGTTGATGGGATATAATGGTTAACGTTCACTGAAAATATTAGGCAAAACGATGAAGGGCCGAAATTTGCCTTATCCGTTCTTACGCGGACAGCCTCTTAAGTCTTTCAAAGGTCATGGGTTCTATAACGAGATTTGACAAGGTGCGTGCTCTAGTTAGCGCCACATATGTTAAGCCAGCAGCTTTTTCGGAAGGGCCTAAGTCAATCCATGTATCTTTTAGTGTAAGTCCTTGTGCTTTGTGAATTGTTATTGACCAAGCAAGTTTAAGAGGAAATTGCTGCCTCTCCATACTTTTTTCCGTGTGTATCTGGGCAATTTATGATTTGACATATGGGACACAATTTGGCATTGAATCAGATAAACTTGGCCCGGAGTAATCCTTATCATCAAATTGCACCATTATTGCAATAGATAACACTGGAGGTTCATGGCCCTGAGTATAAATAATATCAAGAACAGTTCCAATGGTACCATTGCACAAACCAACTTCAGTCCATAGATTGCGGGTCAACATCACTCTAGCATTTTTTGACAAATACATTATTGGTTCTAAACCACCCATATCATCAGCACCGAGATATTTGGCTTGGTTCTTGTTGTGTTGTGCATTTATCTGAACTAATGGTTGTCCCCATTCTTGAAGTCTACTGTAGTTATCTTTTGCAACTTTTCATTACCATAAGACAGCCTCACAGAACAATTCTGAAAATGCTCTATGTTTTTAATTCTGTTGGGTTGTCTTGTTATTAGCAAGTCCCAGTCCTCTAAAGAAGAGTCACCATTTCTTGCTCTTATCTGGAGTTGCCTAAATTTCTCTTGCTCTTTATTACTACCTTTAGCTCTTTCATTAATTTCTAATTTAACAACTGTGTCAATTTGCGATACATGCAATAGCCTTCAACAGCTAGGTCACTACGCGGTTTGTTGATCAGTAATGGAAGTGCCCCCTCCTCCCCCCCCCCCCCCCCCCTGGAAAAATTTTGGACGGGCCCATAGCTGAATTGATCAGCTCATCGAATACTATAACCATGCTAAATTTGGTGCTTTTAACCCAAAGTACACAATCATTTCACCATTTTCCCCCACTAGTATGCAAGTTTTGTGCCGGTACAATCCACCTTGGGAAAAAAGATGGCGGCGGTACATTTTAACCACATAGATGTTATTGAACTAGCGTGAGGTCCGTATTGGGAAAATATTGGTCGAGTTCTTTTCTTGCAAGTTTATGGACCGAGCCGAAGGCGAGGTCCATAAACTTGCAAAAAAAGAACGAGACCAATATTTCCCAATACGGATCGAACAAGCTAGTTCAATAAAGTTTTTATTATAATGGCTTTTTTTTTTAATTTGCTGATTTAATGCAACCATTCTCGGCTAACGCGCGCGCGCCGAAGCTAAGCATATTCTTGCATTTTTCAGGCCGCTTTGCGAAAAGTTTAACCAAAATTGTCCGCCAGACACGAGAAAAAATGTTTCTACTTAATAGAAAACAGTTTTCTTTTGTTCAATGTTTCATAAAAGGAATTCGGCGAATGAGTTCATGAGCGGTCCATCTTAGCGGTCCGTATTGCAAAATTCGGACTGCTCAGGGAACCAATCAGAATGGTCCTTTTCATCGTGGACCAGTTTGCCATATAATAAAATACCTTACAAACCTAACACAGCCAACAGGCACATAGAAAGCCATATTTTTTGAGAAATTTGTCCCTGTACTAACAACATTGTGTATATGCTAGGTTTGAAGTTTTTAGAACTTTTCTGTGCGTTTTTATGAGCATTTTTAGGGTTTTTGTGCACTAAGAATAATGGGTAAATGTACCAGTCGCTATCTTTTTTCCTACGGTGGATTGCAAATTGGCATATCAAGTATGAACATATATAACCTAAATTGCTTTGGCCTCCTTTCTCAATATCCTCAAGGTTGGTAGACATGAGGCGACTAGTCACACTTGCACACACACAAAGGGACTAGTCGCACAGGAGGGGACTGGTCACAGGGACAGTCCGGTGACTAAAGTCACAGGGACCAGTCGCATGAACAGTACACACAAGGGTACAAGCAGCACAATTTGAGGAGATAGTCCCTTCAATTCAACCAGTAATTGAATTATTTTATTTACCATTACAATATACCCATCATAATTCGTGGGACAAGTCATAGGGTTGTTCACACGAAGGGACTTGGTGCCCGGGACTAGTCGTACACTGACTCAAATCCCTGCGACTAGTCCCCTCAAGTGCTCAAGTGTGCCAACCTTTAGATGTAGCATCCATAGAGAGATCAAATGAAGGTGTGACATCTTCAGCATAAGGCTATAAAAGCAACATTCTATTATTGTTGCAGTCCTCATGCTCAAGGGTTCAGTCATGTACTTTATAGGGACCATTTTTCCATTTTATTTCACTAAACTGCAAGAAGGCTCAGGCTCATGTTGCAGGTTTGCATATGAGCGGATGAACTACTGGTAAAGCTCACAGGCTATCACACGTAAGAGAAACTTGTGTCATACTTGCACTAAAACCTTGCAGTAACGGTGCAAATCAGGAAGTGTGACTGCAACAAAACGTTCCAGAAATAATTTGACTGTCATGCAGGAAAACCAATGAGATCCAAGATATATAAACTGCAAACCCTAATAATGGTATTATCCCTGTGGTTATATTTCTTGTCTGATTGGACAGCAAAATAAAAGTGTTCACCCCTGTGAATGGCCAGGTGACCACTAACCCAATTTCACTCTTGGAACACAGAAAGCTCTACACAAGTGTGCCTCAATTAAATTTTGGTTAAGAAAACAGGAGATGAAATTACAGGTGGCTGAGAAATTACAGGTGGCTGAGAAACCAGCTTCTTCTGAGCAGCCAAATTTTGTAGAAAAGTATATGCTTATTTGAAGCACTTGAAACCTCAGCCAGTGCAAGCTACTAAAATAAACCTTGCAGTATATTCAATCTGAACTCAGGCATTATGCGTCGATAAATTCAAAGCTTCAACATTCCCCCCCCCCCCCCCCCCCGGGCATTTAAACTTTTGAAGATTGGCTCGTTCAAATTCCCGCCCCCTGAGCCAAAATTGCGTTCAAATGCCCTACCCTAGTGCCAGATTGGAAAGGTTTTGGAAGTCGCTTGCAAGCGTCATTCCGCGATGTTAAAATTTATCATACTAGACTTGTTTAGCAACTGAATGATCCTGATTTACATACCTTCGAATGAATTAAATTTAATATTGTTTGAGAGAGGTTGTTGTTCATTTTACTGTGTTTGTTCATTTGCTATTCAATAGCAGTTCATGCTCTGCAGACAAAAACTATTATATGAAATAGGGAAGATCAGCGACCACGACTTTCATTGACTGGTAATTTATTAGCCTCCTACGCAGAGGTTCTTTGGGCTCGTCACGCAATCTTTCCTCCCCCACTAACGTCTGCTGAACGGAGCAGCCACTTCCGTTCTCAGAGATTGGCCAATCACAGCTTCTCTTCTAGTTTGTGGAAAACGGGACTTTGACCCCAAAACAATAGAGTAACTTAGAGCGTGCCGTGCAAGAAATTTCTAAGACTTTCTAATGTTACAGTGAGAGTAAATGCGCTTCAAATGGAAGCCATATGAAATACAATGAAGTCCAATATATTAGTCAACCTGAGGACTGGATTTTCGACTCCATGCTTGCAGCGGATGCTGCAGATTGTTGGCCATTGTTGTTGTTGTGTCACTGCACGTAATTCTGATGAAAGACCAGGTCGACATTCGACAAGCAGAGAAATCCAGCCGTTGCCCTCAGTGAGATCGACGAGGAAAACGTGAAGTATATAGATGGGTTTGTCTTAAACCGATTCATCGATAAAGCAGTCGCCGTTGCAGCCGTTGAAAAATGAATGCTGGAGATGTCCGGAACCAATTTTACCGAGGGCAGTGTGTGCAATCGCGGTCGATGAAGCTCATGTAATAAAGCAGTGGCAGACAAAATATATCTGTTGGTTTTTCAGTTTTAATAATATAATATACGATTGAACGATTGCTCATTTCTAGCGTCCAGGGTTGATATAAACAAATCTACCGGACTTTTTACTTCCAGCCGCGGGTGTCAATTTCAAATATTACGCAGCTCATGATTGGTTTCTTTAAAACAAAGGCAAACGGCCGGAGAACGGAAGTGGCTGCTCCGTTCAGCAGACGTTAGTGGGGGAGGAAAGATTGCGTGACGAGCCCAAAGAGCGTCTGCGTAGGAGGCTAGTAATTTATTTGACTATTCAAGCTATAAAACCTACAAATCATATAATTCAAATACACTCTAGTTTTTAAAAGCTATTCGCTCACGAAAGTGAACTCTTTTCCTCTACACACCTCCATACTGAAACAACCACGTGTATTCCGCCGGAAAGACTTGACACTTCCGGTTCAAATTCCCCACCCATCCAGGCAAGGTTCAAATTTCACACCCCCGGGAAGGCCTTGCGTCAAATTCCCTACTCCCCGGCTCGGAAGGTAGTAAAATGCCTCGGGGTTGCCCGGGGTGGGGGGGGGGGGGGGGGGGGGATGTTGAAGCTTCGAATTGATATTATCCACAGATTATCAGCAACAGTTTATGAACAAAAAATAAACATAATCACAATCAAAGTTGGCTAAAGTTGGACACTGAGTTGGAGGAAGAGGTCCCAAGTGGAGCAGTGTTTTGAATAACAACACAAGTAATATAATCGAAATAGCAACATATTTTGGCATCTTGGCAATAATCCTCTGTTGTCACAAAGGACCTTCAGGCTGCCAAAACCTATGAAACAAATGGAGAAAAACAAAACATGATCAAACATGTGAAAAGAAACGAATATAACTCGAAAACAGTAGTGTGAACTCGTACTGGTCACTCCCACGATTTCAAGTCCAAATATTCAAAACGGCGGGGCCCACCTGGGCCCACCAACCTTTTCATAAAACTTAACTATCCAACTACATTTCTGTGTAAAAATAATCTAAGATACTGATCACTATTTATTACTATTACTTTTGATCGATTACTTATTTCCAATGACCCAGTATATCACTTACCGAATTGTGTATTGATTAATCGAGTTATTTATTGCCAACGAGGCAGCTGAGCCAGAGCGAAGCTGCCGAGTTGGCAGATCATGATTTTGAATTTGGGAGAAAAAACTCAAATTCTGCGTGAACTTCGTTTTCCATATTTGGGTGTAAGTAATACCCCATATTTGGGTGTAAGTTAATATTTTTAAAGTAACAGTGTCGTTTCGGTCTTTCGTGAGGGCCGAGTACAGGTGAGTAAGGTTAATATTTCTTCATTGAAAGGGCTTTTAGTCACCTTAATTCACTTTGTAAATTGTAAGCAACAGGTGATCAAGGAATAGGGTTATACGCACAAATTTTGGTCAGTTACCTCCTCGATTTAGAACTAGCGTGTTCGCTTCTCGATTCCGAAAATATGTGTGTTCGCTTCTCAATTCCGGCTTGGGGTTCATTCAGTGTTGTTATTATTATTCCTTCATCACTACACGCGCTTGTTTTATATGTAAACATTCATTCGTCTTCAGTTCTGTCATACACGAAACTCTTGGAAATAAAAATACTTCAGTTATTTATGAAGTTGCAATTCTTGGACTAAAATTATCTACAGTTAAATTATCAAAATAGCTATGAAAATAAAAGGTAAATCTTAACTTTTTGGAATGAGTCATAACAAAATATAAACATCTCACAGTCTGGCCCCGTCACGCAACGCTTCCTTGCTCCGATAATAATTTTAAAATTCTTTCAACTTTCATGCAACTAAAATGACAAAAAATTTCAGCAAACGAAGACACATCTTCAATTTCTAAGCAACTTTAGGATGGGGTATTAATTTTGTTATCTTGTCATCAAATAAACTGGGGCTTTCATGTTGTAATAATGCCGGTCATTTAATAATAATTATTATTAAGAACGTATATGTTTCATAATCATATATTTTGAAGCTTTCTATCAATTATTCGCTCCTCTATGTCGTTGGCACTTTAGTGGTAACTATTACTAGTTTATTAAGCTTACTTGCTGTTTTAACATTTTAAGTAAATATTTTAAATATTTTAAGTAATTGTACATAGAGTTTAGCTAGAGTTTATAGTTAACTACACCTCCTAGTATAGCGTAAGCTGTTTATTAGGAGTACTTCATTAAAGTATTAAAGTAAAACTAGTAGCAAAGAAAACGCCATATGAATGATAAACAATTTAGGTTTCCAAGACAGCTCGGTTTTCATTGACAAATTGTGATACGAAAAATGCTTACCTGAACTTATAGCTTGAAACATAGCTTACTGAGGTAATCCTCTAACAGATCCTCGAAAATGATGAACTGAATCGCTCGATAACAGAAGAAATCCACCGAAAAAGGACGAGCTATCCCCACTCACTCTAGTGGCATGTCACTCACGACACAAAAACACGGCCGCCATTTGTATCGCCCAGCTCACGCGTGATTGGACGAATGTTGTCACGTGTCCGATTTGGAGTATAAATCGCTATCTAAATTACACATTTCTCATAACGTGCGTGGTGGTGGTCTTGTGGTATAAGGCGCTGCAGTGCTGTGCGAGAGTTCCTTTTTCACTTTTATATACCAGCGATCCAGCAGAGTACGACATGAACGAGACCGGCGAGTGGAGTAAAACATAGAAGAGAACGGCAAGTGGAGGCGACATGGGAAAGGAGGAGGGCAAGTGGAGTACGACACAGTCGAGGACAAATGCGCCATGGACAAGGACATCACCGGCGGAGTGAAACATGGACATCGGCGACGGCGAGTGGAGTTCGACATGGAGTTCGACATGGACATGGACGAGAACGGCAAGTGGAGGCGACATAGTGGAGTACGACACAGTCGAAGACAAATGCGCCATGGACAAGGACATCACCGGCGGAGTGAAACATGGACATCGGCGACGGCGAGTGGAGTTCGACATGGAGTTCGACATGGACATGGACGAGAACGGCAAGTGGAGGCGACATAGTGGAGTACGACACAGTCGAAGACAAATGCGCCATGGACAAGGACATCACCGGCGGAGTGAAACATGGACATCGGCGACGGCGAGTGGAGTTCGACATGGAGTTCGACATGGACATGGACGAGAACGGCAAGTGGAGGCGACATAGTGGAGTAAGACATTGACGAAGACAAATGCGCCATGGACAAGGACATCACCGGCGGAGTGAAACATGGACATCGGCGACGGCGAGTGGAGTTCGACATGGAGTTCGACATGGACATGGACGAGAACGGCAAGTGGAGGCGACATAGTGGAGTAAGACATTGACGAAGACAAATGCGCCATGGACAAGGACAAGAATGGTAAGGGCATGTACTGAAAAAAGGAACAAAATTGGGATTTGAACTTAGTACTAAAGGCATTAACATGGCATGCAAGACAGAAGAAGGAAAGAGGAAGCAAGAGCTAGCATGGAGAGCAAGCAAGAGCGACAAGCAGGCACAAAGAACAGACACAGAGAGCAAGCACGTAGGGCAGGCGAGGGAAGATGGCATGTAGGCAGCGAGAGCAGGCACCGAGAGCAGGTGCGGAAAACAGGCATGGAGGGTAAGCACGATGGGCGAGTTGAAAGGACGAGTGGGCAAGGCCAGCGGAGAGGGCGAGAAAAGTCACAGAGGCACAGACACAGAGAGCAAGCACGTAGGGCAGGCGAGGGAAGATGGCATGTAGGCAGCGAGAGCAGGCACCGAGAGCAGGTGCGGAAAACAGGCATGGAGGGTAAGCACGATGGGCGAGTTGAAAGGACGAGTGGGCAAGGCCAGCGGAGAGGGCGAGAAAAGTCACAGAGGCACAGACACAGAGAGCAAGCACGTAGGGCAGGCGAGGGAAGATGGCATGTAGGCAGCGAGAGCAGGCACCGAGAGCAGGTGCGGAAAACAGGCATGGAGGGTAAGCACGATGGGCGAGTTGAAAGGACGAGTGGGCAAGGCCAGCGGAGAGGGCGAGAAAAGTCACAGAGGAAGCAGGGCGAGCAGGCACGAGGAGAATTCACCGAGAGCAGGCGTGACGAGCAGGCAAACCGAGCAAGCAGGGCAGGATGGGGAAGGCATGGAGAGCAACTCCAGGGAAGACCTCGAAGACCATCAATACAAATGGATCATATAGAAAAATATCACATGTTCCCCGGAAAGGAAAGGAAAAGTTTATTTTATGCCACCAAACGTCGAGATGTTGAGGCACTCATCGAAAAGACATGGACTTATCCAGATACTACAGTCTATAAAAAAGATTTGCCACTCCGATTGGAACTCATGGACTTTCGAGAGATAAGTGTTATGTGGTATCTGTCATTATGATGAAAGGAAAGAAAAAGTTGTAACAGCGTTTCCGTCCATGTAAAGCTTTAGTTTACAATAAGCTTTTTTACGATTAGTTTTTACAGCTTTTAAACTTTACAAAGTTCTTTACAGTTGTACATCACTGAAGAGTGTCTACAGACAGCTACATAAGTGGCCAATTAAGTTGGTCAAAAAGAACTGATACAATAGAAGCATAGAATATTCCAGTGATCACCATGGGCTATGTGAATGAGCTTTATTTAACCATTTGTAGCGTTCTTCAATACGAATTTAGTATATTCTTCGCAGAAATTAAACATAATTGTTGGACTGAGTTTATTAGAATGCAATTATTTTTCGACATCTTTATCTTGTATTTTATTGTTATTCAATAGTATATTCTCAATAAATAAGTCATGTTTTTTACATGGAAATTTGCTATTATTTTATTGTATTTTTTGCTTTAATATATATAAACAATAGCCTCCATTTGGCGAGGAAATATGCTCGGATATTTGTCCGCGGACATTATCTGTTCCGAGAAGCGAACAGTTTTTCTCGAGCGGCAACTCTCCTTTCTCGTCCATGTTTCACTCCACTCGCCGGTCTCGTCCATGTTTCACTCCACTCGCAGGTCTCGTCCATGTCCATGTTTCACTCCACTCGCCGGTCTCGTCCATGTTTCACTCCACTCGCCGGTCTCGTCCATGTTTCACTCCACTCGCCGGTCTCGTCCATGTTTCACTCCACTCGCCGTTCTGGCAGATTCGACGATAGGTCGAAATTCGGAGTAAAATTACAGTGAAACAAGTCCAAGGGAAACGATTTTTTGTTCGTTTCGAGAAATCGAGGGTTCGAGAAATCTAAGCTCCACTGTACTAGCAGTATTAAATCGAGGGCGAGAAGCCGTTTTACATTTCATTATTTATTTCATCCTTCAATAAACATACACCTTTGAGTTCGAAATCGAAATACTCGACCGTAAAAAAAAAAATCGACAAACTGCACGGATTTTCTAATGATTATTAAAAAAACCTAAAAAATACAGGGCGGAGGAGACGAAATACTGTAGGAGACGGAGAGGCAAATTCTGCGTTGAGGTAAATGGTTTCTTAAATGCTGATAAGTTCTGATAACCATGCACCAGGAGCTCCTGACACCATTGTCGAACGTCTAAACAGATCTACAAATGAGAAACATTGCCACTAAAATACTACTAAAACAAATCACTTGTGAGTAAATCGTGTCACGTCCACCTCCGACTCGATCCGACAACCTCAGCAACGAGTGCAGGCAGGAGCCCATTATATATATTTGGACGCAATGGACTAGCGGGCGGCTGTGCAGAGCTCAATTTTATCGATTTCCAATAATAAATTGAAAAGGTAATTTGGGTTCTGCGTGTTTCACGTCATCTACGTCATACAGAGATTAGATGATAAATAAACTTTAACATTTCCCGAGTTCAGTGGCTCATAGCCACTTTGATTGCGAATTGAGGGGAATGGGAATGCTCCCCACCCGGTCGTAAAAGACTAAAAGACCAGGTCTGAAGAGAAAGGAAACACCTGGACCGGTTCGACTATGTTCACACCGGACAGGATCCAAATCATGCATCCTCGTCCCCAGAGCTCACCTTTTTTTCTCTTTGAGCCAGAAACGAGTAAACGTGACAAAAAGAAACGGAGGCTCTGGAACGAGAATGGTTCCAAATGAATCCGAGACCGCTTCATGTATCTTGCGCATGATCAACTGGCAGAGACAGCTGATATGTTCATGTTCGTGTCAGCGTTCGGTCTCTTGTGAAAATATAGGTTACAGATGATAAACATAGGAAAGGAAATGAGCTTCATCATTGCCATCGGCGAAAAAATATATACATATGTACATTCATATTCCTGTGTGAAATTCCAAATGTAGGCCGGGCAGAAATTAAAGGGTGAAAGACTTTTCAGGAATCTGTCATTTTTTCCTGTACCGCTCTGATAACAACAACAAATAATTACGGCAAGCAATTTTTTACAATTACATATAGTAAGAAACATTCCGTAAATTTCCACAGTCGTTTATTTTGAAAATTAAAAAATTTAAGAATCCAATCAGTTTGACTGATCATGAGTATCTATTGTTCCCTTGATTTTTGCGTCAAATTTGTTACTATAATATAATCACAAGTTTGATATAGACCTACAGTTGTAACTAATATAGTATATAGTTGGTTGTTTTCGGCCGGCGCTGTTTATATATGACGCAAACGAAATTGTTAGATTGTTTCTTTTTGCATGATGCATTTACCCAACAATGTTTCTTAGAGCGCGTGCGCGCACATCGAACATCAAAACTTGCACAAGGGACACTGGTAGAAAAATAAAAATCATGTCAATGAAAACGCCTCAGTTAGTCTATAAAAGAGAATAGCAGGTTATCTATTGTGACAAAACATCCGATTGAATGCAAACTTGGCGATATGTTTCCTCTTTTCTTATACTTTATGCTTTAATGCTTTAATGAAGTACTCCTAATAAACAGCTTACGCTATACTAGGAGGTGATATAGTTTATATAGTTATATAGTTTACTGAGTGATCTTTGCTACTAGAGTGGTTTTCGATTGATTGTCGTAAAACCAAAACCAAAGCACTGACAATGGCCAATCACAACAAACGTAAACAATGCAATGAACCAATGAGAACTCGAAGCAAATACACGTACGTTACTGGCACCAGACGCGGGAAAACGCGTGCGACCAAGTCGCGATTGGTTTTGGTTTTGCATCTGATTGGTAGGTGGCGCGAGTATTTTAATAATAATAATAATCTTTATTTATATAGCGCCGTTTCTACTAAAAAACCAACAGCGCTTAACAAACTACTTATTATATAACAAATAAACATTACTTTACTGATATGATAATTTACTATTATAAAAACGAATAATTATAAGGAAAGCAAAGATTTAAAGGAACGATTAAATAAAAAAGTCTTAACTCTACTTTTAAAGGTACTTAGGCATGATATGGTTCTAATATGGTCAGGTAAATTATTCCAAAGTATAGGTGCAATTACTGAAAAAGCGCGCTTTCCATAAGTTTCAAGATTGTACTTAGGGACTACTAACAGTTCTTTAGTGGGCTGAGCGAAGTTTTCTGGTGGGCATATGTTTTAATTATAGTGTCCGTTAAGTATTTGTCTGAAAGTCCAAAGACTGTCTTTATCCTCGTCAGCAACCTCAAGCCCCCGGGGGGGGGGGGGGGGGGTACTCCCTATAATGGACTATACGGGAGGCTCCGCCCGAAAGGGGTCCTTTTTAGGCTCGAGGTATGTGAAAGGGTAGGGATTCACGAGTTGGAGTATAGAAAAGGGTAGGGATTTCACGAGTTGGAGTATATAAAAGGGTAGGGATTTCACGAGTAAATGATATTATTGTTTTGGTTAACATCTCTACTGGTAATGCTTGATGATTTCTGGTGATATATATTGTTCATTAAGTTCATTACAAGGGTATAGAAAAGGGATGGCAGTGCTTCTACTGTAGGTATGTGAAAGGGGTACCATTTTCATAATTTCTATGGAAGGTATATGAAAGGGGTACCTTTTCTGTGAAAATGGTATATGAAAGGGTAAGGGGTTGGACCTATGGGCGGAGCCTCCCCGTATAAAACTTTTTTGAGTACCCCCCCCCCCCCCCCCCCCCCCCGGCCTCAAGCCAAAATCGTTGGACGATGCTCTTCTGGCGAACAATGATCAGATGCGGAGTAGACCTGTGATCCGACTCTAATGCGGAATCGCTCGAATGTTTCACGTTACAAAACTCTGATAAATCATCCTCTTCCAGAAGGCCGTGGAAGAACGGCCATTACATCCTTTCTCATCAGCATAGCTTCGATTGCTAGCTTCTGTTCTTCCTTTAAAACTAACTTCGTTCAAATGAAGAGATAAACATTGAAAACATTCTGCATTCTCGCCACAAAGTTGCCGCTATTCTTGGTTTTGCATCTGACGTCATCAAAATTCTAAAATCTAACTGTTATTCTACAAAGCTATTCTTTTCACATATTCTACACATACAAAACATTAATCTCTATACAAAGTTTGGTATCGATTCAGTGCTTCGTTTCGAAAATAAAGCATTTTGAAATTTGCGATGTCCCGGATGAACGTGTTTTTGAACTGTCACAAAAACGGGTATTTTTATGTCATTTTTACATTTTTTATACGTGATAATAATTTAGAAGTGATATCTAAAGAGTTTTGAAGTGAAAGCTAATGATATTGATGGTAGAATCTACTCTACTTCGTGTACAGTTTTATGGCCGCCATATTGGTGTCCCAAAGAAGGGCACCAACATGGCGGCTGCATACTAAATACTGTAATTTTCTGAAAATTATTTTCGTAATAACTCGGTTATGAAAACAATACAAAGCTATAATTTGGACAGAACGTTTCTTTCTGCCTGCTCTTTAAGCTGTTAATTTTCTGATATTGTTCATGCCAAGCGAACAGTCCTTGGTAACATTGATGCAAACCACCAATTGATGTCTCGCGCTATGAAATCTAAGCCGCTGTAGTGTGAAAAGTCGTCAAGAGGTTGTCAAGAAGTTAATACTAATCAAACTAATCTGACAGCGTCCATTGTCTAATTAACCAATCCGAATTTTCCGTTGTCTGTACAACGGGAAATTCAAGCACGCGTCGGAAAGAGGAAAGCCGGCAGTCCCTCTATCTTTCGCTCTTCTCACTTCGTGACTCACTTCCGCTCGGCCCCATCTCCCGTTTCGCTCGCGCTTCGCGCTCGATTTCCGCTCACTCGCGCTTCGCGTTTCGATATAGGAAAGAAAGAGAGGGACTGCTCGCAGTCTAATTTCATTTGGTTTTTGGGGAAAAGCTTTGGCCTGATTTGGTCTTAAGAACAGTTACTTATTTGGCAATTTTGTGTTACACCTCATATTAACATATTGCAAGATCTCCAGTATTTCTTATCACAGTTCAGTATTGAGATAAAACCATCCAAGAGAAATGTTAACATCTTCAGAGTGATTGCGTGACAGTTGGCGCGCGTCTATATAGTAGTTAACTTATAGTAGTTGGAATTTCCCGAGTTTGGTGGCACCTGAGATCGGCGTGTACGTAGTAGGATCACGGATGAGCTCGAGACCGCTTATTTAAACGTGAAACGTGCAAAAATACCGTGGAATAAGACTAAGCAAAATTAACGATAGACTAAAATCTAAGGATAACACTAACAATGAAATAGGTCTACAACAGCAAGTTTGAAAAGCTAAATGAGAAATAAATAATACTAAGTAGTATGTGATAAATCTTTAAAGTGACTTGAGCAGTCCGACTCAACGCATGGAAGACACTTTATTCAGCAGTCTCTGTCATTGCATGCGCACCCACTCCAAGCTGCATTGGTAAGTAGCCGGTATGCATGGAATTTCAAACAGCGCGCTTTCGCTACGTTTTGCGTTTTCAAAACAGAAGGAAAATTTTGAATAAGAAAAGGTTAATTCCCAAAGGAGAGAAATTTCATTGTACGGCCACCGTGGACGCTTGGGTAATTAGAATGCGTTTGTATTTGCAACGGTCAGATTTAGTTGAAGAGCTCTTGCTTGTTTGTCAGGTTTGTGCCGAAATAGAGTTCCTTTTGTATCTTGTAAGAGTTTAGACCAGTCAATCAGCTTCGTAACTGGGACAAAGGTAATTCGTAGTCAGTTTGATTTAGCTAGCTGCGACTGATTTATTCGTTATGATTTCAGTGATTTTGTCTCTTGATTTTGTCGAGCGAGCGAACGAACGACATCCATGCATGCAAGATAAATTTTAACATCTTCAGAGTGATTGTGTGATAGTTTGGCGCGCGTCTGTATAGTTGTAGGGTAGTAACGAGGTATATGGGATCAGGGATCAAAGGTGTGCAAAGGGGTGGGATCGAGGATCATAGCCCCGGGATCTGAGATCACAAGCCGTGGGATCGGGATCAGGAGTTTTATCAAAATTCCCATCACTCAGTTGGGATCAGGGATAAAATTTTAGGCTAAAAAATGGATCAGTTATGAAAAAAATATACCTCGTTACTACCCTGGTATAGTAGTTAACTTATAGTAGTTGGAATTTCCCGATCGAGTTTTGGTGCACCTGAGATCGGCGTGTAGTAGGATCACGGATGAGCTCGAGACCGCTTATTTTAAACGTGAACGTGCAAAATACCGAGGAATAAGACTAGCAAAATTAACGATAGACTAAAATCTAAGATAACACTACTACAACAAGCAAGTTTGAAAAGCTAAATGAGAAATAAATAATACTAAGTAGTATGTAGCCTGCGTAGCTGGCGGTCTTGCTGGCGCGCGAAGTAAACATTCGTAAGCGAGGAAGCCGCGAAAGCGAACGGCGCAGCCGCGAGAGTCTGGGGTGGGATTTTCTCTCGCGGCTTGCGCCGCTCGTTGTCGCGGCTTCGCTGCTCATTTTGCCCGCTCCGCTGACAAAACTTTACCTTGTGCGAACAATACCGCCAGCTACGCAGGCTAAGTAGTATGCAGGGGCGGATCCAGGAATTTTTTATAGGGAATTTTTTTATCGTGGGGTCCCACGATTTTTCCCGAAAATGTGAAGTTGAGGGATAATTTTTGGAATTAGACGGCAGTACTGAGGGGGTTTGGAGGCCTCCCCCAGAAAATTTTTTGAGATTTCAGGCTCTGAAAAGTGCATTTTGGTGCAACCTGGAGATGGTTTTGTTATGGATAGTGGGGAAAGCAAAAAACTCCTGATAGTCTGATAGGGAGGTCCGGACCCCCCTCCCCCCCCCCTGGATCCGCCACTGGCACTATTAACTTAAAAGCTGTTTGTTTCAAGCTACCCACTATTCATTTTGTGCGGATTTCGTGTTTGGGCAAACTTACAAGAGTTGATGACATCAGTTATTATAGGCTTAGGGTAAAATGAAGATGGCGAGCAAAGCGAACTTCGTTCTCCTCCCTAGTCCGCCTCGGCTTGCAAATTTTTTCCCCGATTTCCTCTTCTACTGTAGTCTCCGACGCAGCCGTTATAAGCGTTGCGTGACGACACAAATAACGGCTGCGTAGGAGACTACTTCTACTGGTTCACAGGCTAGGTGCGTCTAGCGTACGTAACTCACTCACTGACTTCCTTTCGCGGGCTAATTTGTTTTTGTTCTTATCACGCTTCACGCTTTGACATCATCTGTACGTCTATAACTGAACAGATACAGGGCAATATTTCCAGTCAGCCTATAATTGTTGAGCTCCCTGAACCACTGAATATTCCGAGGGCAAAAACACACGTAGGTAAAGTCTTCACGAGCCTAGTGGCCCACAACTGCCGGAGCTTATCACGGTTTCTGTAGCATGAAGCGACTAGGAGTATTGCTACTCCCCTGGACGGGATGCTAGTCCATCGCAAAAAACACACGTGGTCTACTTTATTGTTCGAGGGAATCATTTTACGCAAGAATATGTTACCAAGGTTACACAAAAATCTCACGGTCTTCATCAGAAAGTAAGTTGCTTAGCAACATGGCATATTCCAAAAGTATGTTATTTCGTTTTTTTTTTTTGGGATATATTACATATTCCGATGGCGACAGCTCTATGAGAGTGTTTGCGAGTGTTGACGCATTTTGATATTGTTTATTCTTTTTTTCCAGTGTGGCGTGAGGGTGGCGTGGTGCCGTTTTACTTTATTGCTGCTACAGTTGCGGATAATTATATCAAGCATAAGAGCTGCACAGCGGAGTCCGCTGAATAATAAATAAAGTATCGCTGGCTTACAGTCGTTGCTTGCGGAAAATGGCGGCATCTTCCTCGGGCGACGAGGGAAGTGAGCTGTCGCAACTTCTAATCCAGAGTGAGGATTCACTTCCTAAATACGGCTGGAGGGTGCATCTTGATAACACATTTTCACACAAGCCTCAACCATGTTATATGCCTCGATGGAGTCAAATACCACGGCTAATAGGTCTCGGATGGAGGTATTTATACATTTCTATCAAGTTGTTTATACAGTGAATACATGTAGGTCGTTGACCGGCGGAAATGTTCTATAATGTTTAGTTGATTGTTCGCTCGATTTCAGATTTATGAAATATGCTACAAGAGAGAGGAAGAACGGCAGAGTGCCGTTTATCGATCCATTTGCCACAAATCCTTGTCGCCAAGTATACGGTAAGAACTATAAGAAATATTCAGTTACTGTGAGTAATATTAGTTGAGCTAATGTTTCTCCGGAAGCACTACAATGAATGAAATGTCTTGTACAAAGCGTTTGGAGAAACTTCTCAAATATCTTATTAATAATATAACTTTTACTAGGTTCGAACGTTGTTGAACCAGACATGATTGCGGCAGATTTAGCGCGGCGGACTTGTTATTGAATTTAATCGTTTAAGCTTTGTGTATCTCTTTTTTTATTTTTCACTAAAATAACGGTGAGATCTGTAAGTACGCGCGATTCAAAGCTTAGAATTTATTAAAGCCTTAAAGATTTAAGCCTGTAGTAGTGTAGTTAACCTTTATTTCTTTTGAACGATCTTCACAAATTGCGTACTTGTTTTATCGTGGAAATCGTCCAAATGAAATATACAAAGTCAAGGGTTTCCTGTCAATTTCTTATTTATAAGATTATAATTAATTTAATTATTAGCGAAAGATTTTACGCTTTTTAAAAAAAATATTGACAATCGCATCGATGTGGAGAATCTTTCAAGCTTGGAGTGCCTCTTAAGTACCATATTGATGCTAGAAAAGGCTGTGAACTCTTTTATGAATAAGCATACTTTTGAATATTTTTCACGAAGTATATATCTCCTGTGGTGGCTCATATAAAGACAGGTATGCTGTAAAATCTCTGACAGGTGAGATAAGTGTGATATTAACTGACAGGTGTGAATAATTCCTGGTGTCCTTCTCAATATCTTCTCAGTTGTGACTTTGTAATACAGAAAATAATGTTAGAAAGTTGGTGTCAGTATTATAGATGTTTTGATATTCTTTTTCCATACAATATATGGCCCAGCTTTTCTGTTACAATGGTTTCTTTGATTGTACAGACTGATAATTGAGTTGAAGACTAAATAAAGTTATTGACTAATTAAATTTAAGTTTCTACTTCTCGCAGTAAAAAGTAAAGAAAGAATGATACATTGTGTTTGGTTCAATAATTTTCTCTTTTTAATTTTCTCCTATGCTATGTACAGGTTAAAATAAATTATCGGCTATGCACCATGGTGTTTATCTAATAAATAGAATAAGGTAACAATTTTTTTCAATCAGTCAGTGACAAATGCTACTTGGAAGAAAGTTTTTCCGAGAATCTTGTGTCAATGACTGATTAATATCTTTCTCACATAATTTCTACCAGGTTACATATACCATTGTTTCTTTCTGCACAATTTTTTTAGGCTTATCAGACTGAAGTATTTTTGTTTGTTTTTGACATATTACTTTTCTTATGAATCCAATAGTCATTCTAGAGTATGTTGATTAACTTTTTCATCAGGTGGTATCTGCATAGTGTATATTATAGGTGTTAAACAATGCTTCTGTACATTATCTCCCAACCAGCAGGGGTACAGGAAAATTAACAGAGGTAGATTTGTTATAACTAAGTTGAATTCAACTCTTCCAAAGCCTGCATTATTATTTATTTTCTTCTGCTCCCAACGTGTGGCTTCATAGCTCAGTTGGTAGAGCAACGCACTAGTAACGCGGAGGTCATGGGTTCAAATCCCGTTGAAGCCAGAATGTTTTTTTTCTGGCTTAAAAATTGCAATTGCTTAAATTGCATTCACAACTGCGATGATCATATATTCATTTCATTATTTTCTTCTCTAAACAAGTTGTTTGTCAGTTCAGAGACATTGTTGACCGGACACTTGTAGTCAGTCTAGTCAAACAATTTTTTCCTCATTATCTTAAATTATAAAATAGCTGAGATGCTCGCACAAAATGTTCTTAGGAAAAAGCCAGTCTTGCAAACAATGTCCTACATCTTTATCAGAGTATAAATAATTTAGATATGATGTCAGATCACGCTCACTCAAGTGAATCAGTCACAGCCAGCAAATTCAGTGTTTGTTTACAAGAAATTTAGATTTCGAATACCTGCAGCATAGGTTCTCATTTGGTTTCAAAGCTAACTATGGAAAGTTTGCTATGTTTCACAGAGGGACAATATTTTCTGTTTCAAATAATTAATATTGTAGCAGAACTGTCAGTGTGTCAGGCCAGACTAAGCTTTCACCGATCAAAACGCCAAATTTACCAGACAGTCTGATAACATGCTGTTATTTGCAAGCTTGCTTCTAGAAGATTTTCTGGTGACAAATGAAACTTTCAGAGAGATAGGACCTATCTTGAATTATTAGATAATTAAATTAAGCGAATGTATTATTTAATTAGCCCTGTACATAATACAGTAACTGTTCTAATACCAGAATGCGTGCTAATGAACTTGTATTGTTTGTATTGTTCATGCAGTGCTTTCTAGAATCCTATATTGTGTATTATTATCATAAGCTAACTAGTACAGAACATTCCAGATCACTATTGTTGTCACCATACTGTACATGTGAGCCACTCGGAATTATTAACTACCTGTATGTGCTATAAGGTTCAGAACTTATTCTCTCGAGCAGTAAGTTACGTTCAGTTGTAATCAGTTCCATTGAATAAAGTAGGAGTTTTGTATGTTTGCAACCTATTAGCATGTGGAAACAGTGACATTGTCAACAGCTCAGACAGGAGATGAGAATACAGAAAGTAATCAGCTGACACATTGTCTTGATGGCATGTACATGTATCAGCAAATTCTCAGAAATCACATAAAAAATGATACTTGCTAATGCTATATAGGCACTGTTAAGGTGGCTGGTAATGGTTTACAGCACTTGTGCTTATAGATTGATACTATCAACTATATCAGTTTATGTTAGAATGTAGGTATCGTCAAATGCCCAATCTTATCATTGGTGAATAGGTTATGATCGTCTTCTTGACATAGCAGGTTGCCATAGCAACAGTATCAAGTTCACTTATCAGGGTCGCACTTAACTCTCATGGTTCCCAAGCAAAAAGCAACTAGGGGTACTTCTAGTCCCCTGGATGGGATGCTAGTTTATCGCAGGTAAACCCCCAGCATTTTTGTCAGGTTGCCCTGACAATTTGCCAGTACCATTTACTCCTGGGTGGAGAGAGGCACTGTGAGAGTAAAATGTCACAACACAATGACCCTGGCTAGTACTTGAAGCCAGACCACAAGATCCAAATTGAAGGCAGCTTATAATCCCCAACGAGGAATTTTTTATACTTTGCAAAGAGTTTTACATTAAATATCTCAATTTAGATTGAGAGCATGGCTACATGTAACTTTCACACTTAATGAAATTAACTCGTTAGCAAATGTGTGCAGGGCTCGAGAGTTTTATAGTGACCAGCTTGGGCCAATCAACATGCCTAGCCATCTCACATTAATGCATGAGGAGCCATATATACATGTACTGTATATCTTTTTCTATAGACTAGAATGGTGGGCATTAGACTAGTCTTGCTTATTTAATACATTTTTTGGTAAAACTTGATAATAAATAAATAAACTTGATAACTTTATTGCAGGGGTACCTCTTGGTGGAATAGGATGTGGCAGTATTGGACGAGGATGGAAGGGTGATTTTAACAGATGGCAGCTCACTCCAGGAATGTACAATTACAGCTATGTAGAGGCAAACCAGGTAAGACTTTTGATGATGCTTTTAATGAATGCTCTTTGTCAGAGATATTCAGGACACTGAAAGTGATATTTCAGAAATTATATGGTGCCAAAATAAGCAGCCAATAAAAATCAAGGCATAAAATAGCGCTCTTTTATTTATATCAAAATAGTAATATTAAATAATAAAGTTAATACCAACATTACGTGATCAGGACCTATATTGTTTTTGTATACCACCAAATGAATGTAATGACTAATCCTATATAAAAAATAAATTAAATGTTGATAATAATAATAATAAAAGCATTTATTTATACACGATAGGATTAAAGCAGCATAGCTGATGTGGTCGTGTCATACTAATGTTAAAAAATTACAACTAAAAATTTTAAAATTACAGTCTAGATCAATCGAAAAGGGTAAAATCGTCTAATATATTGGGAGAAAAATTTAACAGATTAGTTAGGCCTGTATTTAAATACGATAAAATTCCATTAATAAAATATTAAAGTCCTCCCGAAAATAGGCCTCTTAGATCTCAAACACACTTCTGATAATGACATCCCCCAACCCAAACCCCGAATATAAGCCCATGGGCTTATGTTTAGATGTTTAGATGTAGCTTAAATTAAAGAAAGATACATGTTAATTTGTCTTATTATGATTATCAGCATGTACCTATTGTAGAGCTTGTTTTGTAAGTTATTTGTTGTTACAGTATGCTCCTTTTGGACAAATAAAAGTGCAGGGCTTATTGTCTGAATATTATAATGGTAGTTCAAGTTTGCTGGTGGTCTGAACAGATGTTGATTGATTGCCATCATTAGCTGTTTAACTTCAGCATGAGCATGTGAATTGTATAGGTCATGGAATTGAATCTAACATGACTTGTTCCCACACTAAAGAGAGTGTGACTTGTAAGCATTGTGTTCTTGTATTTCCAGTTCATTGTTTGTGTGAGGAAAAAAGGAAGAACTACTTACCAGGTATGTGCATGTGGATAGTGAGTATTGTTCAATGACATAAAGTATATTGTGTTCAGATGATTTACCTGTACTCCATCTTTAAAGCATCAAGAGCTGAGTGTTTTCCCTTTGTCATTCATAGAACACAGTTGTAGCATGACTTAATTGTGGGTACCTTCAAAGTACAATGTACAGACATTTCTTATTATGGACAGTTCATTGGAACCAGAGAGACCTAGCTATATTATACAGAAATTATTGGATGTGTCCACGTTGAATCAGATTTTACGAACTCTTGTTTTCTGCTTGATTCTAAAGCCATTTAAAGTATACTGTAGTGTACATTATTAATACAGTGTAAATAATAATTTATTATTCAATAATATTGTTTTTAATTCCATGACAAACATTCTTTTAAATTCCATCAATACCTACAGGCTGTTTTGTCGCCCAACCGTCCAAATGGTGTTCTTTGTGGACGTAGTTTACAGGGCTGGAACTGGGGGTTCAATGGTGCCCATGCCACATATCATGCTCTGTATCCACGTGCCTGGACCATTTATTACTTACCAGGACAAAACATCAGGCTCATTTGCCGTCAAGTTTCACCAGTGTTTCCTCACGATTACAAAGTAAGTCTGTACACCATACCACAACTACTCTGAGTTACAATTACTGTATTTAAGGACGGTGCCTCCTATTGTTACTGCGCATACGTTCTGCGCATAATTTCTCGCGTCATTAGCGCGCGCTCGAGCGCGCGCGCACATACAGAACATTGCAAAATCTCTTTAAGGCTAAGCTCGGCAGGGAAATATATGGTCGTTTTCTTCATATAACTTACAAAAACGCGTGGTGACCCCTACTTTTTATGTTATAAAATGGAAGCGGTAAGCCTATTAAACATATGATTAATTTTTTGTTGTGTGCAAAAGTTATTTAGACTGTATTTTTGGTATACCAGAGGAGAGCTGTCAGGGTTGATAATGGCTACGTTGCGATGATTTTTAATTAAAAAACACATAAACAGTAGTTGTTATATTACCATTTGTTAAGTATTTTAAAGCTTTTTATATGTATTGTTGCTTTCGTGTATGTCAAGGCAAATTCAAAGGGAATCTGCGAAAAAATATGTTTTTCTTTTTTTCCGAGAAAATGCTATTTCAGCATTTTTTTCCAGATTGAAGCTTGATTATCTCTGAAAAAATGCGTGGTTACCCCCAAATTTCTTTTTGGAATCCAATAGCCCTTGCTAAGATCTGCTTTTCCCGCATAGTCATAAACCGCGCAAAAATACTTTGGTATTAGGAGAGGCACCGTCCTTAACATGTCTTAATGTTTGGCACATTTTTTTTGAAAATGTTCTGGGGGGCTATATTTATATTAATTTTACATTTAACCAATCAAAATCTGAAATGTTTGTGGATGGAAATGACATGGCAAACATGTGCTGGTAGGTATTCTAGGAAACCTAACACTTGGTAATTTATAGTTCCCATAATTGGCTTATGTTATAGTTATTTGTACAATGAAACAAGCAAACAACTAGCATGGAGAACTCTCAGAACTCTAACAGCTATCTCCCTGTTCCTCAAATCCAATCTCATTTACAGTAACACCTACCACCACCACTAATGGCCACCTTCTCACCGAGCACCAATGATAATAATATTATTATCCATACACTTTACTCTTATTGAAACTTCCCTATTTAAACAGCCACCTCTCTACTTTAATGGGTAGTCTCCTTCACAGCCGCTATTTGGGTCATCATGCAACGCTTCTCCTCGCTAATGGCTGCTTAAACCAGAACCGCACTCCTTTTGTTTTGACCGCAGCAACTTTGACACCTATCGGCAAAACGTGACAGTTACAGTTTGCTGAAAGCTGCTAGATCACTTCAATTCCTGAACTATGATGTGTGACATTTGTGACTGTGTTGTTGTTGTGTAAGTGCCACGTTGTTGTAACAGGATCCCAGACAACTGGGATCGGCTGTCAGAAAATTGTATTAAACACGTGCATAGAGGATCCACTGTTTATTAGTGAACTGTACAGTGGTTTAAGACACCCTATACATGTACCTGAAGAATGGAGCAATATGACGATGGTGAAGTAAATTTTGGCCCCCTGATCGACCTGCATGCAGAAAAAATGAGTCCTACAGCAAGTGACATAGTAATGGCAAAATCATGTGAACCAGTCGCAACCAGCACCACACACAATGCAGCGATGAAACCATCGATCAAGTTTTCAACTAGGCAATTACAGCTCTTAGTGTTGGAATTGAAAAGCAAACAGTGCATTGGAAGATTGGTTCAGCGAGCTGTGTAAACGCCTTGACACTGACTAGGCGACCAGAAACTCGACTACACATTGTGGTTCGTAGAGATTGAACCAGAGGGGATCCTTGGTTTGGATTTCCTTCATCAATATGACTGCCAACTGGTTTTGTGCTTTGACTGCTACGAGCCCCAGTTTGGAGAAGTCAGTGAAGCCAAGCAAGGTAAACCACTCACCCCTAGCTGCTTTCGAGTTTGTGTTGACCATGTCACAGCAGTCGTCCCTCCTAGGAGCAAGGCTCTGGTAGCTAGCAATATAGTTGGCCCATGTGCCCCTGTTCTAGGACTGCATGAATCCATGGCCAGACTGATGGAAGTCAACCACCTGATGCTAGCTAGATGTCTGGTAGGCACAGCATCAGGTGTTAAACCACTATGAGTGTTAAACCCTACAGATTATCCTTGTACAAGGACACCTTGGCTGCGATGTGTGAACCTGTCAAACTTGTGGGATCTCTGCACAGCAGGCAAAACAGCGTGGCTCTCTGCCAAACAAGCAAGGAGGTAGGCCTAGCTACATAATTCCCGAAAAATGGCGTAAAATTCCTTCCGGAACTTCTCCAAAAAAGCTCTAAAATTCTCTAAAAATGTCTAAAATTCTCAAAAAAAATTTTAATAAAATAAATATTAAACTCATCAACAATAGATGAGCTTGGGGAAGGTGCCTGTAAGGTTGGTGGAGCCACATGCAAAACGAGTCGAGCGCGTAGGGTAACCATGGCAACCCTGAGAGCGGCAACCACCAGGCACCGTCACACTGATAGTCAGTGGAAACAACTACATACTCACCCTGTATACTTACCTAAAGGGAGGGATGGGCCGGGAGCAAATACTTTGAGCGCCGACAACGAAAGGCAACACGCACGAAATGGCTTGACATCCACAGGAGAGCTGTAATACAATAATGGCCCTGCAAAACCCCGGGCCACCCCGCAACCCTACGATCATGCGGGGTACCGCTGGCCACTATTGTCGTGCGTTTAACTTAGCTTGAATTCAAATACAACCCCATTTAAACTCATCAACAATAGATCAGCTTGGGGAAGGTGCCTGTAAGGTTGGTGGAGCCACATGCAAAACGAGTCGAGCGCGTAGGGCAACCATGGCAACCCTGAGAGCGGCAACCACCCAAGCCCCGCACTCCAAGGTGCTTGGAGAGCGAAGGGCCCGCGAACAGGGTGGGCAAGGGACCGAACTCCCAAACCTTCCAAGCACCAACCCCCGCCATGAATCCCCTCGTACACATACATACACCACATATGGAGGACGCGAGAACTCTGAACGGCCTACCACTAAATCAGTCCACCGCAAGGCAATCGTCACCACCGCCAAATAGCCATCGCTTGACTAATATGAGTGTCCGTGATGACTTAACCACACCCGGTTAGACGTGACGATTGCTGGGAGAGCCTGTGATAGCCCGCCAACCATAGTCAGATGGCGGCTGCACAAGAACGTGATAAAGGTTGCTACAGAAGCCAGCGCGCGCGCCTGTCGATGACTAGCCTCCTACGCAGACGCTCTTTGGGCTCGTCATGCAATCTTTCCTCCCCCACTAATGTCTGCTGAACGGAGCAGCCACTTCCGTTCTCAGAGATTGGCCAATCACAGCTTCTCTTCTAGTTTGTGGAAAACGGGACTTTGACCCCGCAACAGTAGCGTAAGAGTAACTGCGAGAGTAAATGCGTGTGAGTGAGAGTAAATGCGCTTCAAATGGAAGCCATATTTTAAATACAATTTGTGGCGAAGAAGTCCGATATATTAGTCAACCTGATCGAAGACTGGATTTTCGACTCCATGCTTGCAGCGGATGCTGCAGATTGTTGATCATTGTTGTTGTGTCACTGCACGTAATTCTGATGAAAGACCAGGTCGACATTCGACAAGCAGAGAAATCCAGCCGTTGCCCTCAGTGAGATCGACGAGGAAAACGTGAAGTATATAGATAGGTTTGTCTTAAACCGTTTCATCGATAAAGCAGTCGCATCGCCGTTGCAGCCGTTGAAAAACGCGGCTGGAGATGTCGGGCGAATTTTACCGAGGGCAGTGTGTGCAATCGCGGTCGATGAAGCTCATGTAATAAAGCAGTTGGTTTTTCAGTTTTAATAATATAATATACGATCGAATGATTGCTCGATCATTTCCAGCGTCCAGGGTTGATATAAACAAATCTACCGGACTTTTACTTCTAGCCGCGGGTGTCAATTTCAAATATTACGCAGCTCATGATTGGTTTCTTTAAAACAAAGGCAAACGGCCGGAGAACGGAAGTGGCTGCTCCATTCAGCAGACGTTAGTGGGGGAGGAAAGATTGCGTGACGAGCCCAAAGAGCGTCTGCGTAGGAGGCTAGTCGATGACCCGATTAGCGACCGGACCCAGTGTGTAACGAGGGCTGCTGCAAAAGCACGCAAAAACCCGCAAAAGCCTATCAACGAGTGGCCAGAAAAACGACTGAACACCGAAAGTAATAAGGGCTGCTGTAAAAGCCCGCAAACAGAAAACCTGCCAGCCGAAGGCCAGGTTCGCGACTGAAGACAGTCCGTAATAAGGGCTGCTGCATAAGCCTGCACGCCGAGCCTGCCAGTCGACGGCCAGGTTCACGACTGAACAAAGTACGTGGTAAGGGCTGTTGCACGAGCACGCATGCCGAGACTGCCAGTCGATGGCCAGGTTCACGACCGAACACAGTACGTGATAAGGGCTGCTGCCCTAGCAGGCGATCAAACACCTGCTAGTCTAAGGGCTGCTGCACGATCCTGCACACCAAACCAACCAGTCGATGGTCAGGTTCGCGACTGAACACAGAACATGATAAGGGCTGCTGCCCTAGCCGGCGAACAAACACCTGCCAGACGATGGCCAGGTTCACGACCAAACACAGTACGTAATAAGCGCTGTTGCACGAGCCCCCATGCCAAACCTGCCCGTCGATGGCCAGGTTCGCGACCGAACACAGTACGCGATAAGAGCTGTTGCCCTAGTCGGCGAACAAGCACCTGCCAGTCGGTGGCCAGGTTCGTGACCGAACGCAGTACGTAATAGGGGCTGTTGCACAAACCCATATACAAAACCTGCCAGTCGATGGCCGGGTTTGCGACCGCACACAGTACGTAATAAGGGCTGTTGCACGAGCCCACACCTCCAACCTGCCAGTCGATGGCCAGGTTCGCGACCGAACACAGTACGAGATAAGGGCTGTTGCACGAGCCCACATACCAAACCTGCCAGTCGATGGCTAGGTTCGCGACCGAACACAGTACGTAATAGGGGCTGTTGCACGAGCCCACATACCAAACCTGCCAGTCGATGGCTAGGTTTGCGACCGCACACAGTACGTAATAAGGGCTGTTGCACGAGCCCACACCTCCAACCTGCCAGTCGATGGCCAGGTTCGCAACCGAACACAGTACGAGATAAGGGCTGTTGCACGAGCCCACATACCAAACCTGCCAGTCGATGGCTAGGTTCGCGACCG
This sequence comes from Desmophyllum pertusum, assembly GCA_029204205.1. Lineage (NCBI taxonomy): Eukaryota > Metazoa > Cnidaria > Anthozoa > Scleractinia > Caryophylliidae > Desmophyllum > Desmophyllum pertusum. The sequence continues at coordinate 2,142,889 of MU827302.1, read as the reverse complement.
AACACAGAACGTAACAAGGGCTGTTGCACGAGCCCACATACCCAACCTGCCAGTCGATGGCCAGGTTCGCGACCGAACACAGTACGTAATAAGGGCTGTTGCACAAGCCCACATACCAAACCTGCCAGTCGATGGCGAGGTTCGCGGCGAACACAGAACGTAACAAGGGCTGTTGCGCGAGCCCACATACCCAACCTGCCAGTCGATGGCCAGGTTCGCGACCGAACACAGTACGTAATAAGGGCTGTTGCACGAGCCCACATACCAAACCTGCCAGTCGATGGCTAGGTTCGCGACCGAACACAGTACGTAATAAGGGCTGCTGCACGAGCCCACATACCAAACCTGCCAGTCGATGGCTAGGTTCGCGACCGAACACAGTACGTAATAAGGGCTGTTGCACGAGCCCACATACCAAACCTGCCAGTCGATGGCTAGGTTCGCGACCGAACACAGTACGTAATAAGGGCTGCTGCACGAGCCCACATACCAAACCTGCCAGTCGATGGCTAGGTTCGCGACCGAACACAGAACGAAATAAGGGCAGTTGCACAAGCCCACATACCAAACCTGCCAGTCGATGGCCAGGTTTGCGACCGAAGACAGTACGTAATAAGGGCTGTTGCACGAGCCCACACACCCTACCTGCCAGTCGATGGCCAGGTTCGTGACCGAACACAGTACGAGATAAGGGCTGTTGCACGAGCCCGCATACCAAACCTGCCAGTCGATGGCTAGGTTCGCGACCGAACACAGTACGAGATAAGGGCTGTTGCATGAGCCCGCATACCAAACCTGCCAGTCGATGGCCAGGTTTGCGACCGAAGACAGTACGTAATAAGGGCTGTTGCACGAGCCCACACACCCTACCTGCCAGTCGATGGCCAGGTTCGTGACCGAACACAGTACGAGATAAGGGCTGTTGCACGAGCCCGCATATCAAACCTGCCAGTCGATGGCTAGGTTCGCGACCGAACACAGTACGAGATAAGGGCTGTTGCACGAGCCCGCATACCAAACCTGCCAGTCGATGGCTAGGTTCACGACCGAACACAGTACGAGATAAGGGCTGTTGCATGAGCCCACATACCAAACCTGCCCGTCGATGGCTAGGTTCGCGACCGAACACAGTACGTAATAAGGGCTGTTGCACGATCCCACATACCAACCTGCCAGTCGATGGCCAGGTTCGCGACCGAAGACAGTACGTAATAAGGGCTGTTGCACGAGCCCACACATCCAACCTGCCAGTCGATGGCCAGGTTCGCGACCGAATACAGTACGAGAAAAGGGCTGTTGCACGAGCCCGCATACCAAACCTGCCAGTCGATGGCTAGGTTCGCGACCGAACACAGTACGAGATAAGGGCTGATGCACGAGCCCACATACCAAACCTGCCAGTCGATGGCCAGGTTCGCGACCGAACACAGTACGTAATAGCTGTTGCACGAGCCCACATACCAACCTGCCCGTCGATGGCTAGGTTCGCGACCGAACATAGTACGTAATAAGGGCTGTTGCACGAGCCCACATACCAAACCTGCCAGTCGATGGCTAGGTTCGCGACCGCACACAGAACGAACTAAGGGCTGTTGCACGAGCCCACATACCAAACCTGCCAGTCGATGGCCAGGTTCGTGACCGAAGACAGTACGTAATAAGGGCTGTTGCACGAGCCCACACATCCAACCTGCCAGTCGATGGCCAGGTTCGCAACCGAACACAGTACGAGATAAGGGCTGTTGCACGAGCCCGCATACCAAACCTGCCAGTCGATGGCTAGGTTCGCGACCGAACACAGTACGAGATAAGGGCTGTTGCACGAGCCCACATACCAAACCTGCCAGTCGATGGCCAGGTTCGCGACCGAACACAGTACGTAATAAGGGCTGTTGCACGAGCCCACACATCCATCCTGCCAGTCGATGGCCAGGTTCGCGACCGAACACAGTACGAGATAAGGGCTGTTGCACGAGCCCGCATACCAAACCTGCCAGTCGATAGCCAGGTTCGCAACCGACCACAGTACGTGATAAGAGCTGCTGCACGTGCCCGCACACCAACCTGCCAGTCGATGGCCAGGTTCGCGACCGAACACAGTATCGAAAGGCTAGGTAGCGAAGTTACGTACCCAATACGTAAACAAGGGCTGCTGGGAAAGCCTGCAATAACCTGCCCGACGAAGGCCCGGTTAGCGAACGTACACAGTATGTAACAAGGGCTGTTGGGAAAGCCCGCAATAACCTGCCCGACGAAGGCCAGGTTAGCAAACGTACACATTATGTAACAAGGGCTGCCGGGAACGTCCGCAACAACCTGCCCGACGAAGGCCAGGTTAGCGAACATACACAGTATGTAACAAGGGCTGCTGGGAAAGCCCGCAATAACCTGCCCGACGAAGGCCAGGTTAGTGAACGTACACAGTATGTAACAAGGGCTGCTGGGAAAGCCCGCAATAACCTGCCTGACGAAGGCCAGGTTAGCGAACGTGCACAGTATGTAACGAGGGTTGCTGTGAGAGCCTGCGGTAAACTGCCCGCCAAAGGCCAGGTTAGCAAACCTACACAGTACGTAAACAAGGGCTGCTGCGAAAGCCCGCAATAACCTGCCAGCCGATGGCCAGGTAGCAAAGGTACCCAGTACAGCACACAACAAGGGGCTGCTGTGAGAGCCCGCAATTACCTGCCAGCCGATGGCCAGGTTAACAAAGGCCTCCAGAACGTAACAAAGGCTGCTGTGAGATCCCGCAATAATCTGTCCGCCGCAGGCCAGGTCAGCGAACGTAGACAGTATGTAATGAAGGTGATTGCGAGCGCCCGCAAGGCGCAGTTAGCGAAAGTACCCAATGTAACGAGGGCTGCTGTAAGAGCTCATAATAGGCCAGGTCAGCGAACTACACAGTGCCTAACGAAGGCTGCTGCGAGAGCCCGTAATAACCCGCCCACGGATGGCCAAGTTAGCGAATGTACACAGTATGTTGTAAGGGCTGTTGCGAGAGCCTGCAATAACCTGCCCACCGCCAGGCCAGGTAAGCGAACGGACACAGTACGTAACAAGGGGTGCTGCTCTCTTTAGAGCTTTGCAAAATTACAGAATTGACCCAGATTTCTTGAAATTATGCGATACTCGTGAAATGCATGTGGAAAGTTAGCACTATTTCTGAATTACTTTTGGTTTATCACTTTAAAAGCCGCTTAAGGCGGGACTTAACCTAAATGCCATTTTTCCGCGACTTAACATGGGTTAAATGGAAATATCTCGTTCACGTTTCAAGCAATCCAAAAACTCTATGCTCATCCCATGAATCTATGTTATGGAGTGTTTTGTAAATTTTTGGTGATTTTTGGGTATATTTGGGAGGATATAGTTTTTCTCAAAGGAGTTGTAAAATTTAGGAAAATGAGAAATATTGAAGATTTGATGTAGTTTTAAAATTAGAATTTGAAGTTAAAAATTAGTAGATTGACAATTGACGACAGTTGATAACCACGCAAGAGCACCCGCGTGGGTATCAACTGTCTGTTGGTGTTCCAAAAATTATTTTCTTTCTTCTATCCCTTCTTTAAATCTCTTAAAATTTCATTGAAATTTAGGTTAAGTCCCGCCTTAACTTAGCTTGAATTCAAATACAACCCCATATACTACACTAAACAATGAGTTGTAATCATAAATGTCTGTTTATTTTCAAAGTCTAAAGGTTCCAAGATACAATTATTCTCCTAGTTAGTCTTGTTTTGCATCATGGTATGATATATTTGGAATGGAATTCAAAATTGTACGTTTTCTCAACGTTTTGCTTGTGGAAAACTGCAAAAGCGCCTAAAATTCTCAAAAATTTCAATTTTTTTCTAAAATTCCCGAGATTCCCAAGATCTAAAATTCTCAAAAAAATTCCGGAATTATGTAGCTAGGCCGGTTACCATGACAGCTGCAATAGAGCCTGATAGTGGTTGGCCTTCTGTCCCTGGGTACCTCTTAGACTTGTTCAACCTCAGCTCACATCAACTGGACCCCATCTGTCAGCTGGCAAAACGTCTTCCACTACATAAGAGAGCTGAAGCCGATACTCTTGTCAAGGAAATGCTTCAGAAGGGAGCAATTGAGCCTTCTTCAAGTCCCTGGGTGTCACCCATAGTCTTGGTTAAGAAGAAAGACAGGTTCACCCATTTTTGTGTCAATTATCGCAAGCTGAATGATGTGACAGTCAAGGACAGCTACCCTCTTCCGAGGATCGACGACTGCTTGGATGCGCTTGCTGGTTGCAAATGGTTTTCCACCCTGGACCTACCTATGTAGTGGTTACTGGCGGGCAGCAATGGACAAGGATGACAAGCCAAAAACTGCCTTCATGACTGGAAATGGCTTGTACCAGTTCACTGTAATGCGTTTTGGTCTCTGCAATGCCCCCGCAACATTTGAGCGGCTGATGGAAAAAGTGATGTCTGGGCTCCCTTGTGAGGTCTGCCTTCTTTAAGTAGATGATATCATAGTCCATGGTCAGAAGTTTTGAGAGGTTATTCAGAAGCTCTGCACTGTATTACAGCAACTAAACGACGCAGGCCTCAAATTAAGCCCAAAGAAGTGCATTCTCTTCCAGAGATCCGTCCCTTTCCTTGACCATGTGGTGAGTGACCAAGGCGTATTTACTGACCCCAAGAAGATCAAGGCTGTACGTAATTGGCCTTTCCCGTGAACAGCAAAGGATGTCAATTTAAGCTTTCTGGACCTTTGCTCTTATTACAGGCTCTTTATTTATGGCTTTGCTGACATTGCCAGACCTCTTTACATGCCTACTGAAGAACAAAGGGAGTTATGATGGACCAGAGACTGAAGTTTCTTTGACATTATTTTTTCATTATATAATCATACATTTTTTCTTCAGTATTAACTTTGTTTTATTTTGATGTCTAGCGTGCTATAGTCACGATAACACACAACCACTTTGATTGATGTAGTCGGCAAATTTTGGCGTGACTGACTCCCAGTTATGGAAGTGAAGCTATGATTGGCTAAACTGCGGAAAAGAATGAAGTTCTGGTTTAAGCAGCCATTAGTGGGGAGAAGCGTTGCACGATGACACAAATAACAGCTGCGAAGTCCGAGACAGTTAATTATGTCCCAGGGTGGCCATTGTAGAGAGGTTCAGCTATTCAGGCCTACCCTGTAACACTGTAGTTGTTTGATTTTGTATCTTAGGACACAAGTCTTCCTGTTGCTGTATTTATTTGGGAAGTGGAAAATAACAGTGATGAAGAAGTTGAAGTAGCAATCATGTTCACATTTCAAAACAGTGATGGAACTCCAAATGAAGTATTAAGTGGTCATTACAATGAACCATTCACATGTAAGATTGGTAGTCACTGCTCCATGGAGGATCATTCTGCAGATAAAAGAAATTCAGTTTTAACCAATGTATCTAGTGAAGTGACAGGAGTTCTTCTTCATCATGAACACCCAACGCAGCCGTACACGTTTGGGATTGCAGCCAAAGCCCAAAATCAGGTAATAAAAGTATAAGTGGCTCACAAATTTTCTACCAGTAACACAGGCAGCCCAAGCTAAAGATAAGAGAACATGAACGTGCCTCTTGCTTATAAGCGATATTGTGTTACCAAAGATTGATTTATTAAGGGTTTGTATGGAAACACAACGGTTTGTTTTAGATGAATATTGATAAATTCGAATGTTGTGTGAATAAAACTGACCTAGGCGGCTGTTGCTATGTTGTATTCTTTATCATTTGCCTGCTCCTCAGGCCGGTTTGAAGTGAATTGGGTGAGTTACCATTTTGCAATGTTTTCATTAAATTAATATAGAAATTATGGAAGGTGGAAAACCAGATTTCAAAGCTACTCACTCAAAGCTCGATAAATTCTATAAAAATACTCAAATCACCTCAAAACTTCCACCAGTGTAATCTCGGATATGTATCTTCACACTGGTTGTTTTTGGGGTTCCATGTGCCATTCTAAGTGCAGACAAACATTCGTAACTTTAACTTTCCCCTTTCTTGGAAGCTGTTGATCGTTTCAACCACACACAAAATGGCGTCTTGTCCACAAAATCACCCTTTGCCAGGGAGGGGCGTGACTGTATTGTCATCCATGCAAAATGACACTGTGGGGCCCATTTGTCTCCTATAGTGTTAATAATGTTTCTTTGTTACAAACTCTGTAGGCTGGAAATAGCGTAATCACTGTAACAACAAAAACTGCATTTGATGCACAAACACCCTGCAGAAGAGTATGGGAAGACTTAATGGATGATGGCAAACTCAACTCTACAACAGGTATTTATACAATCATGTAACTGTACAATTATTTTTCAATTGTACAAGCTTGATTTTTCAACACTTACTGTACATTCAATTTCATTTCTAACCCTTTCAGTCCTAAATTTGAGATATGAATTATTGTTACTGATTGCTTAAGGTGTCCTAAAATGCCTTTAATATGTCACAACACAGGATGTAGCGAGCCATCCAAACCAGAGCAGACTCTCTGTGCCGCAGTGGCAGCCACAACCAAGATACCATCAAAGGGCAAAGCAAAATTGGAGTTTGCTCTCTCATGGGATAATCCTGTTGTTCATTTTGGATCTTCAAAAAACAAACACTACAGGTAACGAATTGTGAATTTAATTTCTAAAAGGTAAAGGAAATGTAGAACAACAACTTACAGGTTATTACCCAAATTGCACTGAGTATTATACAGCAAGAGTGTCAAATATGGGCTATTATTATACGACATAGCATTTTAGAGTGCGAATACGCACAAAGACGAGAGCAAATATGAGACCGTATTACACGGGTCTTAGTCCTCCTGACCGCGCGCTACGGAAAACACTGTTGAAAGCCTATATTTTAGGAAAGATATTATGTTGTATAATAAACAATTCATTCAGCGGAAAGTTGTGTAATACGGCTGGGCATTTTTACTCAAACTGACTCGTAAAAATACCCAGCCGTATTACACAACTTTCCGCTGAATTATTATCCATTTATTTACTAGGTTTTACACTCGTTTCTTTGGTCGTCATGGTGATGCAAGTAAAGGTCTTTGTTGTCATGCCCTGATGCGTTATCCTGAGTGGGAGTCCAAAATAGATGCTTGGCAAAAACCAATCTTACAAAATGAGTAAGTGTGTTTTCCACAGGTCTCCAAGTTGGACAGGGTGTACATGTATTCAGCTGAGATCTGAAAGCTTGGAAGCTAGTGCTTGTGACTGACTACCCAGTAGCTGAATGATGATGATGAGCATGATGATAGATGACTATTTTTGACTTCTTTTTCGACTATGAGTTTTGCAAGTACTAATATGTTACTAATTGTTACAGGTTTACTTTTCAGCATTTTGTCAGGTGTTCCCCAACAATAGGCCCTTTGCATAATACGGTCACATGGCCATGTCAATCATAAAAATAGGTGGTAGTACAAAATGGTTGCCCGAAATGGAAAGAGCGGGATGCAATTAGTAAGGTTGCCAATTTTTAGACCGCTAATGTGTAAGCGTGATATTTTATGGTGGTTTGAAAGTTCGAAAAATTTAAAGGATTTGTATGCTGGATGGCAACGCTTGCCATCCAGCATACAAATCCTCTATATTTTCGAACTTTCAAGCCACCATAAAATCTCACGCTTAAGCAACAGCGGTCTCAAAATTGGCAACCTTACTAATTTCATCATGCTCTTTCCATTTCTGACATTTTGTACTACCACCTATTTTATGATTGACATGGTCATGTGACCGTATTATGCAAAGGGCCTATTCACTTACTAGGCCTGTTTATACATGTGGGTGGAGAGAAGTACTGCAAGAGTAAAGTGCCTTGATTGCCCAATGGCAATCTGAGGACAACTCTCAGAATTAATGGAAGGGAGCCAAGTAAACTAATTTTAATTGTTGGAATTTATTCTCTGTTGCAGTTCTTTGCCGTCATGGTACAAGTCAGCCCTCTTTAATGAGCTGTACTTTGTAGCTGATGGAGGAACAGTTTGGTTGGACGTGGAAGATGTCACAGACAACAAGACTCCCATTCCAGAATATGTTAAGGAACATGGTAGATTTGGGTATTTAGAAGGTATTCTTCCATGTGAAATAAAACAAATACATCTTCGATAGCCCTTTTGCATGTTTACGTCAGACTAGCCTTGCTTTTGTAGTCTAAACTGAAGTTATACGGTAACTTAAGCACCACACTGATATGCCATAAGGCTCCTCAGATTCCTGAACTTGGAGCAGACTTGCCCTACTGGTCTCACTCAGGCAGTCTGTTAGTATCCATATTAATGATGTTCGACTGTATTATTAAATTGATTACAATTTAATCTAATATCAGTTCATAATGTTTTCCCCAAAGGACATGAGTACAGAATGTACAATACGTATGATGTCCACTTCTATGCATCATTTGCTCTTGCCTTGCTATGGCCAAAGTTGCAACTGAGTCTTCAATACGACATAGGTAAAGTAACACCATAAACCTTGTTCATAAATGAGAAGTTTGTGTGTCTTGATGTAATTAAGAAGTATCTTAACACAAGCCTGGTTGGCAAGTTACATGGTTAGCATTATCGGTTAGATATAGCAGAGGTAACTTTTATTGGGTGACTTTAGTTATATTTAGCTCTTGAAATGATTCTTCTACTGTAGCTATTTCAAAGCAAGGTATTCTGACAAGTCACATTTCTTGTAATTCACTAGACTGCACTGCAAAACAGTCTTTTTTTCCTCTAAATCGCAAGGAGCGAGCGCTGAAAGCGTGGATCCTTGCAAGCCTCACACGAGGCAAGAATCAGCGTCTCTCCCCAGTTCCACTCTCCATTTTCACACTCGCTCCACACCTTCGTTCAAAGACTGCGCGTATTCGTTTGACAGACCAACGCCAAAAATACGACTGTTTTGCAGTCTAGTAATTCACCCATTCTAGATTTAACATATCCCACACTAGCATTTATACATGTATGTCCTCTCAGAAGCAAAAAAAAGTTTTTCATTATTCCCTAGGTATCTGGCGATGTTTAGCCCCTATGTCCATTAGCCCTCAGTCAATTAGCCTCTAACTAAAACCCCTAAGCCCCCAACCAAAAGTCCTTTAGCCCCTACTAATTACGTAGAATGAACTTAAACTTGTCAATAAACTTAAAAAAATTATTTTACTTTTTGTCATTTCTAGCAAGATAACATGGCGATGCTTGTCAACATCGTGCACGTGGCACTAACTGTCAGTTACACTGTAAGGCTTATTTTAAGGAACAATCAGTAGTTTTAATATTGTACTGTGGTGTTTTCAACTTACAGCTCAGACTGTGAATCAGACAGACAGTCAGCTAACATTGACAATGATGAATGGACGGAACTGTCGGAGGAAAGTAGCTGGCTGTGTACCGCATGATGTAGGAGATCCAGGTCGGTTTATCGTGCAAACTGCCTGCTGCTTACAGGGCGATCTTTGTGGACATCATTGTTTACATCTTATTTTTAACTCGTGAATTTAGAAATTCACCTGATTGAAAAACAGATATTATAACTAGAAAGAGCATGTAAAATTTAGTTATCATGCCAAGTTTGAATGAAAACGGCTTGAAATCTGCTGTAAAATGTACTTACATGTACAGACATTTGTATGGCTAAATGGCAACCCGTGCCTTCCAGCCATACAAACGTCTGTACATTTGACGTTTTAAAAGTATATTGTTCAATAGGGTCCTTTCGAGATATTAAAATTCAACTTGGTAGCAAGGCTGAGAGGACACAAACAATGGAAATTGAACAAGCATGTTTTTTCTTTCTTTTGTTTGTGTCCTCTCAGCCTCGTCATCAAGCTGAATTTTAATATCTCGAAATGACCCTATTTTTAATGTATTTCACTCCTATTTGCAACAGTTACTAAATGGCACAGTCATTATTAATAATCAATATTATTTATCGTATCTATAAGGTTGCCAGACTAAATTTAATTTTTGACCAAAAATTCAAGTGAGTAGATCAAAGTTGAACGCCGACGTAAGAAAAGATCGCCCTATAAATATTGTCATAGTCTCTTGTTAAAAATTCTGTCTTACAATGCTTAGTCAATGTAGTGATAAAAAGAAACTTGATTCTTTGCTGTCTAATTTGTTGTGAATTGTTGATTTGTAGCTGAGGAGCCATGGGAGAAAGTGAATGCCTATACTATTCACGACACAGCACAGTGGAAAGATCTTAACCTCAAGTTTGTTCTCCAGGTATGGTTCAGTTATGCTTCTGCTATGATACTGTTATGGATTTGAATGTCATAACTAGGATTTTATCTTTCCATAAATCCATCGCGTTGTTTGACAAGTGAATCTGCTAATTGCAGGTGTTTCGAGACTACAAGGCAACAAAGGACACTCAATATCTAAAGGACATGTGGCCTATTGCAAAGGTACCTGCAACTACAGTCAGCTGTGTTGTACAAAGTTTCAGCAGTGTATAGTAGTTGTAGTAACAAAGTGATTAGTTTCTAATGAAACTGTGGTGCTGCGTCGGCGGGCTTGTAGTAACATGCGCAGAATGCCTTCACATCTTTAATTCTTCATGACCACCAAGGCGGCAAATTTGAATGCGACTGTGCTTTGAAAATCCCAGTATAAGATCAGAAAGGCCCTAAATTGTCCGAGCATAAAGCTCTCTTTTCTAACCTCTTTAAGTTCTAGAGGGCATTAAGTTTTGAAATCGAATGGTGTATCTGTAATAATATTGTAACCAAAAACGAAGTCATTTTGCAAATTGTAAGGACTATCCTTTTGCACTTGAAAGTAAGACAAAACGGGCTTTTTTGTATGGAAGTCGTTTTTGAGAGCTTTCGCTTGAACTTTGAAATTTCAACCATTTTTCCTGCCAATTGCATTCCATTGGCTAGCACAAGTTGCACAACAACTCCATCTTGTTTGACTACGTGTCCATTGGCAAGTAATTATTACTGCACCATTTCCCACAATGACATGATTGTGTGTTGCTATCCACATACCACATTACACATGCCGTAGTGGTAAAACTTTATATTTTTTCATCCATCACTATGTGATTTTAATGGTTATTTTGTACTTCAGACAGTGATGAGTAAGACCATGGTGTATGACACAGATGGCGATGGCTTGATAGAAAACTCTGGCTTTGCAGATCAAACGTACGATGCATGGCCAGTCACAGGTCCAAGGTATGACTCTTGCGTCTGTGTATTGGAAGTGCTTTATACAATGCATTTCAAGGGAAGTCATCTTATGAGTATTTCACCTATAAGTTCTGGTTAGGGTAGCCAACTACATGTAATATCCAGCCTTCGTTCCGTTGATAACAGGCTCATCTTTTGGCAAAGCTGTTTTTTAAAAATGATTTCACACTTTATTCACAAATACAAACATAGTTACATTTCACATAAAAAAAAACTACTTAAGGTGGCCCGCGGTTATTTATTGGAGCGGAGGCTCCCTTTTTAAAAACTAATTTTCCGCATGAAAGCGTTAACCGATTTCTGTAATTTTTGGTAATCTAAACAAGGAATCTTCAAATTATAGAAGGCTTTTAATTTTAGGGCAATCGGAATAAACGATTAAGAGATACAAGCGTTATTAAAAGACCTTGTTTTTTAAGAAAAAGCGAATATTTTCATAAAACGAAGATAGATTTTTTTCTAATTACGTTCAATAAGTTCCAAGACTTCAAGGTTTACTGTGAGCAAGTTTCCACAAAAACGGCTGCACAGAAATTGCTACACAGTTCACTGCTTAATTTTCACTTCAAAATGACATGCTTGTGTATTTCTTCAGCTGTTGCAAGAACGCTAAAATAATTATTATATCGCACCTATCATTGGAAAGCTTAATGTTATCTAAAACTTTGCTGAATAATCGGAAAAGATCGGAAACTCCAAGGAAAAGCTATAAGCGAATGAAGAACAAGATGTTTATGTGCGTAATTTGTGAATTTAAAGATATTCAAGTTTGTTCGACTTTTGAAAAAACTACCGATTTGTTTTCGCTTATTTCTAAGTATGATAAAATACAGCATATATACAACGGCCTAACCTTGTTTCAGGAGTGTAGCGTCGATGAAGCTCGGAGAATTTGGCTCGTCAATTTAGCTGCTTCATGTCTTCCATTTTACAAATGCTAGGAAAACCCCTCGTGTTCCGTAAATTATTCAAACTTGCCGCGTTCTGGAATTTATTTGTCACTTGGGAATTACGGATCATCGAAAATTTCCTTGGAATGTCATTGATCGTTCATTATCATTTAAATTTTCGATGATCCGTAAAATTCCCAAGTGCAAAATAAATCCCACAACGCGGCAAATTTGAATAATTTACGGAAGACGAGGGTTTTCAAAGCATTGGTAAAATGGAGGACATGAAGTAGCTAACTTGACGACTTAATTCGCCGAGCTTCGTCGAGGCTACACGCCCAAAACTAGGCGAGGTCGTTTTTATATATGCTGGATTTTATCATACTTAACAATTACGGAAAACAAATCGGTAGTTTTTTCACAAGTCGAACAAACGTGAATATCTTGAAATTCCAAATTACGCACTATAAACATCTTGTTCTTCATTTGCTTATAACTTTTACTGGGAATTTCCGATCTTTTCCGATTATTCAGCAAAGGTTTAGGTGGTATCAAGCTTTCTAACAATAGGTGCGATCTTAGCATTATTGAAGCGTTCTTGCAACAGATGAAGCAAATACACAAGCATATTATTTTGAAGCTAAAATTCAGCAGTAAACTGTGCAGCAATTTCTATGCAGCCGATTTTGCGGAAACGTGCTCACAGTAAACATTGAAGTCTTGGAACTTATTGAACGTAATTAGAAAAAAATCTATCTTCGTTTTATGAAAATATTCGCGATTTCGTAAAAACAAGGTTTTCTAATAGCGCTTGTATCTCTAAATTTTAAATTTCGTTTGCCCTAAAATTAAAAGCCTTCTAAAATTTAACGATTCCTTATTTTGAATACCAAAAATTAGAGAAATCGGTTGACGCTTTCCTGCCGAAAAGTAGTTTTTAAAAAGGGAACCTCCGCTCCAATAAATAACCGCGGGCCACCTTAATACAGTAATACTACTTACAGAACAATGAAATATAGGGGGAAAAACGATACAAGAAAAAATATACTAAACAGTTATACATACAGCGTATCTACAAAAAAAAAGCTGTTGGTTGCACTTGTTTTCGACTGTTTACCATACCCAAATTCTGAATCAAACAATCAGAAGCTTTATCTACTGACCTGAAATCAAGTCACTGACGTGATTTGCTCCAAATCAGGATAGTTTGGGGAAAAAACTCTGCACATTAGAGCTGAATTTTCCAAAGCTAATGTTATGGAATTACTGGCAAACTTAAAACAGGAAAATGTTGACGAAGTGAGTACTTTGAGGGAAATTTACGAAGAAAAACTAAGCTAAATGTGAACTACATTGTATGGCTTGACCAAACTCACCTGATATGTACCGAAGCGTACCAAAATTGCAATGCATTTTCCCTTTTCTGCCATCATGATTGCCCTTAGTTGCCTTTAATAGTTGACGCATTATAGTCTCATAGAAAATTAAAGGGCTCCGGGCAAAAACGTCCCCTTGGTTAATCGGTTTCTTTTGTTCCTTTTGTTTCCAAAAAACCAAAGGGACTTTTTTTATTATTATTATAGAAACTGAAGTAACAGATGGACTATTTTGAATCTTGAAGGTTATTCGTCTGATATCATTAGAAGACTATGGAAAAGCATTTTTGTTATTATTAAGTCTATTGTTCCAAAACTGGAATTGATTGAAACCAGAACTAAGACTGTATTTCTCAAAAATGCATCAATGTTACATAATGTCTCAATAATTGTTCCGCACAACTCTGTGTTTTGCTGTTTTACTCACTTCCCCTGAGTCAGGACCTGGAACTGGCTTCGAAGGTCGACTTCTGGCAACTCTAATGTGCAATACTAAGTAGATGTGTGCAGCTATTTTTTTTTTATCTGTTGCATGTTGTATGGTTGTTTCTAAGAATCATGTTTGTTATTTTCTAGTGCTTATTGTGGAGGGCTGTGGTTAGCTGCTTTACGAGTCATGCAGGAAATAGCCAATGTGTTAGGAGTCCCAGATGAGGCTGTTAAATATGTGAACATCCTTAAAAGAGGAAAGAAGGCTTATCACGCTCTGCTGTGGAATGGTAATCTTTCTTCATTGATGTTTTTTAATATTATTGTCTGTCACAAAACTAAAACAAATCTTAACTAATCAATATATGCGACAAATAGTATAATAAGCTGGCATTCAGAACACGAAGGAAAATCATGTGAACCGTGAAAGAGTGAGGCGCTCAAAATCGGAAAAAAATATTAAAAACCTATGAATACTCTAATCTACTTTAGTAAAAATCTACTAGTATACTAATGCAAAGGAGACAATCTGATTGGCTGAGCTACTCGTATACTATCAGCCATTAGTGTGCAGTGGCTGGAGGTCGTCTACAAAATTGCGGTTTCTTCTCGTTTCTCCGAAGTTTTGGAGGAGAATTTGGAGTTAATACTAGACAATTGTTGTGATTTTTACTAAAACAATTAGATTATTCGCTCTCAATTTCTAAGATGTGATAGTTGACTCGGCCTACGACCTCATCAACTATCACATCATAGAAATCTCGAGCTCATAATCTAATTGTTAAGTAGTTATGTAATATGGAGCAATAAGTAAAATACAGCTTTTTGGTCCATTCAGCTCAAGTAAGTGTCGATTTACACCAGTCCGATCACAAACTGCTTAGAACAAACAAAAATAGAAATTTTATCTCCGCATATTTTACATTATCAATATTTATCCGTTTGCGCCGTAAAGACCATATCGAGTGCACTTCCCTTACGATTACGCCAAGTAGGTTACTAACTCCACTCAGTGTTGGACATTACTAGTACTTGCTAGATTGTTCTAGATGTTTCACGATTTCATATACACCTAAATCAAAAAAGGTTGATGTCGTCGATTGGTGTTTGGCGTTTGGTGTTTGGTCATTCATTACTCCCGGTGTATTCTGGGGGAAGACTATTGCTTGGCGGCGCTGTGTGTGCGACGGCCGTCTTGGATCGCAGTATGCCTGCACCATACTCCCAAGATCTAAGATGGCGCGTTATACATGTATAACGCCAAGACGGCCGTCGCACACACAGCGCCGCCAAGCAATAGTCTTCCCCCAGAATACACTGGGAGTAATGAATGACCAAACACCAAACGCCAAACACCAATCAACGACAGCAACCTTTTTTGATTTAGGTGTATAACCAAAAATTATTTTTTTTAATTAAATGTTCTGGTTTAATTATCTTGTAGGAACATATTACAAGTACGATAGCAGCACCAATAAATACCACAACAGTATTATGGCCGATCAGATGGCAGGACAGTGGTATCTGAAGGCGTGTGAACTTGGACAGTCATCCAGTGATAGGGTAATGATAGTGAAGCGTCCAATTTGAACTTTAGATGAAACTAATAACGTTCAAGTAATTGCAGATTAGAGCTGTTTTCAATTGAGTGTAGTAAAACCAAAACCAAAGTAATCACAGCTAATCACTCTGGCCAATCACAACAAACGTAAAGAACACAAGGAACCAATCAGAACTAGAAGCAAATACATGCAGCCAGCGCCAAGCGCGGGAAAACGCGTGCGACCAAGTCACAATTGGTTTTAGTTTGGCATCTGATTGGTTAATTGGTTAAAAAGTGGCGCAAGGTTTTCGAACCAATCAGAGTGCGTAGTAAAGCAAAACCGAAGCAAACGCATGTTTACTTTGGACACTCAATTGAAAACCGCTCTATAGCATAATCAACCAATAAGATCTCGACGCAAAAATGCGTAATGGTAGAACTTCTCCGTTCAATTCTCATTGAAACATTTGTTTTTATTGTGTTCTATTGGGTAAAAACTGTTTTCTGTTGGTCTGATTGATCAATGTTTTCAACCAGCATCAAACTCGTTGAAATGGTTGATTTAGTGGAAGTTTCCCAATAATACGACACTTTTCCAACCGTTTTCGGTTGAAACATTTTCTATCAACCGCACTAAAACAGGAAGAAACTCAACCAACCCAACAAACTGAAAACGGTTGACACCATCCTCGTTCCCAGAGCTCCTCGTTTTTTTTTCTTTGCACCGGAAACGAGTAGCCCTGGTCGCAAGGAAAAAATCGAATTTTTTCATTGGCTGATAAAAAATGAATGCGCAACACGAATTAATGAATGGATGTCCGGAATTTTCGGACATCCGGTTACGGCTGAGACCAGAGCCTCCGTTTCGCCAACCACGTGACCAAAAGAAACAGAGGATCTGGGAACGAGAATGGGTTGACACCAACAGAACACGACCTAACAGTTATCAACCGTTTCAACCGAAAATGGTTGGAAAAGTGTTCTATTGCCGGATACTTCAACTAAATCAACCAAAACCGGTTGAGATTGAAACGTTTGATCCGATAGAATACAGTTTTGAATGTTAATGTGTGGTAAAGCAAACGATAAGAAGAAGAAATGTCGAGCATAAATATTGTTTAAATAAAAAAAGAAATCTATGCCTCGGCTAATGTGAATTGTTTGGTGCAAGGTGGTTCAAAGCTTATATTGTATTTTTCAGGTGTTTCCAAGAGAGAATGTACTAAGTGCACTCAACACAGTGTATAAGTACAACGTGCTTCAGTTCCAAGATGGCGGTATGGGTGCTGTGAATGGCATGAGACCGAACGGCCAGGTACGATCATTATATTGTATGGAAAGAAATGATGAAGATGTTAAGCTTGGTAGAAACACAATGAGAAAGATATTATTCAATCAGTGACACAAGCTACTCGGAAAAAGAATTCTGAGTTCTCCCAACAGTAGTCGAACCTATGACCTTCCACACACCGGTCGAATGCTCTACCACTGAGCTACAGGAGACACGTGGGAGCTTAGACCATTCATGTGACAAAGTGCTAGGATTAGTTTTGTCGATATGTGAGATATGTATGGAAAGAAATGATGGTGAATGTTAACTTAGTAGAAATATGAGAGAGATGTTTATCAGTCAGTGACACCACTGGAGCTACTCGGAAAAATAATTTATTTTCCGAGTAGCTTTTGTCACTGACTGAATAATATCTTTCTCTTCATCAATGTTGTTATAATACTGAAATCATAATTCAGCAGTGACCAATCGCAATTAACATCAGTGGTCTTTTTTTTAAAGGTTGACACGAGCAGTTTACAGGCGGAGGAGGTCTGGACCGGCATCACATACGCGGTGGCTGCTTCTATG
The DNA here is from genome assembly GCA_029204205.1 of Desmophyllum pertusum. NCBI lineage: Eukaryota > Metazoa > Cnidaria > Anthozoa > Scleractinia > Caryophylliidae > Desmophyllum > Desmophyllum pertusum. Next base: position 2,125,593 of record MU827302.1, on the reverse strand, counting down.
ATCCAGGAGGTACTGTGTATAGCATCACACGAGGTGTCGCTATTCTGGAATGTTATTACATTTGAGCAAGTGAATTATCCACGATACACTGGCTGCTTGTCATATACCATGCAGATATATTTGATACGATTTGTGTTACTGGAGTTTGACGGCTCTTATGTTACAGTAAATATTTATGCAGTTAAAAATTATTCAGCGAAAGTAATTATCATCGTCAACTTTCCCGCCGTTGGTTAGCGCGCGGCAGCGAGGTTCGCTGTGATTGGACGATCGCACGTTTTTTTCATTACTTTTGCACATGTCAGCGAAAATTCGTATTAATTCGCCTTGCGACTTTGTAAATACTCAAATGTCTTTAAGTGAGTTAACTATCAAAGTAAACACACCTCTCTTTTTGTAGGGTCTGGTGGAAGAGGGCTTCAAAACAGCCAGCGGCATTTACAACACTTGTTTTGAGAGACTGGGCATGGGTTTCCAGACTCCCGAGGCCATCGTTGCCAACGGCAACTTTCGCTCACTAGCGTACATGAGACCGCTGAGTATCTGGGCCATGCAGTGGGCGCTGGAAAGGAAGCACAAGCCTGCTGTTCATAACGATACCGCTGGCCCTAGCCGTGACTACTCTCAATGTAACGGATTTTGTAATGTCTCCAGTGATTCCTAATTCAATTCATCAACTTCTAACATACATACAGTAGTAGTATTAGTATAGTAGTTGCATAGAAACATTATAATATTATAAGTAGTGGAATATGTCCTTTTCATGATTCTATAATAATCTTTCTTCAGTCCATACGCAGTCCGGCATTTTTATTATTCTCTCTCAGCGGTAGAAGTAGGCAAAGATATACGTATTTACGTCATCGAGGGGCGAGGTGAAGATATTTTAAGCAATTTTGGTCTTAAAATCGAGTGGAAGCTCTAAACAATGGTTTTCAAAGATAGAAAAACGTACAGTATTAGTGTGTCATAAAATAGCTTGATCTGTCTGCCTTCTTCGATAGTTTGGTGCAGTGAGTGTAGACAGAAGCTCATCACCTATAAGATAAGCTTCTGGTGTAGACTACAGGTCCTCTTTCCCTTAGCCAGAAGCGAAAAATTGAGGCAGCCATTTTTAACTCGTGAATGCAAAAGCAATGAGCGGGTTATAGCATGTGGTTGACAAATTTCACTCGCTCGGTCGGTCGGTTAGCTGTAAACTTTAATCGCGCTATTAATTTATGCATATTTAATTTATTAATTCACGAGTGATCATAGAAGCCTTTGATTTCCTTTCGCTTTATTTCGCTTCTTGGTGGACGGACTAAGGTAAAGAGGGACTGCTTGTAGTCTATAGTGAATTTTTATTGTGGGTGGGAGTTGCATTCGAAAGACACTGTATATACAACGACTGACATATTCGTCTGGGGGCATTAGAGTGAAAGTATATGAATTTTCCCGCTATTCATATTTTATACACATTTTATCAATCCAACTTCATTTGCCGAAAACCTAATCAAAAAGCAAACGTTGTAATCGTTAGAAATTTTGAAAGGAAAATCAAAAGGGAAATCTTATGTATAAAGCAAAGGTGAAAATATTTAACGTGGTTATCAGATAAGACAATTTAGTACACAAGAATTAAAATTAAGGTATTGTAAAGTTAACTACATTTTATTTAAACAAGCTCAGTGTAAAACAGGTCAAATTGGAATTTAGAACGGTTGCTTTTAGGAATGTTTGAATTTAGAAGTCAACACATCACATTATCGAAATTACCCCAAAGAAAAGTTATTACTAAAGTAGAGGAACACCTTAAGGGTTGTAGAGTAGTTTTCAATTAAGTGTCATAAAACCAAAGCAATCACAGTGGCCATCTCTGCGAACGTAAACAACTCAATGTGGAAACTCGAAGCAAACACACGCATCTGACGCAGTTTCTGACGCCAAGCGCGGGAAAACGCGCGTGACCAAGTCGCGATTGGTTACACAATCAAACACACAACGTACCAAAGCAATTTCGTATTACTTTCGACACTCAATTGAAAACCACGCTTATAAGTAACAAGGTGATTAAGATTGGAGACGATTGAGACGGATTACGATCCTTCTCCCGACGAACTTGTAGACGCACTATCCGTTACTAAGCTCATTTAAGATTTACTTGTGGATGGCTACATGTACACATGACAGCAATTATCACAGAGAGTTGATCTCTCTCACTCCTGTCTTGTTATTAATGTTCTTCTACAAAACGCATGGAAGTTTGGCTTAATGTGTTCACCAAACATGCAGGCCATGTGTCGGTAATTCATAACCGCTCGTCACCATGCGATGCGATCCACCACCATTGCGATGAAAAAATGTTTGTTTTTTTTCAATAATCAGTCTCCTATAAATTCAACTGTTGAATTGCTTATCATTAGCTGAAGTCGAGAAGTAATTATAATCCCTATTTATTTTTACTTGTAGATATGCTTAACTCTACTTTATATTGTTGGGAAATAATAACCTATGTTAGTATAGTCGGAGGGGGGGGGGGGGGGGAGGTTAGGCAAGGCACGTTTCATTGGACTCCAGTCTCCAGGTCCCCAAAAGCCCTGGGGACGAGGTTGTTTTCGTGAGCTTGTCGTGTCGTGGCGACAAACTTTCGGGAGTTCACGTGCCAGCTCTAATTGGACAATAATGATCGGAAACTTTTGGGAATTTCAGCGAGGGTTCTTTTAATATGAATGCAGGAAGCGTCATGATTTTGAGTTGAAGGGGGGCATTTCTTAGCTTACAAATTGATAAAAAAAACCTTAACGATCTCTAATATATCAATTGAACCATGATTATAATAATCTGTTAGCGGAGAACGCTGAAATAAACTTGAGAACTGGGGCATATTAAAACTTGTACCATTAATGTGTGACGTGGTAGGGCTCATTATTTAGCTAATATTAAACATAGAGGGCAAAATTACTGAATTCTGATTGGTTTAGAGGGCATTTTTCGTCAATTTTTGTTTGTGTAGGGCAAAATTACTCCGAAGATCGCCCGATGACTTCCGAAGATGACCCGAACCCTTCAGAAGATTTCCGAAAATAACCCGAGGCTCTCCGAAGATGTTCGAACGTGATCGGAAAGTCAGCAAATATTTCCGATAGTCTCCCGAGGATTGCCGAAGACCACCCGTTGACTATCACAGTAATTCCTGAGAAACGGCGTTAATAATCGTGTTTCCGTTGTTCGTGTTTCACTGTAAATAACGGCGTTTCACAGATGTCCCTTTTCCTACGCTGGAACTGAGAAAATTGGAGGTCTGCGCGCTGGCTATTGTAGCCTTGGGTTATCCTTGGTGACTCAGGGACAGTCGGGTGAGATGAAGTAATTGGAACAAGCGCGATTTATTTCGTGTCGTCCCCACTAATTGGCCTTGGGTCTCCGAGGATGATATTGGGTTGGCTCTCGTATTCTTGCTTCAGTATAATAGCGACCTTTAGATCGGAGTACGAGTACGTGATTGACTACAAGCACGACTTTCGAATTTCAAATCAGTCACGTTCCCAGAATCCTCGCTCCTCCCTGTTGCTAACGAGATTAGTGTTAGACGTGTTAATGTAAACTTATTCTTATAGTTGCGAGGAGGGTGGTTGGGAGCTCTCTCCTCCGCAGAGGCTCATGGGAGAATCAGCTGAACGAAGTGAGTGCAGGCGCGAGAAACCCCACGTTCAGCGGATTTCTCCTAAAAACCCCATTGAGCCTCTGCGGAGGAGAGATGGTTGGGAGCATTTCACTTTTTCATAAGAAGTTTTTGCTAACCATAGCGTACATTGAAGAGATTTTGCATCTTGCACAAAAGAATACTATATGGTAAAACTCTCTAAACATGATATGAACTGGGTTAAACGAGCTCAATAGTCTCTTAACATCTGTAACGATCATACAAAAATGAAAAAACAAGATCTACAGAGCTAAAAACTAAATATAATCCCACGGGTTTATATGCGAGGAGCGGGGGTACTTATTATCGCAGGGGTTTTTGCGTCTATGGTTTGTTGGGGGGGGCTAATTTTGACACTTTTCGGGCGGACTTATCGAAATTTTACGGTGTGAAATGAGAGTATGTACGTTTTCATCAAGAGGAACCACTTTCACTTTCATAGAACAGCTCAATATACACCGAGCAATTTATTACTTCTGATAACTTAACCTCTTCAATAATTGTCTCTTCTCTTGCATTGTCTCTTCTTCAAATACACCTAATTTAATTTCCTAGCTTTTATTGATCTAAGATCTATATTACATGAGTTCTTTATCTACAGAATGCAATCTGACAAATATCGCGATATCACGGTTACCGTGAATTCGATCCATTCCACCCAGAGAGATGGATTAACAATCTGAAGACTTCACTTGATGGAAAATAAATAAACTATATTTTACAATTCTTAAAATTGACCAAGTCCCTAGATGAGTTCGTTGGTCAAACAGCTTTAATAAGGCCATAGTCGAATTCTGTTCCAGCTGAAGTTAGTCCAATGTCCGAGCCCTGCTTCAGAGCTAACACAGATTTGTATCCAGCGGACAGGGCAGACATATGATGGAAGAAAGCTTCTTTTTCTACTTGAACGTTGAATTTGTTGATTCCATATTCCTTAAAAAGCGCACTAACCTGGGAAAAAACGATAATGGTAAATCATATGCACAGGATAAAAACCATATTAACGGACTTTGACTATAATTACCGGAGTTGAGATAAATAACCTTTGCCATTCACCTATATATATACTGTATATTGAGGTGAATAATTGTTCTAGTATATTATAAACCAAACCATCATTGGGCGAAATAACAGATTTCCGTTGCAAAATATAGCGTGAAAAATGAATGTCTGCGCAAATACACTTTTCAGCCTTTTAAAATACGAACAAACCTTACTGATTTTATGAACTATACAATAGTAAAATAGCAGTAAAAATGTGTCATCTTGTTAAACCGATTATTCAAGTGCATTGTTGCCTGTTTGCCATTAGTGGCTCCAGCTGTTAGTGAACACCTCTAAAGCCCGGGTAAGGCCCAGTTCAGACGCCGTACTTCACATGGGCCGAATCGAATTCGTATTTAGGCCGCCCTAAATTAATTTAGACCGACTGAATTGATTCAGACGCCGAGCTTAATTCAGCCGAACTTACATTAATAGGGGGAAATTGCTGTTATACTGAAAAATACATTATAATAATTCATGCATTTGTTCGGCTCATGTGAAGTTCGGCGTCTGAATCAAAGCCGGTCCACAACCGTTATTCTCGGCTGAGCCAGGCAGGAAGAACGGCTGAGCCGATCCGAATTCATTCAGCCGTTCTGAATTCATTCAGACGCCGTACCTCACATGAACTTAACTCATCGAATTCGATTCGGCTCATGTGAAGTACGGCGTCTGAACTGGGCCTTAGATGAGAACGAGAGTCGCTGAGAGTTGGAAGGACGAGTCTCAAAACAACAACAACAACAACAACAACAACAACAACAACAACAGAAAATCAAGTTTGCATCATAGGTCTATAAACTATAGACCTCTCGGCCGCTTTTGAGATTATTCGCCCAATTACTCCCTGAAATGTACTTCGCTCAGTCCTAACAATTTATAACCTTGTCTTCCAGCAACCAAAAATTAATTAAGAGTCTACCTCGTGTCACATCACACCAACCTGTTGAATAATTCTCTGCTCATTTGCTGAGGGCGCCACCTGGACATGAATAGCACCAACTATTGCGTCAGAAGAGTGCCGCCAGAAATGAGGATCACGGTATGACAAAACACCATCCAGAGATAAAATCTAACACAAAACAAAACATGATTGAACTGGTTAAGAAAGAAAAGCAAAGAAAACAGTGGATTGATAAAAAGGTTAAGCCGCACTCGGGCCAAACTAGCCAACACCTCCGGAGCTTATCCCGGTTTCCTTAGCATGACGCCGACTAGGAGTGTTGCTACTCCCCCTGGATGGGATGCTAGTCCATCGTAGGTTACCCCCAGCATTTTGTCGCCGGTACCCATTTATACTCCTGGATGGAGAGAGGCACTGTGAGAGTAAAGTGTCTTGCCCAAAAACACAACACAATGACCCAGGTCAGGGCTCGAACCTGGACCACTGGATCCGGAGGCCAACGCGCTAACCATCCGGCCACCGCGAAGACAACTTTTAAGAGGAATCCTATTATCCAATCACAGTCCGTTTACAGTCTTGTTTACAAGCTGTTATCAAGCCGGATTAAGTAAGTCCATTTTGAGCTTACTTCTGTCGGACACGGGATCTACAATCAGAGACAATTAGTTGGGACACTTTACGCAATGGTGATATTTTCGTTCCCGTTCTCCCTTTTCCCCTCTTGTTTCTTGCTATTCTGTTATGAAATCTTAAGAGGGTGTCTCTGATTGTTAGTCTAGAGCTGGCATTTGTCAATTGTTTTCACATTATGTCCTCGGGAAGGACACTTCACAGTGGCTCAGGTATAAATGGGTACCGGAGAATTGTTGGGAAAACCTGGCAAATATGCTAATGATCGACTAGCACCCCACCCAAGGGGAGAATACTCCTACACTCTCCATGTTACAGAAACTTGGGCTAAAACGCCCACCTGGTGATCACTAGATTTGAAACAGGCTCTTGCTTTCCTTATTCTACCTCGAGACACTGTCATCTTGAAAATTACATCCAAACTTTAAATGCGACGGAATCCCAGTATTGGGGTAGATACAAACCAATACCATAGGAATTGCAACATTAATGGTCTGATTTTGTAGAACAGTACTCGCCAAATATTTGGTGACAGGAATCTTTGGACCTTCTTTTCTCGCCTACAGGCAGTTTTAGCGGGATTCTCAGTAGAGCGCGAGACGAGGCGAGTTGTGCGAGACGAATCGTAGACACGCGAGTTCCGCGCTCTAGTGAAACTGTTGGTTATTTGCTACAATGGGGAGATGCTCTGTTGTGATCACAAGCTAACCTTATTAAAAGCACTGCCTACAGTCTTCTCCAGATCAAGGGGTGTTCTAAGTAGCAACACCTGCGAGGATTCCTGAAGCAACGGAAGGACACTAAGGAATATCAAAACCGCGATAAATAACGAGCACACAGGATCAGCGATGAACAAACCAAACTGTTCAATGAGTACAGACGATACTATGACTCCGACACTGCCCAAGGTATCAGCGACAACGTGTAGAAAAACTCCTGCAACAAACAACACCAACATCAACGTAAGGGACGTGGTGTGCAGCAGTGATCGTTCGGGACGTTTTGTGCAGTCTTACATGACATACTTACTACTCAGAATGTGTGCTATTGACTGAGCCTGCAGTTTCAACATGACTGTTGTTAAGTAACATGACTTAATGCTCGTGCTATTTCTGATTGGACGAAAAGAATCGGAAACTCTTCGGGAACTTTCACGAGGATTTGTCATTATTCCATGTTTTATAGCTTTTGCTTCACGGTTGAATTGAAGGAACTAATAACATAGAGGGGAAAATTACTGAATTTTGATTGGTTGAAACAGAGGGCATTTTTATTTCCTTGTTCGTCAAAGGCAAAATTACTCCGAAGAGTCCCGAAGATCGCGTGAGAACTTCCGAAGAGTGCAAAGTTGAGCGGAAGACGACGATCTCTGAAGATGATCCGAACCCTTCCGAAGATGACCTGAAGATTGCCGAAAATCACCAGGTCCTTCGAAGATTTTTTAACGTGATCGTAAAGTCAGAAAATATTAACAATTGCATGTTTCCTCGTACAATGAAGGATTAATATCACGTCTTGTATTTTCAGAATTTGCAAATTTCCCTCAGTCATATTTCTGCAAATTTCAGAAAACACGCATGAGAGGTTATAATCCTTAATTTTACTTGGCCCCATGTGATTACCTATACTAAGTTTAGATGGCGCATCTCGATTTAATTCAATGGTGAAGCGAAAACCGACCATGCACCTCTCACTCTGTTACATCACGCGCAAAGAACCAATCAAAACGCATCATGGTATAAAACCAACATCACCTTACCCTGCATGTTTACACTGCGATCATGATGATGATCATCGTGACCATGGCCGTGACCATGACTGTGACCATGGTTACCGTGACCATGGTTACCATGACCATGATGACCATGACCGTGCGAGCTGCCACCGTGTGAGTGCGCATGCCTGAAAGCAAAAATGCCCACCAAGTTTACCAGAAGCCCTCCAACAGACACAACCTGAAAATAGAAACAAATAAATTGATACAATATAAGCACAGACATAGAAGTTACATCATAATATTATCATTATGCCTTCAGTACTTCAAATACAATTTAGTGTCACTTGCTAATCTACTATCTCTAGTTCCATTCAGTTTCTCTATCGGCGTCAGGACTATCCTCAGCTCAATATGTAAAGGCAGCGTTCAAATCCAAACAAACTTTAAAAATTCCCCGTTGCAGTTTACGTTCTCAGAAACCCAGAGTTTGGTCATTTCGCGTTGTTGTTTTACAGAGGACAGCTAAGAAATGTACCAAAACGTATAACGCACGTGCAGAACTATTGTATTGCTCATTAAACCTTTTGTTTAGGGATGTTCTTGTTGACATCGCCATTGCCGTCACGGTTTGCTTAAACTCCCTCGGGTGGCATAGATGTCCAATTTTAGTCCAAATTGTTATTTCCGAATTCATTTTCAAAACGTTGAAATTGGACAGCTGCAATTGGACATAGAGAAGTTTACTAATGACTGTCAAAAACCTAACACACAGAGCCACTACGGTTGCAAATAGCACAATCAACCAATCAGAACTCAAAACAGACCATGCAACAGATGGCACGCGCGGGAAAATTCAGGTAAGCTACACCACGTCCTTATTTGGTTTTGCACCTGATTGGCTGAGCAAACAAAATCTAAAATCTGATTGGTTACAGTCGGGGGAACAAGGGCCAGTTGATGGCAAATCTTCGATGAAGTAATCCGAGAGTTTAAGATTCTCATAATCCAATCAAAAACTAGCGCGAACACTCACCACTCGTAGCGCAAAATGATACATCATGTTGCTTAGCAACTTCAGGGACGAAAACCGTGGGCTCAGTCCCGTCTCGGAGATGGAATTAAATTCCATTTTGCCATCAACTGGCTGTTTCCCCGACTGTAGACTCTAGCTCTTTCTCAAGTTAGAAACAAAAGCTCTGTACTAAACATAACTGCACTTACTAATAGTCGTTCAGTGTTGACTTTTGGAGGATCAAACAAACGTTGAACAGCAGCCAGGAACACAAAAAAGGAAATTACCACCAAGAAAATACCATTGACAAAGCCTGATAAAATCTCCACACGGCCATAACTGCAAATTAATGGAACTACTTTAACCCTTTCACTCTCAAGAGTGTCCAAGTTCAAAATTGGACAAAAAAGATCCCAGTCAGATTTCATTTTGCAAAATATTGGAAAGCAAACAGCACCACAATAAAGTACAGCTTGATAGCTTTCAATTGAATGGCCACCCATTAAGGTTTCATTCGCAGAAAAATGAAAGTTCGAACCACCTTGAACATGCAGTATAATAAACAGTACCACATAAAGTAGTTTCACCCACAGACGTACAAGTTAGAACCACCTTGTACAGCATAATAAACAGTACCACATGGAAGTACTGCTCAAGGGCTTTCATTTGAATAGTCACACACTAGCCAAGGGTTTCATCCGCAGACTGAAAGATTAGAACCACCTTGTACAGCATTATCATTATTATCATAAACAGTACAACATTTCATTTGAATGGATGCACACTAGCGTTTCATCAACAGAAGTAAAAGTTAGAAGCAATCTTCTACACCAGTACAGCATAATAAACTGTACCACGTGGTCACATAATAGAGTTCAACTTATACATAGACTTAAAGCTAGTCAGAATAATTTTAATTGGTGCAGTTTGTCTTTGGAAATGAAAGGATTATGTAAATAATGAGAAATAAGTGACAATTGAGTATATCTACAGACCCATAAGAGAATGTTTTCGAAGCTTTCCATCTGGCCATGAGAGCTGCACAAAGTCCAATCACGAGAGCAGTGCAGTCAAACAGCATGTGAAAACCATCAGATATGAGGCCAAGGCTATTGGTCCACACACCATACAGAAGCTCTACACCTGTGAAAAGCTAAAATAACAATAAACAAGCCATTACCAAATGTATTACCATTAACAAAATTTATAACATGTATACTACCTAGAAGTGATGCATGCTTGTAAAACTCAAGAAAGTATGGATTATATAAAAACTCTGTTCAAAACTGTGGCTGCATATAAACCCCACAAGGACTTTTGAGCTCCCCCAAATTCATGCGAGTGTTTGAACAAGGCTATGCGAACATCAAGGAGCAGTTGTCTATTTTTGTAATGATTTACCAAAAAAATACAATCAAAATGCCGTATTAAGCGGATTAAAACCCTTAATTAAGCAGACAGTAGCAAAAGTCCCAAAATTTATCAGCTCCATTATTAGCCTGAGATCAGGCTCCTGAAGAAAATTTGCGAGCGAAGCGAGCCGAGTCGCTGCCTGGGGCGAGAACGAAAGCGACGTCGCTTTCGTTCTGCAGCGACTCAACTCGCTTCGCTCGCAAATTTTCTTCAGGAGCCTGATCTCAGGCTACTCCATTATTTACTGTGAAATAATACTTCTACTAATATTAGCGAACACCCTGTATAAGGCGGACACCCTGTACTAAGCGGACACTAGAGCATTCCCCAAGGGTGTCCGCTTAATACAGGTTTGACTGTAATGAACAACCAAATATAATGGACAAACCTCGTGGTTCCAGCCATTTCTAAAGATGCTGACCAGGCTTTTTCATGTAAATAATGAATTCTTGCTTATAACAAACACTTTTTCTGGTCCCGCCAGCTGAATATATTGTAAATTCACTGGGATATCACAAACATTTGATCTGATAAAGTGTTCACGTTCTTTGCTGCAGATGTTTAACTAGACACAGTGCCAATGGACTACTTTACATTTGTGGTTCACAGAGATACATGTAAGTGATGGATCAAAAAGCTACAAGTGATGTTAGAAATAAAACCCTGTTTGTGATGTACATCACTAATCTCTACTTTATTGTAACAGATTTCAGATAATCTTGAGTGAAATATTATTTATACAGTGCAGCCCCAATTTTAAAATTTGGCTCGTTATATCTGATGTTAATTATTTGCATAACTCAGATATATACAACTGTAATGAACACCAGATGTCCTTGTCAAAATGTTCCTTGTATCCAAGAGGTGTCTGGTTGTTTTAAACTGCTCTTACTGCATATCTTTTTCAAGTACATAACTTTTGTAGAATTTATTGCTCACCAGATTCAGGCACAGGAAATAGAAAATCTGTCTGGATTCTGACTGCTCAACAATCTGCCTCAGAAGACTTTGCACTGTTGTTAACACAGATTGCGGAGTCTGGAAGTTGTAGATTGGCAGGCCGCCAGTGGTGTAACCAATCAGATTTCCTTTAGTCATACGAGGTGATGGTCTTGACAATAACCTTGTGGCTAAAAAAGATAACAGTCAGCACTAACACTCTTTTAAGGCGGCATTTATTTACCTAAATGCTATGGTTGTTTTACATATTTTTGACTCACTTATAGCACTATTCTCTCATTATCTCTTTCAAGGTTTTATTAGACTACGAGTAGTCCCTCATTTTTCTCAGGGATCGGGTGGGCGAGTGAGCACAAAGTGCGTGGGAATCACCTCCCGCGAGAAGACGCGATGCGAGAGGTTGTGTCTTCTCACAGGATTTTTCCACGCACTCGCCCACTCGATCCCTGAGAAAAATGAGGGACTGCTCGTAGTCTAAGGTTTTATGCAATCTAAAAATAATATCATAGGTTTGAGGCAGTTAAAACAGTGAAAGCAACCGGGCAAAATCATGTTCACAGCCAGACAATTTGTAAAGCGGAATGGCAACTTGGATAAAGTGAATATTAAATGAATTAATGCACTAAAGTCAAATTACTCAGAAAAAAGTTATGAGTCCCCAACAGGAGTCTAACCCATGACCTTCCAGGTACCACTTGGATGCTCTAACCACTGAGCTATGAGAGACTCGTGGTGAGCAATACTATCATGGCATAGTTGTATGGCATTGCTCACCGCAAATCTCCCACAGCTCAGTGGGTCTAAAAGCAACCAACCAGTACCTCGGTTATGGTTCAACTCCTATTGGTGACTCAGAATTTTTTTCTGAGTACTTCGACTTGGGAGCATTTATCCATTTTATTCTCTCGTTTGTAACTAAATATTAAAAACAAAAGCATGACACTTACCCAGCACAAAGAATAAAGCACTGAACAGTGCTCCAGCAGAAACAAGATGTGGGTCTGATGGCTTGCCGTGATGCCATTCGTGCATGCTCCACGCCCATGGCTTATCCCAGAGAAATGCAATAATTATGGCAGATAAAAACGAAGCTATGGAGCCTATCTTGCCTGTTCTTGGTGATTCAAGTTTTGCCAAACAGAAGGACTCAATGTAAAAGTCAAATATAAATACAAGAAAAATAACAACAGCAAACGGGAGTATTGCTTCCAGCCAATCAACATCTGTTGTCTGTGTATATACAAACGAGAAAAAAATTAGTTCACATATTGCCATCATCTTTATCCTCAATTTCTACTGATCTTTTGTCTGCATGGTATTCAGTTCATTCCTCCCCACAAAGTGCTTTCAGAGGGAAGAGTACACCCACTTGCAGTTACCTATGGACTTTGACAATGTTTGGAAGGTGCTGCGGCCTAAAGGTTTGAGCCCTGGCTGGGGTCATTGTATTGTGTTCTTGAGCAAGGTTTCCCCTCTCCACCTAGGCATATAAATCAGTACAGTGGAACCCCGATATAATGATTAACAAACCCCTTTATAATGTAGTCCCTGCTATAACAAACAAATATCCTTCAGCCCACCTGGCCAAAGTTACAGCACAATATATGGAACAGAACCCCGATACAACGAACACATTTCCCTGCTCCCTTGGCACTTCATTATATCGGGGTTCCACTGTACCAGCAAACTGTTACATGTAGGGCAACCTGACAACTGCGATGGACTAACATCCCATATAGGGGGAGTGTTGCTTCATGATACTGAAAACAGGATAAGCTCTGGCAGTTGCATTGTGGACTTAGAAACTGTGCATTGTACCGGGCTCACACTAGGTACAGCTGCATAGAATGTACCTTAAATATGAATGGGTGACGCACACATGTACCAAACAGAAGGAATCAATGAGAACTGTTTCTAATACATGTAAGTGATTTTTTTTCTTAGCGACACTAAGCTTATTTTCCATCACCTCAAACGTAATACGTTTCTATGGGAAACTTGTGATGTTGTCCCAGACCATCAATAGGGAGGGAGGGGGAGCCAAAATTTTTAAAGGAAAGTAAGAAGCTAAACTGGAATTTCCAGGAGGTGGGAGGAGGGGGGGGGGGGGGGGGGGGATCAAACCAAAAAGCCTTCCATGGTGGGGGTATGGATATTTTCTGGAACAACACAATACCTGAGTAAAATGTGATAACAGAGCTAGTGGAAGAAGAATCACTGTAGATATACAACTGGAAAGTGCAGCAAGTCTTTTTCCACCTGGTGACAAAAAACAACAACAAAACAAACTGAATGGATATGATTGACAGATAAACGGTAGGTACATAATCATGAATATGAACTCTTAAAATAATTTTATTACAATAACATATAATTTTGTATTTCCTCTATATAATAAAGTTTTAAAATTGGTAAAAGCAGAAAACCTACACGTACCAATGAAAAAAACAAGTAAGTAATATATTTTTTAATTTCCAGAGTGACATAAAATATTGCATTAAACCCTTTCATAATTATATTGCCCTCTTTGAGTCTTAAGCCTGGTTCACACTTATGATGCAAGCATAAGCGCAAGCAACATACACAGGCGCAGTAACGTGTAGATCATTAGTGCCTTTTGTTAGAACAAAACAGAACAAAAGGCACTAATGATCAACATGTTACTGCGCCTGCGTATGTTGCTTGAGCTTATGCTTGCGTCGTACGTGTGATTCAACAGGCTTTACCCTTACTAACAGACAATGCAAAAGGTCTATCTTTGAAAAAAAATCACAGAAACCTAAACTAAGACCTCTGGGGGATGGGGGGGGGGCATGCCTTCAGGATATCCAGTTTTGAAAGTCAGCCCATTATTATCTCACCTCCAACTTCAACTGCTAATGTTCTTGAAACATTCTTGTGAGCAATTTTGAACAATAGAACGAGTACTAGAAGAATAAGTCCACCCTGTACACAATGAACAAAATAAATAAATAACTACACAAATTGTAGACGCTGAGATCTTCAGACTGAGAAACGTTCTAAGGATCTATCTTATTCCTACAAACCACTGATGAATCCTTAGCAGTTTATTTTGACCCAATTTTCTACTCACAAAATATGTTTTAAAATTATGTAACGTACATTATCAAATGTTCAAGGAATTGTGCTTGCTATGATTGGTCAGATCAAGTTGGATGACAGCCCACAAAACCATCCCAATAGCGCACTCTGCACTAAAAAAGAACATTGCATTTTATGTCTCTGATCATTGTGCTCTCATCTCATCCCCAACTGCAAGAGACACATCTGAGATTTGTGCTGAAAAATTTGATATCAATGGCATAGCACATCCAGGAAGGGTCTCTCTGATTGGTTAAAGTGGAGAAACAACCAAGCAAAGACACTGTCTATACCACTGCATGGAATGTTTGGCTTTGATCTCAGATAACCTTATCACATGAGATAGCATGAGGATGCAAATGAGAATAATCTGTTTTCTCATATTAAACCAAGATAAATTTTCATTACCTTGTGGTCAGGTAAACCAAGCCAAGATAATACTTGATAATACCAGTGAATCCACTGGCTTTTATGGTGGCCCTCCGCTGACAAGATGTTAAGTAAAATTAATTCTATAATCATCATTATCATGTATACTAAACAATCTACAGTAATTGCAACAATTTTCTAATCAGTTACAGTGTACACATGTAGTTACATACTACAGTTGAACCTCTCTACAACGGCCACCTTGGGGCCGAAATAACTGGCCGTTGTAGAGAGGTGGCCATTGTAGAGAGGTTTGAATTAGAGTAAAGTGTATGTATCGTGTACAGTTGGGACGAAAAATCCTGGCCGTTGTAGCGAGGTGGCCGTTATAGTGGAGGTTCGACTGTAGCAAGGTAGCACTAAGCAATATGCTTAATTTGGTAGAACAGCAAACAAGTAAAACAAATACAAAACTGCTGGATACATGCATTGCTTCTAGCCACGACTCGGGTCTTAAGCCAAGTTCTTGCCAAGGAGTACAGAAATTGTTTTATACTTAGTAAATATAAAATATAATTAAATTAATTTGAGCTAGCATGTTCAAGTGTGAGTTTATACCAGTTGAGGTCAGTCCAGTTGAGGTCAGTCAGTCAGTAAAGTTTAAACAACCATATGAAGACTTTGGTAAAGACTTTGATTGCTTTGGTAAATTGTTTTTAGTCTTAAAAATTACAAACTAAGCCAACATCATTTAATGTGAACATTCGACAAGTAAGCTGGGTGCAGTTTTAACAAAAGGAATAGCCTAGTCACATGTTACATAATCTACAATACTGCTAGTTGCTTCATGTTATTCAGTGAATCTAGAGATATGGATCACCATTTACTAGGACTGGAGTGCAGAAATTATTAACCTTCTTCCATACGTTAACATGTGCAAGGATACGATGACTCGAACTGGGAGAATCGTTATCAAACAGCAAAAGGCATAAAATTCCTAAGAGAAATAGTAAAGATCCTCGGACCTAATAACCAAAATGTAATCAAAACAATATAGATTACAAACAACATCTACCAGTACAGCTAGAACTAGTCTAGAGTATTAAGTAAACATACATGTACAACCAGGAAACTGCGCATTACATGTAGGTACAGTCATGGGTATCAATGCAGGGGCTGTAATAAACTGATGTTTGAGCAGTACAATGTGAACATTCCAATTAAAAGATTTTTTCATTAGAGAGATTAAGTATCATGTTTGTTTTTCCCGTGAATGGCAAAAATTCCACTTTTGCCACCTGCCGTTTGCTGTTTCTACATGAAAGTGAGAAGTTTCGCGTTTGTCACAAACTTGTGAATTGTTTTCAATTTTTCTGATGGATTTATTTAACGATTGGAGGAAAAGTAAAGAGAATCAACTGCAAGCTGCCGTTTGCCGCAGAACGTGGTGCTTAATCTCTCTATTATGTATACTGCAATGTTCCCGATATGTTTTTTTGTAATGTACAGGGGCCGGTTGTTCAAAGGGTGGATAATGCTATCCACCGGATAAATCGCTATCCAGTGGATAAGTGTTAACAAAACAAACTATGCTATCCACTGGATAGTGATTTATCCGGTGGATAGCGTTATCCACCCTTCGAACAACCGGGCCCTGATAATTTTAAATCTAATTTTCTGGTTTCCTGCTAAATGTTTTTGTGATTCTCCCAATTCTCAGCAATTTCTTTAGATTCCCAGCAAACATTTACTGTTCTCCCAAAACAACATTTACTAGATGGAGTTGTCACCCCCATCATCAAAACAATCAATACATGTAGGTGGCAATTGATGTTCCTAAATGTTTTTAAACGTCAAATAAAATAAAATAAAATAAAAGTAGACCACAAACAGATTTGATACTTACAATCCTTGTACACTTTTGTTCATTTATCAGTTACATCCAATTTTGTTCTTATACTGTATTGTGTCTTGGTAATCAGGAATTATACATATTAAACTATTAAACAAGAATTTCTGGTATAAAAGGGGCCTGGCCATTCTCACACTTAGTTGTCAATCAACCATCAAAGCGTAAACAGCTGACAAACAACCTGCGCTTTCTGTACGACCATTACTGATAAAGTCTGTTGTATTTTTTCTGAGAATGTTCATTAACAAGTTGTCTTATTTTTGTTGATGAAATATTTTGGTTTCATGAGATTTTGAATCATGTTTACATAGTTTGCAGGACACTTGACTCAACAACGTGCCATGACTGCAAAAGTACAAAAATTTGCATTTCGCACCAGAAAGGTGTGAAATGTGGGAGGTGCCATCCCTTTTATAGCAGAACCTCTTGTTTAAAAAAAGAGAAGTCATGTGTCTGACAATGTACTGCCACTTCCTTATCGAAATCTTACGGAATAATAAGATAACTACACAGTGCCACATCCGCTGACATTACCTTTGATGGACCAATGCCACCAGAATGAAAAAGTACTCCTAATGCCGCCAACACAACAACATCACTGTGCTCAAATAACAAAACAGTTCTGTACAAAATAAATCACAGTGTTATAATTTCATTTGCATTATTAGATTTTCCAAATAACGCTAGAAAAAAACACTTCATGAAGATACATGAAGTAAGAATCCACCAGATAATTTTTCAGGTGTGTCACTGCATATGGTCAACTGAGACAGGTTATGTTGCACACCTGTACCTTACAACTGTCATGCAATAATCCCCTGTTTATAAAATAATCCCAGTAGAGAAACACTTTTTGTTGCATTTGCTGTTAAGGTGCTCTGGACCAGTGAAGATCACCGCAGCTTCTAAATTTAATGTTACTATCGATCATTCCAAAAAGTATATTTTAAATATCTCTTGGTTGAAACATTTTCTTTAAAGCTTTCTTAGCAGACTTCATTACATTCTGTTTAAATTATTCTCAATTTAAATTGTCAATTTAGGTCACTTTTATTGATATTCTAATAGATCAATCACTGTTTATGCTAAAACAACTAGACCAATTGCTCTCTGTTTCTATTACATTTGATACGTGTACATGTAGCTGGCTTGAGGCTTCACTTAGAACTCACCAACTACCGTTGTTAGTAGAAATCTATTCACTATCTATATCATGAATGCTGTAATCTGATTGGCTGTCTACTCACTATCTATTCTGTGATAGATAGTGAGTAGCAAAAAATATGCTTAACTTTTGGCAGTGTAGGCTTCAAAAATGGCTACTAAAAGTCTTATCCTCTCGATTTCTAGATGTACTCTCAGCTTCTTTCGACTTTGATAGTTGACTTGGTCAGCTAATAGAAACCTCAAGCTTGCAGTCTGTTAAATATTAGCTCTCAGCTTCAAAATTGTCCTCAAAAATTAATTTATAATTACTCACTTTTCAGACAGTTTTGAACCTCAGGCCAATAATGCTTCCAGTAGTACTGTACTTTATTGAAAATTATCATCTACATTATTTACAGGATCATGTCTTAACTAATAATAATTATTAGTTTAAGGTAAATAATAATAATTATTATATTATTCACCTTAAAGCACCACAAAGAGTCAGACCTTCTAGCCATATCAGACCTATTATAGTCGACACTATAGCATGTTTACCAATCTTGTACCACTGAAAAAATGGCAAATGGAAAAAGAATCATGCTTGATCATACAAAAAATGTCATTGACAATAATTAATCCAAGCAAGACAATGTATACCTGATTAGGAGTAATTTTCTTTCCTGCTGATATAGGTCTTTGTAATATTACAAGGACAACAGTAGTGCTATGAAAAAAAGACAGTGAAAATGACAAAATCAACTCTAAAAACAAATGACCAACATAACTTAAAATAGTTAAGTCCTAGGTAGTTTTAAATGCAAGTAAGAATAAACTTACATGGATTCACTGTCAGTATCTGTTGTGGTCTTATTAAAGTTTGTTTTTGGTTTGAAATGTTAAAGAAAATTAAAACAGTTTTATTTTTATTTGATCTTTTGTCTTGTATTTGGTGTGGTTTCATTAAATTTGTTCTTGGTTTGAAATTTTTCAAACCAGTTTGCTTCATATTTTCCTTTGTCTCACATTCATTCTCATAATCTGGAACAAAAGAAGCTAAAACTCAAACTGGTTTGAAAAATTGGAATATCATCACTGAAAACATAAATATTGAATTACATGCATGAAATTCATGTAGCTGGGGTGAGTCTGAACATCCCACTTCCTGTACCTTTTACTCCCACTTCTTTGAGCTTTCCTTTATTTCAAAACATCACACAATGATTATGTTGTGAAATGTTTTCCTATTTCTCCCAGTTCCTGCTACCTTTGGTATCCCGCTTCCCTGTTCTCTCTTTTCCAGCCTCCCGTAGACTTCCCACCCCCTTTACTCTCCCAGGTTCCTGTACCCTAACCCCTCCCCCCCCCCCCCCCCCTCCCCCTCCTCACACACACACACACACCACACATAAATCCTGGCCCGACCAATCGATGACAATCCATGATCGGAAATCAATCGATCAATCGATATCAATCGATAAATGTTAGTTAATTGATTATTGATTGGTATTGGCCAATCGATAGTCACAAGTAAAATTACCTTAATTACATTATTTATTGATTGTCATCGATTGCTATCAATTTTTATCAATCGATTTTATCAATCGCAGCGTATATGTGGATATAGATGTACAGTACGCAAATTTATTATGTATATCAGGTGTATATAATAATACTGATATTGACAGCTGTTAGTGCAATGAAACAGATACTCACAGATAGCGTGTCTCAATGGAAATCAATGACAATCAATGAAAATTGATGATAATCGATGATAATCAATCATGTTAAAAGCTACACAATTTTTCCTCATCGATTTCCAATATCAATCGATTAATTGGCATTGATTGATATCAAGTGATATTGATTATCATCGATTATCGATTTCATAGATTGGTTAGGCCGGGATAACTTTGACCTGTTCACTTTCAATATTTATCTGTTTATAACAATCAATATTTATAAAGGTAAACATTAAGCAAACGTAATCTGAATGTAACATACCAAAGCTTGACAATAAATAAGAACTGGACAACATGGAAGATTTTAAGCTGCTCATAAGTGACAAATAATCCAAAGGTGTGGAGAAATTTGGCAACAACCAGTGCTATCACGTAAGGTGTGGTCCTGTGAAAAACAAGGTGTTATAATAGATGGATTTCGATATATTAAAAAATTATTATTCTAACTTGGCTCCGAGGCTTAGGGCAATTTAAAAAAAATTATTTATTCAACACTCAACCTCAATGTGATTTCTTTTCGAATTCTCGGAGCCAAGTTAGAATTTTAATATATATCGAAATTGGCTTGTCAATGAGTGATAATGTGCGGAAAGAAATGATGGTATATTTTAAGCTTGTTTTGGGGGACAGTGGTTAACTCATCAAGCAATGGTATCTCCAGTGGTGAAAGTACACTGGCGGGAAATGTTGCATGTGCAAAATCTTCATAATCACAATAATTATTATAGCCCTCCTTACTACATGTAGGATGAAATATAAAGTCACCTCACAACAACAGTAGATTATTATTTTCATTATCCCAGTAATAAAATTTGTCCAGGATAACTTTCAATATTGAATACAAAATCTCTAAATTTGAGACTAGAAATTTTCTCAGAGTTAATTTTGCATAAAATCTAGATGAAGCATACATGTACACATCTTCTTCTCTCATATTACATGTAGCTACAGCCTTGCCTAGTTCCTAGGCTTCTTTTTATTGCTGCAGTCAATCTATTTTGGGTCTCTTGGTTGATAAATTTGAAAAACAAGGAACTCAACCAATAATTCCCCAATACGGACCTCACACTATAGTTAAATAACATCAGTATATACAAGAGCCAATGCTAGACACAACAATCAGGCTTTGTCATCAAGGAATTGGAATCAGCATAAAGTTGATGTATATTTTGTGTACGATCAAACAAGCTAAAAAATCCGGTCAAAGTTCAAAGAGAACGTGTCTGAGTTAAATTTAGTGACTTACATTTATTTATTCCGTACATTCAGAGGAACAAACAAGGTCACCATTATCAAGCTAAGATTTAGTTAATTTTATATCACAGCTTGTTACGTACGTACTGTACATAAGCTTATTAACTCTTCCATTTTATTATATAACATTAAGTTATGAAATGGGAGAGTTAGAACCTAAACAGTCGTGCATGTTATGATGAGTTTGTATGGTTCCTGTCTGATGCTTTGTACATACACCTGTACGTATAAGCTTACGTATCAATTCATTTCTTCGATTCATTTACTCGGAATTCATCAAATATATTACTTGGTGAGCAATATTCTGCATCAACGCGATTGAATTATTCTTTAGAAGGCCTGACAATAAGCTTAAGGTAAAGCTATAAAACTTACACTGTGTATTGACCGATCGGTCCCAGCTGACGCTTGTTAAACAGCAAATGGTCAGAATACATTTCAAGATCCTCCATCTTTGAACGAAGCATGAGCTGGCAGCATTAATGGTAACAACCACTGACCAAGTGATCTCGGGCTCCAGCTGAAATTTGCCAAGTGTCTGCACAGGCCACCGTGTGGCATGAAATTTGCGCGGGAGTTTATTTCGCGGATTGCCGACTTTTTGCGTTTCGCGGGAACAAATTTTCGCGAACTTGGATTTCAACTTTACCGCTGGAAGCAAACTTTCGCGGATCTCGGGCAGTTTCCTGTCCGGTATTTTACCTACGGTACTTGTAATATTGTTTGCAGTCAATTTAATTGAAATCCAGCACTCTAAATAAAGAGAGTAAATTTTCGCGGAATTTTTTTACGCAGGAGTTTATTTTTGCGGGATCTAATTTTCGCGGATCGTTGGAAAACCCGCGAAATTCGCGAAAATTAGTTCCCGCGAAAATTTCATGCCACACGGTAGTCCCTAATTTTTAGTGCAAAGTGCAAATATGGATTGCAAAAAAGAACGAGACCAATATTTCCAATACGGACCGAACAAGCTAGTTCAATAAAGTTTTTATTATAATGGCTTTTTTAAAAATTGGCTGATAAATTAATGCAACCATTCTCGGCTAACGCGCGCGCGCCAAAGCTAAGCGTATTCTTGCATTTTTCAGGCCGCTTTGCGAAAAGTTTAACCAAAATTGTCCGCCAGACATGAGGGAAAATGTTTCTACTTAATAGAAAACAGTTTTCTTTTGTTCAATGTTTCATAAAAGGAATTCGGCGAAATGAGTTCGTGAGCGGTCCATCTTAGCGGTCCGTATTGCAAAATTCGGACCGCTCAGGGAACCAATCAGAATGCTCCTTTTCATCGTGGACCAGTTTGCCATATAATAAATTTATATAGTGGCTGAAGTAGTAAAATCGAACACGGTCAGCGGTCAAGAGCCGTTAACGAATCGACTGATACCGAACACTTCCGAAGATGCCGCGAAGATTTCCGAAGATGTCCCGAACACTTCCGAATATTTCCGAAGATGCCCGGAAGATTTTCGAAGATGTACGAAGATGTCCCGAACACTTCCGAAGATGTCCCGAAGATTTTCGAAGATGTCTACGAAATTGCACATGGCGATAACCTCAGATTAGCTCAAATTCAATGTCACGCGCTGTGGCGTTGGCCAATTGGCAAACATTTGAATTTGAGCAGTCCGTTGCCACTCATTCACTCTTAGATAAGAAGCTTCGTAAAAATTCGGGTCTTCTGAAAACGTGCGGAAATCTGCTGACAAAACTTTACCTTGTGCGAACAATACCGCCAGCTACGCAGGCTAAAGATTCTTTGGAAAACATACGATAGATGCGATGTCTATTTATAGGAATTGGACTTAGTCTTCTAATGCTGCAGCTCGGAAGTGATTTCAGTTGACTTTGAGTATTCAATGTATTAAAAGTTTCGACTTTGAACTATTTTTCTAAGCAACCAATTCATTATCCGGTACCCCGTATAAATACCAATGAAAATCTACAATATTAAGAGGCCAAGCAAAAGTATTTTGTGTTATTGTTTATTACAATTGCAACAAACGTTATTACATGCATTTTACGTCAAAAAATAGTACATCAATGTAATTTGTTCTTACGTTACTATACAGACTATACAGTAATTCGTATTGTAATGTTTGAGGCTTGTATCAGTAATGCCTTGGAAAATAGCGCTATATAAATGTATTATTATTTATGCCTTTTGCATAAAACTGCAATCAGGCTGACAACAACAACGTATTTTTTACCAGTAATGAAACTTACAATTATTATGTGTAAAGTATCCAAAATGTTTATTATATTGTATATATTTTATCAAATATACGTTGTTAGATCAATTTTGCTGTAGTCTTTGGACTTCGCGTTTAGTTTATTTTAGTGACAGTCACGTGTCAATTGTGGCGTCATATCACGCAAAACTGACGATCCGCCATCTTTGATTTCAAGATTTTTCAAAAATGTTAGAAAATCTCCAATTAAAATTTATCACACGGAAAGGGAGAGTTCGCGTTCGCTTTTCTTGAGAAAAAAGTTGAAAAAAACGGTTTGAAATTATTCAACCGTTTTATTAAGAGTACTAAACAACACTTCCGAGTCCAAAGTTTAATTTCATTCAGTGCTTCAAATACAAAATATCAAACCTTCAATTGTCGTTTAGTGACCCAGTAGACAATGTGAGGCTCGAAACTTCAGTTCTCTTAGTGAAAAGACAGAAAAGACTAATAATATATTTCCTAGTTCACAAACATATAGTCTTACATTATCTTGGGCGCCTGCATGAGGTTTCTATAGTTTCATAAGAAAAAAACAAACAGATTTTTATCACGAGTAGGCCTTTTGTAAATTTAAAAGCATTTACCACATTTGTCCATCGTTAACTAGTTTTGCTGACCTCGCCCGGAATATAGGTATTATGACCTTAGAAACATGAAATCATACAAGTTTCTGAGAACAGAAAGTACATAATATTGTTATCACAGAGACCGTGAATTTCCCTCAAAACAACAGACTAAAATACGTACTGACCACAGTTAAAACATCTTCTTCAATATGTATACTTTCTTAGCTGCATAGCTTGTCAGAAGAATACGTCCGTCTGGCGCTGTTGCTATTCCAGTAGGAGTTGGTAAATGAGTGATAGTTTTGAATGTGAAGTGACCGTCTAAAGAAATTGCTGAACTCGGTTATTGTCAGAATCACATACAAGAAGATTACTGGAGCTGTCTACAAGCATACCCCACGGCCAGTTAAATTGTCCGTCTTGATTCCCTGCTTTCCCAAACTTGTATAAGAAAGTTCCTGCCTGATCGAAAACTTTAATGCAGTTATTTCCTCCATCAGATACGAGGTACGTGTGTTTGTAAGGAATGCAGCTAATAGGACAGCTGAGTTTCTCCGGGCCGCTGTCTCCAAATGTGAAAATACTCTCACCCTCTTGTGACATCACCTGTATTCTATTATTGCTGTACTCGGTTACAACAATGCGCCCGTCATCATCCAGACAAATATCAACTGGACTCTTAAACTCTCCTTTTCCTGCACCACATTTTCCAATGCTTTTCACAACAGTTCCTGTCTGGATATTTAAGTGTTGTATTCTATGATTCTGTTCATCTGCAATAAGAATCTCGTTGTCGTTTAAATACGAAACGCCACTTGGGCTGTTAAACTGTCCAAAATGTTTTCCTCTGCTACCAATTTTTCTTAAACAGTTACCCTCATGATCGAATATAAAAATACAGTTTCCAGTGTAATCTGCTATGGCAATCTTCCTTTTCGTGTTGATAGCGATTCCATGTGGACTTTGTAGCTGATCTCCTTGAAACTGAAACTTCAAGTCCAACTCACCGATTACAACAAGTTCACGTTGTTTCGCCTGCATAGTAAAAGGACAGGTCGGAAGTTTATCGCCATTGATCTTCACTTCAATGCTGTAGGCGCCCGGTACTTTGGGTGTAAAATTCAACTGAACATTGCCGTCCTCTTTTTTACTGACAATCACATTTGTTACATCTTCAGCAGGTTCTATCAGAACTTCAACTCGATCTTCAAGATCAGCCTGGTTACTTATCTCCCCTTCTGATGTTTTGGGGCATAAAGTAAACTCTGCTTCTACACCAGCCTGAAGAGTTTGTTTCAGTCCTTCAAGCGTTGATAGTTTTGCATCTGCGATCTTTTCCGTGGTCTCAATAAAGCCCAATTTCAAGCCCTCTACAGAAGCCGCGATAAATTTGACGTATGAGGTCTCGTGATGTTTTGGAACTTCAATTCCACGAAGCTCTTCAAATCTCTGTTTCAAAGTTCCTTTGTTCTGCATGATATCCGAGCTTAAGCTTCTCTGTACCAGATTATTAGCAAACTCAACCGCTTGGTTCATTTGTTTGAGCAAGGACTGCGCTTTCTCCAAAGCCGAGTTAATTATCTCGAGTCTCGTCACGCGTGTCGTCTCGATGGATACAATCGCCTCTCGCTCGCGCGCTCGAACCTCTACGATCACTTGTTCGGCTGCTTGCGAGACTCCTCGCTTGGCGTTTGCGACATTGGTTTCCAGGGCAGAAGTCGTTTCTTCAAATTGCCGAATCACTTCACGAAGCTCGCTTATTTTTTCTTTCATCATTTCCGCGCCCGACGTAATGTTGTCTTTCTCGTCGTGGGCCGCTTTGTCGAGTAAAACGATCTCGTGATTTCGGTGATTCGTGACTATGCAAATTTGGCAGACACAAGCTTCGCACGAAAAGCAGAAAAATCGCGCTATTTCTTTCTCGTGGAACGGTTCCGAGCAAAATGGCTGTCGCTTTAGCAAGGCTTCGTAATCTTCTGCTTTAAACTCATTCACTGGCGTTACTTTGTGCCCTTCAAATGATGCCTTTAGCAATTCGTGCGCGTTGAAGCAGTCAGGGCACATAAATCGTCCACAATCAAAGCAATAGTACATCTGGTCGCTGTTTTTCCTACATTGAGAACAGTTAAGGCCACTTCCATCGCCACTCCGTCGAACAGCAAGGATACTCAACAAACTGTTGTGGAAAAAACTGCTCGGCAAACTGTCGAAGCGATATCCTTTGGGTAAATCGATTTGTGCCTGGCACTCGGGGCATCTGAATTTTCCTTGTCTGTGGCTCGCTCTTGCATGATTCGTCAAACACTCGCAGCAAAATGTGTGAAGACATGATATAATTTTGGGTTTGTTGTAGGTATCGAGACAAATCGAGCAAGTAACTTGTTGCTTGAGGTTTTTCAAAAGAGACTCCATCATGAGGCGTTGTTTATAGAACTTCTGTCTCGAGATAATATTTCTGATTCCGAGAAAACCGAATTAATTAACGTCACTTATCCGTCCAATCAAATTTTAAAGGGGTTTGCTGACCTCCAAGGTAACCAAAGATTGTTGATCTGTTGCATGTACTGTTGTGGTCTGGAAGCTTTGTTAACATAGTGTGGCGAAGCTGCGATCGCGTGACTAGTATTTCTCCTGACTTGTATTTCGCGTGACTGGTATTTCTCGTGAGACTAGTATTTCTTCTGACTAGTATTTCGCGTGACTAGTATTTCGCGTGACTAGTATTTCGCGTGACTAGTATTTCGCGTGGCTAGTATTTCGCGTGACTAGTATTTCGCGTGACTAGTATTTCTTCTGGCTAGTATTTCGCGTGACTAGTATTTCGCGTGACTAGTATTTCTCCTGACTAGTATTTCTCCTGACTAGTATTTCGCGTGACTAGTATTTCGCGTGACTAGTATTTCGCGTGACTAGTATTTCGCGTGACTAGTATTTCTCCTGACTAGTATTTCTCCTGACTAGTATTTCTCCTGACTAGTATTTCTCCTGACTAGTATTTCGCGTGACTGGAATTTCGCGTGACTAGTATTTCGCGTGACTAGTATTTCTCCTGACTAGTATTTCGCGTGACTAGTATTTTGCGTGACTGGAATTTCGCGTGACTAGTATTTCGCGTGACTGGAATTTCGCGTGACAGGAGCCCATTACTCGGAGCCTTAATCTCCCATACTGATCCTGGGAGTCAACCCTGTCCCGTTTCATCTTATTTTTCGAACACCGCGGGGCTCACAGATTCCCGCGCACTCATTAGAATGTCCAATCAGAACAAAATTATTGTTATACGTGACACGTCGGTGATCTCAGCTCACAGCGATAATAATGGCGGAATCGAGTGAAGACAGTGAAAGTTCAGATTGTTACGATTTCTCTTCCGGACAGATTTAGTACATCATAGAACATTAGTGAGGGGCAAAATGCGCAGAACAGTGTTGAATCGGGCTAAAGGAAAAACGTCCCCGGTTAAGGAATGTGCTGATTCATGCATTAGCTCCGTCTACTGAACAGCTATTAAAAATCACGGCTTGCGTAATGGTTTTCATTTAACTCATTGGAAATGTGCAAACATCTCACCAATTTACAAGAAAGGCAAACGAGATGAGATTACAAACTTTCGCCCAGTTTCTTTGCTGGCGGTTGTTTCTAAAGTCCAGGAAAAACAATCAATCGATACGCGTGGGATATTTATGTTATCTTGCGTTGCAAGAACACCGAAGAACATCACACTACGATCAAAGGAGGAAACAAACATCGAGCGCAAGCTCGATCAAATTGATGAAAGAAATATAACCTTAGCATCTATCTAAACAAATTATTGTAGCTTCGTAAAGGACGATAGCCTGACAGGAAATCAAACATGACCTCTGAGCCAATTTGGGTGTCTCGAAAACGAAGACCGAAGACCGAAGACCCCTCGAAAACGAAGACCCGACACCCGTTAGAAACACGCTTGAAAGGCGTGCAGCCGCCTTCCAGGCTATTAACCCTAAACATGCAAACTGGCCATATATGGCCACTTTAAGGTCTTACACATCAAAGCCATTGTGACGTCATCAATTAACACGTGACAAGATTAATTTGACACGCATCTGATGCAGAAAGGATGGATCTTTGTAACCGTGCATTAATTTTGGAAATGTAACAAATTCTTCCAGAGTTATGCTGGAAAAACCTGTTCAATTTTTGTTGAAAAATCAGTGGCAAATTTGGCTCTCACACCCAACATACTACCAGGTTCATTTTTCAGCTCCCTTAAAAGGTTAGGTCAAAACGTTTCCAGCTGATAGGAAGTGTATCAAGCGCCGAAGATAGAAAGAAAAGAAAGGGGGAGTAGTAGCAAAGGAAAAGAGAGAAGAAAAAAAATCAGAAGAAAAACTTTTTTTTTTTTAAAGTCTTTTTTTTGGCTATGCACTTTGGCCAACGATAAAATTGAACGTTTTTGCCCTAAATCCTTTTCAAAATCTTCCCCTAGTTCTCCAAACGGCATTTTAGCAACGGTTAGCCAAATTTCGGGTGACAGCACCAAGGAAACGGGTTTCGTGACCCAAAAATGCGTTTAAACGAGCTAATTTTGGTATGTTACTGGGGTTAAAGCAAACCGAATTTTATAATAGAGAACAGAAAATGTACAAAATGAAATGTTACGAGCAGTAGTAGCCGTGTAGGCCTGTCACCTTATTATTCTCTGCAGAACTGCTAGCTTTCTTTTCCTTCTTTTCCTGGAGTCCCCTTCGCTGGATATCCTTCACATTTTTCGCTTCGGTACAACATATAGTATCGTGTTTTTCGCTGCCATGACCGCTCGAGCTCGCACTTTCGCCATTGCCTCCACGACGGCCGAAATCCAAATATTAGCCGCTAATGTTTCCCTGTTTTACTGCTATGGATCTCGGAAAGACCCGAATCCTCTACAGAGCGCTTCATTTCGAATCTATTCGAAAGGCTTACATCGCGACAACACCACACAAAGAACACCACTCGAACAAGACAGACCAAGACAACTATTGATGAAAGTTTTGATCGCGCACCGCTACGAAGGAAGGAACCAAGAGTGGATTCCCCACATTTGGCCGCCATTTTTTTTTTGTCTCAGTGGGGGGACGTCAGCGGACAGCGGAAACAAGATAATTTCGCGGGAGATAAAATGAAACGGGACAGGGTTGACTCAAGGATATAGTACGTATGGAGGCTCCAATTAAAAATAACTCCCGCACGCCTTGCGTGCCTATGTTTCCTTGTGCTTGTGTTATGTTTCGTTTTCACGTGCGACGCAAGCATATGCTTGCGCTTAAAGCGCAAGCACAAGGATCAAATATTTGGATCCTTGTGCTTGTGCTTGTGCTTATGCTTGCGTCAAGCCCGTTTTCGCGGCGAAATAAGGGCTCTAGTGCTTGCGCTTATCCTTGCGCTTGTGCTTGCGTCGCTAGTGAAAACCAGGCTTAGCGCTGTTTGATCGAGAATTCTCCCACTCTGACCAAATCACTGATCAAAACAACACGGATCTGTATATTCACAGAAACTCTGTGGCAGGGGACTTTCATACAAACTCACTCTATACGTATATGTTTGTACCGTATACTGATATTTCGCGTGTTTTCAAACAGTTAATTATATGGCGTAAACTCGTGCGAAGTTGTAAATTTAGCATGAAAAAAACAAACAAAAATTAAACGCGCATTTTCGACATGTTGAATTCGTCAATGTTATTGAGCGCGCGCCAAAGAATTCGAACTCAGTACAAAGTTGTCTTTGTGACGTCGGGTTTTTTTAGTTTGCACTGCGTCGCGAAACGAGTTCGCCCGTCTCGCGTAATCGAAGTCAAAAAAGTTATTGAAAAGACATGAAAACCGTGTTGGTTTTGCGTGATTATAATCCTAACATCGTTAGGAACCTCGTCTGCATCAGGAAATGATTCCAAGGAAGGTAAGTCTGGCCAATTATTTAAAACCGAAATACTTTGACTAACTTCTTCAACATGCGCTTTTAGGAAGGATTAAAGCGCGTACAAAAAGGCCGTTATTTAACTAGTTTAACCGAATTTGTTTTCTCCACCGAGACCGCTTAGTACACAGGACTGTTTCAGTTTTGATTTTAAGTTAGAAAAAGTGTTTCGTTGAAAAAAATTCCCCACGTTGACCCGATCAGTAGTAGATCTAGAATTTACTTTTGTTTGGATTCTTGTTGCTATGGTATTTTTCCTGACGTAATGATTCCAGATCGCGCTCATCGGAAATTTATCTGGAACACCATTTTTACTAGCTACGCAAACTAATTTTCGCGCGTACTTAATTTCTAATTCGCGAGGATTAATTTTCGCGATTTCACGGGGAAAATGGAAGTGTATTAAATTTCGCAACTGAATATGACCAAATTTAATCACCATTTAAACAAATCCGTCATATGCATATTGAAGGAAACTGAGTACTGTGAATGGCAATTTTGCCGACTGCACCAGATAATTTTTGCCAGGAATTGCAAGAAAACGACGAATCAGAGGAGTAATGTGGAGATGCATGAATCACGAACAGAATTGTGACAATTTTTACCCTTTTATTTGTATTTTATCAAATTACAGTGTCAATTTTCTTTGTGTAATGGGGTATTTAAAAATTTCGCGTTTTTAATTTTTGCGGCACCTTCTTTTCGCGAGGTGTTTAATTTCGCGATTTTTTTTCAATCGCGAAAATCGCGAAAATTAGTACATGTACGCGCGAAAATAAGTAAGAATAAAGTAATAGCATAAGAGCAAACACAAGAGTCCATATAGCCCGCGTAGCAGGCGCTGGAGTGGAGAAGAGCGCGAGTTTTTAGGGGCGCGCACCCGGGAAGAAACTCACCTTTTCTCGTCCCGCGCGTCTCTTTCCTCGTTCCAACGCATCCTTCAGTTCACCGTTGCGCTTCGTTATTGAGCATCTAATTCAATCTGGGTTAATTTTCTTGTTATATTTTTACGTCAGGAGTCAACGTCTCTCGTGACACACAGGACTCATTCCTTCAAAGAATTGTCATTGATGAAAATGCCATGCGTCACATCGATCTTACTTCCACTGACCTGCAGCTGGTGACTTTAAGAGTAAGTAAAGACTTTTTTGAGCCATCTTGTAGCTTAACCCGGCATCACCACCCGTGTTGCAAGTTGCGACATGTTGCACAAAGTTGAACTCGTGTCTCTTTCGCGCAACATGTTGCCGCAGCTTTCAACACGGTGGTAATACGCGCAAAAACACTTCTTCAACTTGCAACGCAACAATGTTGCGCTACAAGTTGAAAGAAAATGTTGCTCGTATTACTTGGCCCGATTTAACTTTTTTATTTACCGGACCTCTGAAATAAAATTGAAACCCCTGAAAACGGTGAAAGAATTATTTTCATATGCACTGACTGTTAGGGAAAACAGTAGTAGAAGTCTCGCCGTTATTAGATTTATTGTAGCGACAAAAACCGTTAATTTAAATTCTTGTTTTTCGCAGCCTAAACAATCAAAGGAGCATCAAACAGCTTCTATGGAAAATATTGTTTCAAATCACCAACAAGGCAGTTCCATTGGCAAACGTCCCACAATTGACCCCAAGAAACCCATTCCAAGAAAGATACTTCCCATGGTAACAAACACATTGCTAAGCTGGATATATAAAGCAGGGAATTTTTTGTATGATGTGATCATTTATCTGTTCGCATGGACCGAGTTGCCAAAAGACCTCAACCAGAATTGTTTCAATTGGAGATCAGTTACAATGAGCACAGCGGATTCTCCCTGTCCAGGATACGGTGTAAGTAACTGCTTATCTTGTTTTGTTCCATATTATATAAGAACATTACCATTTGATTACCAAAAGTACTCAACTCTGATTGGCTAAAAGAGTGGAGTGTATACAACGATGAAAGGTGACCCGATTATAAACGCTTAGGTTTCTGATAACCCTAAAATCAAATACTACGTTAGCCTGCGTCGCAGGCCAATACTACGTCTGCTACCAAATTTTCCGAATACCTTGATGACAAGAAAGTTGGTCATGCGATAAATAATTAAGTAGACAAATAATTTGACATTATATATTAAAAACGCCCTAGCAAAATTGCTCAACTGATGATTATTCACATGCAACAATATGGGAAGATACCCGGGAGGATATCACAGGATTTTTGGTCGCATATTCAGAGTTAGAATCGACAGTTTTCAAGTACAATTTGCATCCTCAACTTGTAATTTAGAAACTAGGAAATGGAAAACAATAGCCCATTGGGACACTGTACTCGTTGTTAACAAGTCGGATTAGTTCATAGATGTCTTATAAGGCCCAATTCTACCCTCAAACATTTCTGAAGCCAAGCGTCAAGATAATACATCTGGTTCGGCTAATGAGAAGCTCTGTAAATCATCCAGACATTTTTGTACAGCGCGTAGTCATGAAATTTGAAGTTGTTTAGAATTAATCACGGTTTGTGCGCAAAGTTTAAAATATTCTCTTTTTGCTTTACCAGTGCACACACCCCGGATTTTACAGTCCTGCGATGACTGACAGTACCAGCAGTCCTGGATCAGCTCGGAGATCAAAGCCTGTTATTCCAGAAGTGACTCCCAAAATCCGACCTGCAAAAGGAAACATGTCTCCGGGCTCCCAACAGAAAGAAAGTAAGAAGAATCACGAGTCGAGTGAAGAAATGTATCATACTCCATTTTTGATGCTCATTAAACACTGGGATTGGTTGCCAGAACACATTACCTCAATGAAAGATGGCAAAACAATACCTGCAAATCCGCGGCCAATCTCACAGACAGTCATAGCAGCACTCAGATTTCCTTTGAGAGCCAAGAGAACTCAACGGAATCTAACAAGGTGCCTTGCTGCCTGAACATATCAAAGCATGTAACTCCTATGGACAACGAAAACAGATTCTTGACTTCCTTGGAAACTTCATCTTCTCCTGCAGAGACTGGAAACTACAACGTTAATTCCTCTGCGATCATACACATCGGGATGGATAAAGTGCCGGCAGCAAATCATTCGGGACGTTCGCATGGACTAATGGAGGAGCGACCCAATGTTACACATTTCAAGGATCGTGAAAACGCTTCTCTAAGAATGGGAAATGAAGCTTCTCTTGGATGGACCGAGTTGCCAAAGGACATTAACCAGAATTGGTTCAATTGGAGATCAGTTACAATGAGCACAGCGGATTCTCCATGTCCAGGATACGGTGTAAGTTCCAGCTTGTCTTGTTCCTTATATTTTATAAGAAAAATACCATTTGACTACTACTCAACTCTGATTGCGGCAACAATATGGGAGCAGGATATCACGGGGTTTTTTCGTTGCATATTATTGAGTCGAAAGTTTCCGAGTACATTCTCAACTGAGCAAGGTTCTGCCGTGGCTAGAATACCGTCTTGTAATTTATAGAAACTAAGAAATGGAAGACAAATTAGCCCATTGTCAGAAGAGAAATGGACCTTCTCTCAGTTGCACTGTTTTTCTCTCAGTTGCACTGTTTTAAAACAAGTCGGATGAGTTCATAAATGTAGATGCATGTCTTATAAGGCCCAGTTCTGCCCTCAAACATTTCGTAAGCCAAGCATCAAGATAACACATCTCAGGTTTGGCTAATGAGAAGGTTTGGCTTACGA
This sequence comes from Desmophyllum pertusum, assembly GCA_029204205.1. NCBI lineage: Eukaryota > Metazoa > Cnidaria > Anthozoa > Scleractinia > Caryophylliidae > Desmophyllum > Desmophyllum pertusum. The sequence continues at coordinate 2,092,281 of MU827302.1, read as the reverse complement.
GAAGCTCTCTAAATATCCAGACTTATATACTTAGAGACTGCACGGCTCGTAGTCATGAAATTTGAAGTTGTTTTGAACAAGAGTTTAGTTTCAGTAATAGTTGCGCGCAAAATTTGAAATATTCTCTTTCTTTGCTTTACCAGTGCACACCCCCCAGACTTAGAAACAGTCCCGCAAAGAAAGTGACTGACAGGATCAGCAGTCCTAGATCAGCTCAGAGATCACAGCAGATAGACGATCACAGCAGCAAGTACGATGGAAATCAAAACACCACGGTGAAGAATCACGAGTCGAGTGAAGACATGTATCATACTCCATTTTTGATGCTCATTAAACATTGGGATTGGTTACCAGAACACATTACCTCAGAGCCGAAAGACGCTGGCAAAACAATACCTGTGGCCAATCTCACAGACAATCGGCAGAACTCCTTTGTGGACCAAGATAACCCAACTTACTACAACAATGTGCCTTGCTGCCTGAACATATCAAAGCATGTAACTCGTATGGACAACGAAAACCGATTCTTGACTTCCTTGGAAAACGAGTCTTCATCTTCTCCTGCCGAGACTGGAAACTACAACGTTAATTCTTCTGAGATGATAGACATCGGGATGGATAAAGTGTGGACAGAAAATCATTCGGGACGTTTGCCTGGACAAACAGAGGAGACACCCAATGTTACAAGTTTCACGGATCATGACAAGACGTCTGACAACGGTTCTCTGGAAATTGGCAATGAAACTATCCATGATGATTGGATCGAATTAGAAAGACTGACCGGCCATAAGTTTGAGATGTGTCCATGGCGTTTCAAGTAAAACTGGTCTGGTGAGTTTATTATTTTAACACACTCCAGTGAGGACAAATTACTGCGTCTTGGCTGTTTAGGTTTTTCGTTATCTAAAAGCATTCCAGGACGTTATAAATAAAAAAAAGATTCCCCTTGTTTCTGGAAATCATTGAGAGAACGATGAATGTTGTGTGACGTTTTTCTCACCGGCTATTTCGAGTGTTCCTCCAAACGTTCCCAGACAGACACTGACAAAATACTGTTCCACATAAAAGTATTTCTGACTGATTTCAAGGAATCAGATTGCGTGCGTTCTCTATGCGGGATGTTTCTAATATTATTACTATTACAGTTTCCATATCATCTGTTTTTCTTTTAACCTTTAGGAACTAGGACAATGCTCAAACAATGCAACCAGAAATCCGTCTGATAGTACTTGGAGGAACCGCAATATGACAAACTGTGAGTAAAACGAGCTTACTCGTATTCTAAAGTTAAGCCAAGAATACTCCCAAGAGTGCTAAGTTCAAAACTGAGGACAATATCTGAATTTTAATTTGCAAAGTTGTCAAAAACAAAGGCACCACATGAAAGTACTGCTCAATAGCGCTCATTTGAATGGTCACACACTAGGGTTTCATCCACAGACTTAAAAGTTATGTATATAACCATATTTATTGACTCAGAATACCCATGCAAGATGGCAGGGAAATAGAAGCACAAATAAGTAGAGGCCATTTAGGAGGGGCGGGAACCGAGAATAAAATGTACGCCCCCCTGTTCCCCCTCCACCCCTCTCTTCACATATCTTCTTCAGGTATCAAGGTACTGTACTCTAATATTACATGCATTTTTTACTTTAGATTACTGGAACAGATTCCAAATCAAGATGAAAAGCTGCACATGGCAGGACACGTTTGACGCTTTGATCATTTTCTGGATGACCTATTTTAGTGTCATTGATTTGTACCTCACCATTTACTTTGTAAAGGAAATCATTCGACTAATAAGGTAAGGATAAACAAGCTGTGATGTAATTTAATGACGATAAGCTGAACAAAAATTAAACAATTGTTAGTGAGATACAGTCGAGCCTCCGCTAACGGACACCTTCCGTAGGCGGACACCTCTCGTAAGCGGACACTCAGTCATGTACCCAGCTACATACAAACACTACATTTTTAACCTCCCATAAGCGGACACCTCACTTTAGCGGACACCTTTTCTGGTCCCGACTGCGAGGGTGTCCGCTTACGGGAGGCTCGACTGTAATTGCTTGATAGTCATGCGGCTTCTAGCTGGAGATTCTCAGGGTGGGCGTGACGTCAGAGGGGATTGTGAAGCCTATCGGATAGCGCCGAGCCAAATATAAGATTACGAGCGTTTAAATAGATCTCGTTCAGAGACTGGATCTTAATGCGAGATTGTCTTCTAAGTCTGAGGTTAACAAACTCGGAAAGTAAGTGCGAGGCTCTCTGGAACAAGTTTATGGGAATACGTATAAGATATAGTATGTAAGTAAGTAGTATATTTAAGCACGTAACGCTTAGGAGCTTTACCACTCGTTAAAACACGTACGTGCGTCTAAGATTAAAAAAATATATAAAAAACCGTGCACAGCAATTAAAAATACACAAGTAAATACACCTTATTCGATGGTTTAACATATAATACGCGCGGATATTTTGCGAGTTGCGTAGTATTTTTCCGAGCCCGGTAGGGGCGAGGAAAAATGCGAGCAATGAGCAAAATGTCCGCTCGTATTATATGTTAAACCATCGAATAAGGGATTTATTATTCTACTGCAAAATTTCCCGACTATTATGCTATTTTCCGTATTCGCTCTGTTCTAGTAGTCAATACCGTCTCATATTTTACGTGTTCTCTTGACCTTATATGGTGAAATGACGTAGTAGCAGAATAATAATATGAACTATATAAAAAAAGAAAAAATTGAAAGTAAATGAACTACATACAATAGTATACAATAGCCGTGCTTTACAATATACAAATGCTACAACAATTGTTCTTGAAACCTACATGGTCCTACCGTACATAGAAACTTAGTAGTTTCCAAGGAAGGGAAGGTTTATCAGTTTCAGAAATGTACCACTTTGCACTGTTGATCATGAACCTTTCTATGAACAAAGTTTTGTGTAATTTTCTATTTTGCAGATTGCAACGTGAACTTGCATTCGAGGAAGAACGTGAACGGTTACTGGAACTTGAGCGAGCAGCTCAACCAAAACCGAAAAAGAGGCGCCGTAAGAAGAAAAACAAATAAAACCCTCCTTGAATAACTGATGATGATGGAAACATTGAGTGTTGCACGCAGTAACATGTTTTGACACAAGCGCGAGTTTAATAAATAAAACTCGTCTTCGTTTTATCAATCCACTGCAGTTGTTTTGTAACTTTTTTTTAATTAAGGTAATGCACACATTATTGAGAAACAACTTCATATAACTATTGAAAAGCTACTACTGTACTGTATACATACTTTTTCGAACTAGTACTGTTTGAATAACCATCTAAAAGTCTTCCCTTTTACCATGATAATTTTATAACCATGACTGTTAAAACAATCACCGAAAAGTGTTCCCCTTTAGGGACTGTGCAATAATTATCAGGAGGGGGGGGGGGGGGGGGGGGGGTTGGAAAATGAGCTTCATGTAGCCTAATATTAGGTAATACCCCCCCTCCTAAAGGAGTGAATTTTGTTAGTGCCCCCCCCCCCTCTAATCAGTCAGATATTATGTACGACTCCCCCCCCCCCCCCACCCCTCCCCCCCCACTCACAGCATACACACACCTTTATACAAGTACCCTACATTTTCTCTACACGCACCTGTGGATTAAAATCTTATAACAGAAAGAAGAGCTCCTACTACATGTTTAATTGTTGGACATCCGCGTCTGGAACAAACATCACCTCGGTAGCAATGTTCAACAGAACCATAGCAGAAGAAAAAGAGCATGTGTGTTATTTTCAGAAAATTTTTCGGTTTTCATCTTATAAATAGGTATGGATTCACCAATGTAATATGTACTTGAAATAAAATGTTAAGCCCCCCCCTCTCTTGAGTGACTTATTTTACCTTAAGCCCCCCCTATCCTTGCTTTGATTTTACTTTATGCCCCCCCCTATGGTTTTCCAACCCCCCCCCCCCCCCCTCCCTCCTGGTAATTATTGCACAGTCCCTTAACCATAATACGTTTTCTAACTTGTACAGTTAGACAACCAAAAATATATGTTTTCCTTTTACCACCATAATTTTTCTAAAGGTTTGAATATTGCACCGGCACGCAAAAAAAAAAAATTTTGTTCCTTTGTGAATGCTCCTTCCGTAACGCGCAAGGGAACGCAGTCGGGGGAAACAAGTGCCGGTTTTGGTAAATCTTCGTCGCGCGAGCACTCACGAGTACGAGTAAACGAGTAAACGAGTAAACGAGTAAACGAGTAAACGAGTAAACGAGTAAACGAGTAAACGAGTAAACGAGTAAACGAGTAAACGAGTAAACGAGTAAACGAGTAAACGAGTAAACGAGTAAACGAGTAAACGAGTAAACGAGTAAACGAGTAAACGAGTAAACGAGTAAACGAGTAAACGAGTAAACGAGTAAACGAGTAAACGAGTAAACGAGTAAACGAGTAAACGAGTAAACGAGTAAACGAGTAAACGAGTAAACGAGTAAACGAGTAAACGAGTAAACGAGTAAACGAGTAAACGAGTAAACGAGTAAACGAGTAAACGAGTAAACGAGTAAACGAGTAAACGAGTAAACGAGTAAACGAGTAAACGAGTAAAGTAATCGCAACAACAAATACGTCATGTTGCTTAGCAATTTCAGGGACGAACACCGCGGGCTCAGTCCCGTCTCGGAGGCGGGACTATTTCGTTATCAACTGGTACTTATTCCCCCGACTGAACGCACAGAGTAACGCACCGTAACGCACAGAGGAACGTACCGTAACGCACAGAGGAACGCATCATAACGCACAAGAAAACGCTTTTCATGGGAGTCCCCGGCCCCAGGAGAACGCATTGTTAAACATTGAAGCTCGCGAGTTATTTTCTTATCTTCTTACAAGATCAATGAAAAATTGAAGGGCCGAGGGCAGAACCGTAATTTTGGAGATTCCATGGTATAGGGGCTTGTCTTGTTTCCAGTCAGTGACTATTAATTCGGATCAATATTAAATCGTTGTTAGGAAAAAATCTGTCCGTATCCATTGAATTTTCTCCAGAATTACAGGTCAAACCGGGGGAAAATATGGGGAGTTGTTTTACGAATGAATTGAAGGCCACAAATCAGGCAAAAATGGGCAAAAAAAGATGTCCTAAAAGTCAAGATAAATTGGTTATGCCCTCCCTCGGCCCTTCAATTATTATTTAGGTAATTGATCTAAAACAGCTGATAAGGAACACCTTACTGGCACAAATTGCTTAATGCTCCCAACCAGTTTACAAATGTGTGGAGTGAGAAGGTAAAGGAAAGGCCTGTCTTCCCACTGAACTCCCTGACTCGCGCATGCCTATGTCACATTTTGATACGAAAACTACCGATAATGGCGCCGAGGTGGAAAGAGATAGCAATTGCGTCTAAAAGATTTAAAGGAAACCTTTTTTCAGGATATGTCTTTTTTACATTACTTATGACTTTTAAAACCGCTAAAAAGTTACTCACTTCAGAGATTTCTACAAAAGACGCGAAGCTGACGGTTGGTCACCCGCGATGGTAAAATAATAGCGGTGAGCGGGAAAACGAGCGACAAGGCCGTGAAACCCGCGAGAGAAATGGAAAGGAGGGGAGTGCTCTCTCTCCATTCCTTTCGCGGCTTTAATTTGTCCTGCGTTTTCCGCCATTATTTGCCATTGCGGGAGAAGACGCGCCAGCTATGCAGGTTACATATTAAGCATAAACACAAGCATAAGCTAGTGAGCACAGCAGTGACATAAGCATAGACACAGCCGAGCACAAGCATAAGAAGAACGAACACACTTGTTCTTCTTATGTTGTCGTCACTAGGAATCACCGCGGAATTGGTATAAGAAGTATGAGAACGAACAAGTTCGTTTTTCTTAGGCTAATGCTTATACCGCGGCGATTCATAGTGAGGACAACAGAACAAGTGTGTTCGTTCTTCTTATGATTGTGCTTATGTTTATACTTATGTCGCTGCTGCCCTCTTTAGCTTATGCTTGTGTTGACAATGTCGCTAGTGAAAACCAGCCTTTTATTAGTTATATGTAGAGTTCAAAGGCGTGACCATGACTTGCCTCAATCATGCGGAGCGGAGATTTTTATCATCGCCACATTCTCTTCTTTTTCAGCATGATTACTGCCAGAATAATCGCGGAAGCGGTTGTAAACTTTAAAGAGTAACACCAGTAATATAATTTGCAACAATACGCCGACAGAACTACAACTAGCAGCTATTGCTAATAATATCTCAGTCAATGTTACCTTCTCACTCGACTTTTGCTTCTCATCGGCCGAAACTTTCCTTCCACAGTCATCTTCCAATCCTTTTTTGCCGCTCTTTTGACTTTCCACCAAGTACTTTCGAAACTCCTCGTGACCGATATCGAAGGTTTGGCAGGTAGGAAATCCTCGAGGGACAGGCGGATGATCTTGGTAGGAAACGTTAAAAACCAATGTCATTCCTTCAACAAAGTGCAACATAGCGTGACAGTGGAATAACCAGTAGCCTGGGTTGTCTGTTCGAAAACGAACGACGGTATAACCCATTGCTGGTACTAGCAAAGTGTTCTTCACAGGCGGTTTATCAAAATTTAGACCAGTAGCACTTCCAGAGGTCCAATAAGGGTGACTGCAAGTCTTATCTTCACGCCAGTTACAAGCGATGTCCTTATTTCCGCCGAGTATTTTTCCAGTGATGTTATCTACAATAGGATAGGCAGTCTTTAGGACACGAAAACTGTAACCGTGAAGATGCATTGGATGGTGAGCTTTGCTTTCGCTTCCAAAGACTGTCCCTTCCTGAAAACCTCCAAATATATCGGACATCAAAACGAGCTGCACGGTTTTATTAGCAGGAAGGCTTAGGACGTTCGAGCACCGACATCCCATTTTCTCGCAATCGCGCGTGCAAGGAACAAGTTGCCATGTGGAAGATTCTTGGAAAAGCGGTGCGCGAGGCATTATCATTCTGCGACTATTTATAGAAGATCCTATGGGAAAACCCACGTTCAAAAAGAGTTCTACATCGACCTCTTCGTTATCTTGCGAAATGTCGCTCTCGTAACGAGAGCTGTCTAATCGAAGCTCCGAAAATGCAACACATTGCATGTTGGGAAACAGATCCTGTCGATAGGCTGGCCATGGGCAGTTTAGAACTTTGCAGGGAGTGTCAGAAGTACAGTTTTTTCTTCCGCTCTTTGGATCCTCTTTCTTATCGCTCGTTCCTTGGTAGTGTAAGATTGCTTTAACCTCCCAAACGATTCCGTCGGGCTGAGGGTTTTCATAGCCATGTCCCATTCGGAGAGTCGATGCTCGAATCCAGTATCGTCCTGGATTCTGATCGGCTTGGAATTCAACCACGTACGTTTCCCCAGGGTAAACGATCACTGATTCGAATTTCGTAGGTTTCACTGGATTGCCGTCACTTTCAATGACCGTCAATTCGTGCTCGTCGATCGATACTCGGTAGGCGAATTCTCCCGAAGCCATCACGATGTGCAATCGGTACCTTTTCGCTTGGGTAACATTATAAACTGTCAGGGGCGCGGTATTATTTCCCTTTCGACCGCGACCGTTTATGAGGCCCGACCAGTAGTCCATGGAAGCGAGCTCTACCCCATCCAAGGAAGAGCCTTTTTTATCGGGAGAGTTAAAAAGTGATCCCGAATTTCCAGGACGTGGCTTCCTATGGGGATTTAATAAATCGATTTCGGTAGAGGAGAGTGGATACCAGTCGTTTATCACCATGGAGAAGTGAGGCAGCATCATTCCTTTTTCTTTCGATCTACGAACGATTAATGCTCCGAAAAGACCGTCCATCCTTTGAAGTCCGTTCTGAGAATGATACCAGTGTGTTCCCGGCGGATTGGCAATGAACCGATAAGTGAAGCTTTGCCGAGGAAGTATTGGACATTGCGTGATGTAAGGAACTCCATCCATCCAAACATTGTTTCGCAAGTGAATACCGTGCCAATGAATTGTAAGTCCTTCCTTTACGAGTTCGTTGACAACTTTTACGGCCACTTCTGCGCCCTCCATAACCTCTAGCGTCGGTCCCGGAAACTGGCCATTGACGAGAATAATGTTTCGTTGTGCACTGCCATCTGCAGTGTGCACCATTTCTGGAGTAAGGGTGATATTCGGTACCTGGGAATGCCAGAGGTTCGGTGCTAATTTGAGTGTTCCGTTTCCTTCCAGTTCGACGTCGTAGGAGGTTCTACCATCTTCAGTTGTGAATGTCATCGAGCGGCTCTCGCTTATGATGAACGTAAACTCACAAATCGAGGCAAAGCAAAATTCAGATTGTGCCTTGCAGGGAAAGATCAGGAAGATGGCACAGAAGAAAAGGAGTATGGATACCATCGCAATGATGTTCTTCATCGCGATCGTATCGACGCTCGTCCGGCCTGTTTTCTTAATTGTAAAAGAAACTGATAACTCGGTCGCCAGGTGAAACAAAATATAGTAAATTCTGGAATGATTGAAATTTGCACTTCTTGACAGCTGTTATGACCTGTTATGATTGACTGAAGACAAATGTATTCAAAGCGTAGCTGTCCAAATGTTATTTTTGGAAGTGTCAGGGGCACCCAATGACAACATTTTCCTGTAGGTGTCAGAACATCGTTTTTTACGTTATAATTGTGCTTTTTGTGTAGTTAATAACTTTTTTTTAAACGCTAAGAAAAATTTATCTGTTCGGATACATTAGATGAAATTTGAAACCAGAAAATTTTAGGGATTTTAAATCTTATTATCCGAATTTATGAGCTGCTTTTGCCTTTCCGAAAATCCTAGCTGACCTTTTTTTTTTTTTACCCAAAACGACATTTCTATCTCTCCGAAAACAATAGGCATTAATTTTCCCATATTAAGAAAGTTCGAGATGACATTTCCCTAACCAGCTAACCGAATATCTGAGGCGATTATTACATTATAGGCCTTCCTAAGTGTTGCAAAATGGACGTGTACACCGCACGGCGCACGGTGTACCAGTTTTGATTTTAGTTTTCCTTCTCTATTCGATACCATCTAACTCCGGCTGTTTATTTTCTTTATCTTGAATATTTTGCTTGAATGCAGAATGGAGTTTCTCAGTTTAATGTCAGTTGGATCAATAGGCCTGCTAAAATTGTAAAAAAATGTCTGTAGTGCTTCCACTGTTTTACTTAGCAGTCGAAATAGTTAAGCGGCCGCCGCTTCAAGAAATGGAAGGTTTTTCGTAGTCACTTGCCACAGATCTCCGGTTGTGACTACCAACGCAATCGGAATTGGCTAAAATTAGCCACTAGAGAGTTTCTATTCCACAGGCTTTCTGGAGAATTTCTTCCTACTTTTAGAGAAAATTTCGATTTTCGTGTGTCGTGTAAGTGCTCTTTTCATGTTTCTTTAAACAGAAACAAGCGAAATATTTAACGAGACAGGGGAAAATAACATGTAATAGTCATCTGCTTTCAGTTTCAATTCTAGAGGGGTTTTCCCATTACATGGGCATGACGAATAGCCACTAGATAATTTCTGTTCTGTTTAAACCTAATACATGCACCTCAACCAGTAAATAGACGATAAAACTCGGTCCCAAAAACATAGCAGTTTTTCTTCACACAATTCCACAGTATGTCAATCATTCACAACTTATTATCGCGTTAAGCGAAAAATCGAAAAAAATCGAAAAATCGAAAAATCTCTGCCCCTGTTGAACGCGACGCAATTGACAAATTGGCTAAAATTAGCCACCTGAGAATTTCTCTTCCGGAGCGCAGTATAAGCATGACGCAATAAAGAGACACTATTGCTTTGCGAGAGAGGTATCCAGCGATAACGTTAACAGCGCGGGCTAAATCTAGAAGTGCGTAGTATCCTGTGTAGTTATTGATTAGTGGGTGTTAAGACATCTATTCTTGGTAAAGGTAGGTGTTCAAATGTTTATTTGGCTTTTAGCTGACGGCATTTGGTTAGATATTACAGTTTCTACGAAATGAGCTTGACTCAAACTTTTAAAACTTAAGCTAGCCAAAATATTGCATCACGCAGTCACGTTTTTCGTCACGCAGGTTCGTATGTTGACTTTTTGATTTGGTGGTGCACCTCAGAGTCCAGTGACCGAGGGGGAGGAGAGGTGGATTGGAGGGAGGAGAGGTGGAGGAGAGGTAAACATGACGTAGCCAGGCGACATGCAAAGTCATATTCTCTAGTTGTTTCATCTATTGCTAATACCTTACTCAGTGTAATCTGCATTTTAATACCCTCCCTCTCTCCCTTATTGGAGGCACTTGCGTTACTTCAATAAAACTGGGGTCACTTCTCATGATTGGCTTCGGTTGTAAGTCTGCGCAGGTCGGACGCAGGTACTTCTACATTTGTGCGTTGCTGGCCTTTAACAGCTGTTTTACTGCCACTGTAGCGTGTGTAGCCACTTGGGGATAACGATTCTTGATTTTCCTTTTAAAATTATAATGTTTAGAACTTTCAGCGTTGTACATGTGGCAAACTGCCCGTGAGGAATGTGACAGCAAACCCAGATATCTTGAATATATTATCAAGCACAAGGGTTTTCACTGTAGTTAAAAAGCGGATGACTAGAAGTACTTGACTTGACGGCTTTATTTCTCCCCAGAAAGGAAACCTTCGGTGCTGAAAACTGCTAAGGGTTTTCCGTAGATGCTGTATTTTGTCATGCTAAGATTTTTTGGGAAAATAAAGGGGCAAATGTGCGATAAGTCGGATGGATGTAAGATATTTAATTTCACCTTGCATGCAGCATAAAATTCTGCTACTTGTAGCGCTGACTGTGTTTGCCGTAGGTTTTTGATTACGTAGTTTCTTTCAACAAAGCTTTGGGTAGCATCAGCCTTTCAGATGGGAGATAGTCTGGCTGCACTCTTCCGCTATTTGTGCGTCAGCTAACACAAATGCATTATCATAGCATTTTCAGAGTAAATTTAACGAGCATTTTGTGCAGCGAGTTGCATGGTCATGATTGTCATGAAACTTGAAGATACAAAGCTTCAGAGCTCTGAGACCTATTTGATGAAGTGAGGAACAAATCTGTCGTCAGATTTCAAAATTATGGGCATTTTTTGTAAAAATAAGGTTTTAAAAATATGCTCATATCTCAAACGTTTTTAGTCCCACTAAAAAATAAATAGCATGCTCTTACAATTCAAACATTTTTCATTTAGGATACTGGTCTGAATCTGGTCTTTAAATACTCACAGAGAAAGATAATAGTTTTACGAGCGTTTTATTAAACCTCGTAAAATTATTTCATGAAGGATACTAAACTGTTTGCCGAAAATGATAAAACTCGTAGTTGCGTTTCAGCAACCTCGTCCACGTCCCCAGGGCCATCTCCGCTTTCAAGATGGCGGGTGGGCGCGAAGAAGACCCTGGCGAAGAGCAGGTCACGTGTCTCCAAAATTATTGGAGATTTTGATTGTTTCAAAATGGCGGCGGGCTCGCGATTGGCTAATTTTGTGGTCATGTGACCTGCTCTTCGCCAGGGTCTTCTTCGTGCCCACCCGCCATCTTGAAAGCAGAGATGGCCCTGGGCACGAGGTTGGCGTTTCAGCTATCCAGAAAACAGCAAAGCTGATTGGACCGATGCTTGTTGTAACTCCGCTCAAGGACACCTCTCGTAAGCGGACACTTATAGTCATGTTCCCAGCTATATACAAACACTATATTTATTTTTAACCTCCCATAAACGGACACCTTTCCTAAGCGGACACTTTTTCTGGTCCCGGCGAAGGTGTCCGCTTACGGGAGGTTCGACTGTCGTTCGAAAAGCTTTGAAGATAAAAAGGTATATAAGACAATTTTACCGATCAAGTCACTTGCAAATCAAGAGTTTCTTTCTTACTGGTTCTTCATTTGTCACTCGCTTTTTGGCTACCTATTCACCTGCTGATCTCAAGAGGATTATACGATCATCATATTGCTGTAATGTAAAATTACTTAGCTTTCAAATTATGCGACATGTTTCCTTTTTTTTTAGCCCTTTACAGGCCGGGTGCATGGTCCCTTGTAAACCCACAGCAGGAGTTACCGGTACCCTTTAGAGCTTGTGTTTATTTGGAGTGCACGGGGCATCCTTGATAGTCCTGATACACTGACCCTATTTCAAGTTGACAAAAACGGACACAGGACCACTTATATAGGTTGGCGTAACTTCCTCTAGTAAGTCAAAGTAAGATACTATATACGGTGACACGTAATTGTAATTTTAATGGCGGCAGAAACGTACTCCCTGCTCAGTCTGACAGACGATATGGATGATTGCTCCGTGTCTTCGCTGGTTGTCCCGGTTTCTCGTCAGTTTCACGGAAACCTTTTTTTTTCATTGCTGAGAAAACTGCCCTCTTGGTGTACTGCAATGCCTTGTTTGCCCTATTTTGACAAGCGAAAAGGTAGAATATGACGGCATCCAAGTAGATTGTAAAACAGCCATTGAACTGTTCTAGAAACTGAACTGCGAAGCGTAGGCCGAAAATGAGAAATAGTGAGAGCGAAACCAGTAGTTCAGTTAAAACATGATATACTGCTTTTATCACTTACAATTATTTACATTTTATGAAATTAAATGAATTACGGCAACGTCTTTTTTTCTTCGCTTCAGATTGTTACACCATGAGAGGATTATCTAAGAGAAGCATTCCCCCATAAATTTATTTCAGTTTAACTCCATAGCTGAGCTATTTTAAGAGCGCTACCTGATTGGTCACTGGTCAGTTCAAGTAACGTATGTCGGAACCTGGACCAGAAAGAAATAAAATTGGGGGTGCGTTCGACTGACCTTATTCCGGAATAAGAATAGATGGAATAGCCCCGAATATCCGTTCGATTGAGTCACTATTCCCGATTCCGGAATACACGGAATGTATTCCAAGTATTCTGTTCTGGGGAGCAGAATACTCGGAATAATCCGGAATAATAACGTCATTCTTCCGCTCGTAGTTAGAAAGTGCTGTGACCACAACATATTTCGGGAAATGTTAAAGAGGAATGTCCTTTCTACAGGGAAATCGCGGGCAATGATTCCACAAACGGAATAATCGTTTTATTGACGTACGAACGGAATATAATAAGGTCAATCGAACGCATGCGGGCGCGAAACTCTTAATAGATTTCAAAAAAATTATCTTGGGGCATAGGGATTCCTTCTCTTAGATCATTCTCTCTTGGTTAGACTTAATAGAACGAAAAGCCGATAAAAGTAGAAAAAAATAATTGAAATAGCCACAACAAAGACTGTCAGATCCTATTCTAGCCTGCGTAGCAGGCTCTGGAGTAAAATGAAGCGCAAGTTTGTTCCTTCAGACCTCCCCACCCCAGACTCTCGCGGCTGTGCCGCTCGCTTTCGCAGCTTCGCCGCTAGAAATTTACTTCGCGCGCCAACAAGACCGCCAGCTACGCAGGCTAGATCCTATTAAACAGAAAATCGTTTTGTAACGTAGCTATGAATTATATTTCATTTTTAAATCAAAGGGAAATAGAAATGTCAAACAAGCAGGCACCTTTAAACAGCAGCGTTTTTTTTGCAGGCTGACGAGCGAAGAAAGTGACTACTCTAGTTTTTCGATAAATAGTCAATACTTTTCAATCTCTAGCTAATTAAATGTAAAAAAATCTAGAGGAAAAGTTTTGTTTTGGTTGATTTTTCTAGTAACCCAGCTTGCCGATCAGAGTACAAGCATTAATATGGCGGAATATGTGTGAAAGCTTCGCTTAGCCATTCGCAGTGAAAATAATGGCGGTTTGCGGTTTAATTTATCTTCGAAAAATTACCCTGTTCCGCATATATATGTACACGCGCCATATTGAGCACATTTGTCTTATTCAGTATCAGAATGGCTCGGCTCACCGCAAGCTTTTTATAGTTACCTTTTTCAGTTCAGCTGTACGTTCTTGCGTCAAGCAAGCGTACAGGACTATAGAACTGATATCTCTGACATCATTAAACGTTTTTTTTTTACGCATTTATATTTACCGCAAAACACTGAACTTACGCCGTGGTGGCGTAAAGGAGGTCAGAATCACGGCTGAAAAAACTGAGCCGGGATATCATTCTCGAAGTGTTTACTGTATTTCTACCTTAAATCATTCTGGAGTAATTCTTGCATATTATATTGTTTACTGTTGCGCTTTTCAGTACATTTGCATGCTGCCTGTATCCTTGGTTGGATCAATAGAAAATTCAGTTCCACTCATCTGATAAACTGGACTGACGGACTAAAATTGGTCAATACTGCGTCAATGCAAATGCTTCGGTTGGAATTGTGACATCTCCCGGCGGCAGCTGCAGATTCGATTCGTGATTGAAATCACAGTCCCAGGTTACAAAGAACTCGCAAAAATAAAACTTTTTATTAGCTCTTTTAAAAGAAAAATAAATGTGACAACAATTGAACAACTCCATAGAATGACCCCTTTTTAGATTTGCATTTGCACTAATTTTTGGCTCTCCAAAAGAATAGGAAGGATTTGATTGTTCAGGTGCCCATGTTCGCTTTTGGCTTTTCCTCCTCTTTACGTCAGAAGCTCTGATTGGCTCATTCACGATAGAGATCAATTGATTATAACAGTAAATGACAGGTGCCAGTCGTACGACAGATGACCTCCGCAACTAACCAAACATCCGTTGACGTTAATAATAAATAGGCTAAGTTTTCCATCGACCCTCGGTCAGATTTTCTCCACGAAAAAGTTCGGAGCGATGCGATGTTTCGAGTTGTACGGGCTTTGGGCCTCGCCAAGATATTAATATGTATCTTCATTACAGCGTGGCCCAAACAGACGACAGTTCTTGCCCATCGGCTCGATAACAACGGAGAAAAAGTCTTCACCAACGGATGGGCGATACGGGTGGAGGGTGGCATCAAGACCGCCAAACGAATCGCAAGATCTCATGGATTTGACAAAGTCGAACCCGTAAGTATTGCGGAGTAAAGAATAAATTTCAAGGCGTTCTATTGCTTGCATGTTGTGCGGGCTTTACAAGTACTTACCGGTCGTTTTTAATATAAATTTCTTGTATAATGTTTTTTGGCCTGCCTGGCGCTTAAACACTGGCCACCCGGCAGGTCAGACAACGAACTCGGTCAATAAATCTCGATATTTTCCCAATCGTTGCAAAAGGTTGTTCATAAAAAGTCATTTTTCCGTGCATTTAACGATTCAACCTCTCTATTTTAATATTTTTTCGGGAAAATCTGGCTTTTATCCTGATGAAATCGTGAAACTTTGACGCTGCCCACACGTTAGCTGGTATTAAATATTATGAGCTGTTTGAGTGAGGGAGTGATGGCTCCCACTTTAGCAACGAATAGAACCACATGTTTCAACCAAAACTAAGTCGCACCTCTGTATTAACAACCAATTCAAGTCTTTATTTCTTAAACTAGAAATAATTCAACCGCCCACCGTCATTTTAGTATGAAGTTTGGTAAAAGAAGACGTTTTCTGTCAAGGCCTTTTCATGAATTCAGCCGGTGACTTCATTACGAAATTTCGACCTACAATCTTGACACCGTTTCATCTTCAAAACCTTTATTAATGTCATTTGCGTGTGAAAAGAATAAAAGGGGCTTTGATAGATTATCTTATTTCTTGTTATGCCCACGCCAATTGCTGGCTGAAATAGGATTGTTTATTTAAGAAAATAAAACAGCATTGTGCGGTAAATCAATTTTGTATTTTTCGTTATAGGAAATAGTCAACTATCTAAAGACAGCTGCAAAATTCTACTCAGAAAATCTTTGTAATCTAAATGAGCAAAAGGAAAGTCTCTTAAGTACTTTATTTTTATAACTTCCATTTAAAATTACGAAATATCCATTACCCGCGCTGACATAAAAGGTTGTCTGTTATGCAAAGCCGGGTTTGACAAAAGGGTCGCGCTTTTACAAAATCGGTTCTTAATAAGAAAAGTGAATTTGTGGTAGTTCTGGAGATCCGTATGCGGAAACTATTGGAACTATAATTAGCTGCAGGACATTCTTCCCGGCCTAACACGGTATTTTACAGTAAATCACTGACTTTCATTTGTTTCCAACACTGTTATTCTGTAACACTGATCTATACATTTGCTGATTTCTATCTAGCTATTTATTTGCCGACAAAATCCGTGCTGCTAGCTAACTATAGCTAATATTGATTTTGTCTCGCTTTGTAGGTTGGTACTTTGGAAGGCTTCTATCATTTAGAGCATGCAGAAGAGCCACATCGCTCAAGGCGGAGTGCCGAGGGGCGGACAGAAAGACTTATGCAGGATCCTAAGGTAATAGTGTCTAAGAATTATTATAATTTAGATATATACAAAAAATTCTGCGCGCGCAAATACATGACAATTTTGGTTTAAAAAAAATTGACTACATCGGAGTATAAAATCTCTCAAGTTTAGCCTAGAATGTTTTAGACTGTTTTGTTTGTTGTGATTATTAAAATCTAAGTTAGAAAAAGGGAGCGATGTTTTATTCAGGTTATTTTCTTATTAACTTGTAAAATGTTGCGATTTTGCTTTGGTAAATCACGATATGCCACCTGGCTCAAATGCAAGCAACATATATACTGGAAGTTTAGCAGTAATTAAAACTGCTCGGTGATCAAAAAATATACTGTGAATTACTTGCAGTCTAAAATTATTTTAACAGCGGAGCTTTTATCATGACCAATGTGATATCATGACTCAGTCCAGATTTATAAAACAATATTATTTATTTTGCAGGTAATATGGGCGGAACAACAACACGAGAAAATCCGCGTCAAACGAGGACACTTTCACGACCGCATGATCGCGAGAGGGATCGTGCCTCGCTTCTCAGATCCACTGTGGGACGCACAGTGGTATTTGGTGAGCTACTTGGACAAATTTATTGCTTTATGCACTAATTTTAAACAATACTGAACGAAAATATAATAAACATGCTGGTGGTCTAGACTACTCCTATACACTGAGATTGATTGGTCACTTTTTGCAGTGCCTTCAGGGGCAGGGCGTATCGCGAGAAACATGCAGAAAATGCGCTGCGAATAACCATAAATTGCCCGACCATAAATTTTCTCTCACTTTCTTCGCGTTTTCACTTCTAACTCCGACGATGAGGACAAAGATATTAATGGACGTTTCGCTTGCAGTACAGTACGGACGATAACACTCGACAAACATAGGAGCCATGAAACATAGCTATTTTGAACGAACCTATATGAATCGCCGAGCGAATCATGCTAGAATAAAGAAGATTTTACCGCATAGACGCCAGATGTTTTGCAAATTGCTTTCTCAAGTTTTCTATACAATAAGACCACGCCTTACGGCGGGGCCAGAACAAAAACTCAATCAGAAACCTTTTAATACGTCCACCCCATCAACACGCCCAGAAATTTTGTTGTATAGTACTTTCGCGGCCTACGCTTTCTCCTTGACAAACCTCAGCTTGGAACCAGCACTCAATCGTAACTTTTAGAGCTTAACAAGTCTTGTCGGACACCTCCTCAAGAGCGTGGCCAGTTCTCGGAGCCAACTCCGACTCCGACCGAATAACAGTTGCATGTGCCTCGACTGATTAACGAATGAATCAGAAAGGCTTATCACCGTGACTAGTGAAAGCCTTTTTAGAGCCAAGTGGCTAAAAATGCCGGCGCCTATCTCCAGTTTCTATAGGATGGAGCAGTAATGAGTATTGCTACTCCCAATGGTTGGGATGCTAGACCATCGCATCACGGTAACTACATCATCATTCAAAATGATAATTTCATGTTGTATATCTTTCCCAGCTTTGATTATCTTGTTTGTTGTTCACAGGATGACAAGCGAGCGGATCAAGACTTGGATGTGCACGTTCTTCCGGTTTGGAATCAAGGGATCACTGGAAAGGGTGTTGTCGTTACAATCCTGGATGATGGTACGTCCAATAACTGACAAAATCTTTCACTCGATCATTCCATTGAATCTTCAACGAAAGGAAATAGACAAGCTCAGTTGTCTTCGCTAATATCACAGTGACTGAAAGACCGTGATCAAAACGAATCAACTCCTTTTCGTACGGTAGTTAGTTTGATCGTTATTTTGTTTTTTCGTTTTTCATGTTACAGGTATTGAACACAACCACACGGACCTCATCAGAAACTACGTAAGTGTAAATTAACTAAATTTAATTGCATTCATCAAGTAGGTTATAGATCATAACCAGATTCGAATGGTAGCAAAAGAAAGACAAAAAAGGCGAGCAAAACGCAACAGTGCATACACAAGAATACTGCAGTTTGATGATTACAGCCCGGACCAAACGAGGATGAAAGTTGGTTGGCTCTCATGAGAATTTTCTTTAACTCCATCGACTATCCTGACCTCGGGCCAAACGAGAGCGAGAGTCGTTGACGACTCTCAGGATAAATTTGGGCAGGTTCAAATTCGATGAGAGAGCACGAAAATCGACGAGAGCGCATGAGAGTCGCTGAGAGCGCATGAGAGTTTCAGGCCAAACGAGAGCGAGAGTTTGAACTCTGAAAACTCTCATCAACCCTCGTCCTCGTTTTTCCCGGGCTGGATATTTCAATGTGCGATAGCTGTTATTTGATTTTGATAGGATCCTCAAGCCAGCTGGGATGTGAATGGTGAAGATGGCGATCCTTTTCCGCGTTATGATCCAACCAATGAAAACAAGTAAGTCAAACCCGCTACACAATCATTGTGTATCGCCATAGAATTCCAAGCATCCAGGCAAAGTAACGTGCAGTGCCCTAATAGTAGCTAATAGTCTGCGCTTTGGACTATTCAGAGCTGGTCGAGAGTTTCGCGGAGCATGCAGTGCCTTTTAATCCAGGTATATAAATGGCACTAGAAACTTGTTGGAGAAAACAGATTACGCACGCCAGTGTAAGCCAAGGTTATTTCTCCAAAGTGATTCCAGTGACTTTAGCTCTTTAGGAAAAGCTCTTGCATTCGAGATAATAACAAAGGACAACTGGAGCTTAGTCATGATTATCAGCAGCTGAATTTCTCGTACAGATCATGATCAGTAACTGGCACGTGACCGTAACTGTTGTACTTACTCTATTGCAGACACGGTACCCGCTGTGCAGGAGAGGTTGCGGCTCAAGCGAACAATACCGTCTGTGGAGTGGGTGTGGCTTACAACGCTAAGATAGGAGGTGATACATTCTAACATTAGAGTCACGTGTACTGGGCTCAACTATCATCATGCAATGCTCAAGAAGCGTAACAACTCAAAATTTGATTATAGTCAAATCCACTATCAAAGTTGTGACACTTAAAGTGCAACTAACCCCAAAAATTTTTATTCGCTTAAATAAATGTACTTGTTATTTGAAACTTAACTGCGAAATTTTTTTTGGATTTGGTTGAATCCTCGATTTTCTGTGCCCCGGCAAAGTGACCAAAAACGCCGCCATTTTTGTTCACGGCCGCGTTTTTGACTGGGAATGAATTTAGCGGCTAGTGACGTCAACTCAGGAGCCTTTGATCCTTCGCGTCCACTCATTTCCTTCAGGAAGATGCGATACACATTCGAAAAGTGTGTAGAAACGCCTTCCAGGTGCGTTATTGGCCGTTGCATTAACACCCCAGATTTAGAGAAAGGTATACTATACCATTCTAGAGCGATCGTCGAGAAAATACGAAAAAGACGGTGGATGTAAACTCAAGCGAACGAAGTAAAGTGGGACTGTGAGAGCCATTGCTCAAGAACTCCGTCTAGAATTTGTCCGCGCACTTCTAGCAGGCTGACTTCCAAAGGCTATTTAACCCGGTCAAAGCCAACCCAACTAGCCATCGACCAAATGTTACCGAGAACCTATCTCTACCATCGCTATAGCCAGAAATGTAAGCCCATGAAATTCAGTAGCGCGAGCGTAGAAATTTATATCCGAGCATTCATCCGTAGTATCGCGCATCTGTAAATTACGGCGTTAACATTTCACCCTCGTGCGAAGCAATTTCAGGAATATTGATGAAAGTCAAAGACGAATTTCTTTCGAAGGATAAAATAGGAAAATGACAAAAGATTTGAACTCCAAAAGTTTTTCTGAGGCCGGGAAATAAGCAGTGCGATAAACCGTATACTCATCGTAATATCAATGCGGACTACAGAGGGAACAGTTACACTTCGCTTATCGAGGTTTAAAAAGTGCTATTTATTTGACGGTTTTTACTTCAAAATTAACTTAGTTCACTATGGTGGTTATTTGGAGTAGCAACGACAAACGTTTGAGGATGTCAAAACTGTAGTGATGTGGCTTGTTTCCTTTCAGCTTGTTTTTTTATGACTTCAATTTCCAGGCCCGAGCAAGCCGCGCGGAGCAAGCCGATTTTCAATCGATCGAAAAAAGCCGCGAGCGAGAGAAAACTGCGACAGTTACTTGGCTTTTGTAAAAATCAAAACCCTCTAAATGGTGAAAAGCTGGCATTTAACAGAATGACCATTGCTTTACAAAATACATACTCGCTAAAGCAAAAATATAAATGATCATACGGCTCGCGTATATCGATGCATGGGAGTACTATAGGTGACAATAATTGCTTACCATTGACTGACTTCTTCAGTGCTATCTAAGCGGTCCTTTGTGCTTTCTTTTCGACTCTTCGTTCGCTTTGACCTCCTTTTCGCATTTAGTTGTCCATTCCAGGTGACCGGGCAGTTCATCCAAGAAGATATCTTACTCATTGCTGCTTGAAGTATCGATTGCGAGTCTATTTGTTTAAATCTGGTTTGACAAGTATTAGTGATAAGACTAACCAAGAATCCACTCTTTCTTTGCCGTCAAGTCTAGCTTGAATTGCTTCCTCTAGCTTCTTGTCTTCTCCTTCTTCCTCCTTTTCGTATTTCTTCAGCCATTCCTCGTCCACATACGGTTCGTCGGCATAAGCGAAAGCCATCCCATCTGTGTGCTTCGATCATCACGGGAAGCTTGCGACCCGTGCATCTTCCACTTCGATCTCAACATTTTTGTGTCATAGTCTTCCGAATTGTAACTAGACTCCGAATTTGAGTCACTAGATGACATATCTAGCTTGAGTTAAAATTCTGTGGCTTTCGAAAATAAAACGGCTCGGAAATAACGAAAAGAATATCTACGCTCGAAGGATTCCCAGTCAAATGCTTGTAAACATGATAAATCACACTCCTGCTTTGACGTCACATTGCTCGACCCAGGACTCCCATTTGCGCGGTGGTGAACATGGAAAGCCTGACTTTAAACAACTGTAGAAACGCGGGGATTTTATCAATCACGATAATTTTTTCGCAGACGTGATCTGGGCAATAGATAGATTTTAAAGAGAAAAAAAAAATTGGGGGGGTTAGTTGCACTTTAACGATACTTTTGACAAAGTCTTTGGCACTGGCCTTTCTAGCAACCCTTTGTATACAACACATTTGCGTTGTCTTTGATTAACTGTAAAAGTGCGTTAATAAAGTTAACGTCCCGCTATGGCGTAGAGAAAAACTGAGCCATTTGAGGGAGGGAAACGCCGCACTAATCTTAAACAGAGATTTGAGGTTTAATTCCCAAAGGCATCATTTGACTACGCCTGTGATCGCGATAGTAAAGGCGGTTTTTTTCGGGCATTGGACAGTTTAACTCGCTAGTGGGACTTTCGTGATATTTTTCATATACGGTAATTTAAGATTGGACGTTTTCGCGACGGTTTTCAATGGGGCCTTTCCACTAATGTGAATATATTTGTACAGGAGTGCGCATGCTTGACGGCCGAGTGACTGACAAAGTGGAAGCTGCCTCGTTAAGTCTTAATCCCCAGTTTATCGACATCTACTCCGCAAGTTGGGGGCCTAGTGACGACGGCGCTACTGTGGAGGGACCTGGGACTCTGGCTGCTGCTGCGTTTGAAAATGGAATCACAAAGGTATTTCACACAAGTCATAATGCACAATCTTGCATGTTTTCATACAGGCGGCCCAACCTGGATAGCATTGTCGAGAAATGAAGTAAACAGTCAATTGAGTTAGTTATTATATGCAAAATGTCTATGAAATTGTCTGAAAACACCATTAGTTAGCCTGTAAGCAGGCGGTTTTGCGAGGATGTCGTTAGAGCGCGAGGCAACCACGCGACCGCGCGAGTCCCGCGAGGTGACCGCGAATGATACGCAACGAGAGAAGCCCATAGGGAAAAAGTACTTGCTGCACGCATCTCGCCCTCCACTGTGTAGTCATAACTAACAGTCTTACGTACTGCGACTCGTTACGTATGGATGAGAAACTATCAATTGGTTAGGAAACTCCTTATAACCTGAGCTATCCTTCGCATCTGTATGCTGTGTATGCTGTGTACAAGATCAAGAGGAGATATCTTTGTTGCTGCGTGACTAGTGCAATGACCATACATAGCGGTTTCATGGTTGGCTGAGGTTCGTCTTTTGCAATCTTGCAAAGAGCTTGTCATTGAAAAAATGAAGAATTAAGGAAACCATAGCCTGAGAAAACAGACGTCGTTTCGCGTCGCAACCACTGGGATCTCCGCGAAACACGCGAAACGACGTCTGTTTTCTCAGGTTAAGGAAACCAAGGTTATTGACGCGAAATTCTGCTGCATCGTTTCGTAAGTTACACATGAGAATTCAATTGCTGAAAGTTAGCGACAGATTTAGCTCAATCGGCCAATCTTGTAGTAGATCGAGTGTATACTGTTTTAGGAGTACTTGACTGAAGACACCTGATAATTTCCTTGGTTGTTGTGTTATTTAGGGTCGCGGTGGACTGGGCTCTATTTTTGTCTGGGCGTCGGGTAATGGCGGTCGGCATGAGGACAGTTGTAACTGTGACGGCTACACGGACAGTATTTACACCCTGTCAATCAGCTCTGCCTCAGATCATGGTGAGTCACCTTGGTACTCAGAGAGCTGCTCCTCGACTCTAGCCACTACATTCAGTAGCGGCGCGCACGGAGAGAAAAGAATTGTAAGTATAGTAGTAAAAATTTCAATTTACTCACCATCTCCATTCTCATTGGCTGAAAGCGGACATTGAGATTAATACATGTAGAAATTTACCCTGGGCCCAGAGGTTTTCTTTTTTATCTTTCTCGATATAATTTTTGGATCGGGGTAAACAATTCACACGATAGTGATAACACAAACCTCGGCCTTGATAATTCTCGCTATCATGCTCAACCTCGTCCAATAATTGTTTATTCTATCAACTTTTGGTCAATCGAACTTTCAGTCGGTAAAATTAGTCAAGTCTGTCATAAAGGCACTCTTCAGCATAAATTGTCCCCTGATAGGGGGTGTCCGTTCTCATTCTAGAGGTTACAAATACAAGTAAAGTGTTTTTTATTTGTTTGTTTGTTTGTTGGTTGGTTGGTTGGTTGGTTTGTTGGGACCATAACTCAGTGTCCCCTTACATGGAGATGTCGCCAGGTCCGACTGTACAGTTATGTCAAAAAATTATACAATAAAACAAACTTAGAGAACTCTCGCTTTTTCGTCCTACAAGAAAACTGCACTTATAATTTGATTATTATTGATTTGTTTTCTCAGGTCACAACAGATTTACATAACGAATGCACTGAAAGACATACGGGAACTTCTGCGTCAGCCCCATTGGCTGCAGGAATTATAGCCCTTGCACTGGAAGTCAAGTAAGGATTCGTCTAAACCAGTTTATAGAATGACTGAGATGCTACGCGCATTATGATTGGTCGATATGGCTTATTCCGATTCACCGGCGAAAATAAACCACTTGGAATGTTCGAAGAATATTCTAAAATCTTGCACATCTCGTGCCTTAGGCTTGATATTTACAAGCTCTTCTTTTGTTGAAACCCAGAGCAACCAAAATGATTTACACTACGAGTAGTCCCTCATTTTTCTCAGGGATCGAGCGCAAAGCGCGTGGAAATCACCTCCTGCGAGAAGACGCGACGCGACGCGAGGCCTCATTTTTCTCGCCGCCTCGCGTCGCGTCTTCTCGCGGGAGGTGATTTCCACGCACTTCGCGCGCGCGCTCGCCCGCTCGATCCCTGAGAAAAATGAGGGACTACTCGTAGTCTAAAATGATTTGGTTGGTATCAGAAAAGGCAAGCGCGAGAGAGATTCGGACCAATCTTTCTTGTTGAATTTGGATTGTTGCCTAAAATCCGAGCCCCAGTTTACAAATAGCGCGTCCACGTGCATTCAATTTCATTTTGTCTTCACATAAAACATCGGCAGATGCGAAGGAAATGAGGCTCACGGTAAAAGAGGAGAAAAGTGTTTTCTGCCCCAATGTAGATTTATAAGAAACTTATTGCTTCTTCTTATCTAGAGTGAAGTAATGAACCAATCAGAACTCCAAACAAAAACATGCAATTCGTGTCAAGCGCGGGAAAACGCGCGAAAGACAAATCGCGAATGAGCTTTGGTTTGTTCCCGATTGGTTGGAAAAACAGCATGTTTGTTCTGATTGGTTAATGCACGTCACACGACTTTTTCTGACCAATTAGAGAGCTCAGTAGCAAACACACGACATAGAGCGGTTTTCAATTGAGTGTCGTAAAACCAAAACCAAAGCAAGCACAATGGCCGACAATCACAACAAACGTAAACAACACAGTGAACCAAATTTACCAAGTAAATATACATGTAACGGGCGCCAACCTCAACAAAACGCGTGCGACCAAGTAGCGATTGGTTTTGGTTTTGCATCTGATTGGTTGAGAAGGTGACGCGAGTTTTATGATAAACCAATCACAGAGCGTTGTAAAGCAAAACCAAAGCAATTCCGGATTCCTTTCGACACTCAATTGAAAACTGAAAAGCGCTCTAGTGTTCTGTACTGATAATCGCTTGTGTTTTCTATTGTACACAGCCCACGTCTAACATGGCGTGATGTCCAGCATATTGTGGTGTGGACATCAAACTGGGGACCACTCAAACACGATCAAGACTGGAGTCCTAATGGCGTCGGCCTTCACGTCAACAGGAAGTTTGGCTTCGGCCTGTTAGTTGCGGAAAAGATAGTTGAATTAGCCAAACCTAACTCGTTTAAAACGGTCCCTGAAAAGACCATTTGTCGGGGACAAATTAACCAGGATCGCAAGTAAGTTACAAAATGGCGTTCAACTTTTGATGCTGCGAAATTTTTGTTTTCATTTTCTTTTCTTCTCTACCTGCTTTTGAAGAAAGGCCCGGGCGAGCGGGCGAGCGAGCGGACGAACGAACGAACGAACGAACGAACGAACGAACGAACGAACGAACGAACGAACGAACGAACGAACGAACGAACGAACGAACGAACGAACGAACGAACGAACGAACGAACGAACGAACGAACGAACGAACGAACGAACGAACGAACGAACGAACGAACGAACGAACGAACGAACGAACGAACGAACGAACGAACGAACGAACGAACGAACGAACGAACGAACGAACGAACGAACGAACGAACGAACGAACGAACGAACGAACGAACGAACGAACGAACGAACGAACGAACGAACGAACGAACGAACGAACGAACGAACGAACGAACGAACGAATGGACGAAAGGACGAACGAACGAACGAATGAACGAACGAACGAACGAACGAACGAACGAACGAACGAACGAACGAACGAACGAACGAACGAACGAACGAACGAACGAACGAACGAACGAACGAACGAACGAACGAACGAACGAACGAACGAACGAACGAACGAACGAACGAACGAACGAACGAACGAACGAACGAACGAACGAATGGACGAAAGGACGAACGAACGAACGAATGAACAAATGGGCGAACGAACGAATACGCGATTGAAATAACGCTATTTTGTTTACATACAAACGTAATCATCCTTAAAACAGTAATAAAATGGATATTACAAAACGAAATTAAACAAAATGACTTCTTTTCACAGACCCATCAAATTTAACGAACCCTTGAAGTTAACAATTCACTCTAATGGATGCTCGGGAACTGGTTCCGATATTCGCTACCTAGAACATGTACAGATCCTGCTAAGTTTGGATTACACGCGGCGAGGGGACCTTGTCGTGTACCTGATATCTCCTATGGGAACCAAATCCTGTCTACTGTCCCCAAGAAAAGAGGACATCTCCATCGAGGGGTTCACAAAGTGGCCCTTTATGACAACGCACTCGTGGGGCGAGGATCCTAGGGGTACATGGACTCTACAGATAAAGGACCTCGGTGATAATAGACCTAATCACGGTACACTGACCGAATGGCAACTTATTTTACACGGAACCAAAACAAAACCCAACCATCAACCCATTGAACACCCCGACAAACCACGTGACTCGGTTCCAGTGCCCGATTCGCCGGCGCCTCCTCAATTTCATCAAGTGCCTAGTGGGCCGACTTACACATTTGCTTCTCCTCCTCCTCCAGCGCCTGTTAAATATATATCACCTCAAGTGGTGAGCTATACTAGCTCTCCAGCTCCAAACCCGGCCGTCTTGACCCTTGCTGCCCAATCAGTAGTACCATTACATCAAGCACAACCAAAACAACCAAGCAATGTATATATGTCGAACAATAAACAGGCTGGTCAAACGCAGAACACCTTCGGAGGACAACAACCTAACATGGCACAGCTGACTCCCCAAGAAGCTGCTATTTACTCCCCTATACAACCCGCTCTGCATAGTAACTATGTTCCTGCGAACTACCAGCAGAATCAAATCGCTAATTATTATCACTATGTGGCTCCTGCTAATCCTCGAGGGTACATCCCTCAAGTGAGCAATCCTGCCGTGCCACAAGCAAACGACCAGCTGGGATTTCAACCCCTGGGCTGGAGAGAAGCCACTGCATACCGCAATCCTTTACAATACAATAGTTACACTAATTACCTGCGAACGTTGGGTAGACGGGGAGTAGGAAGGTCTTATATAGAATACCTTAAAACCAAGAAGAACAAGTTAAAAAAAGGTAGTTAACGAGTTGGAATTTTTTTTTATCAATAACGCGTGTAAAATATTTGGACTAAGGTTGAATTAATTAAATTGACTTGGTAGCTTTTTTTCTATGAATGTGTTACTCGGTGAGTAACTTCGGTGATCTTAAATTATAAAATAGAGGTGGTAAATATACAGATTCGGTTACGTCAATACTGATTGGAGAAGGTCGCTCTAATCCACAGTTTAATAAGCCAGGCCCGTCACGCAACACTTCTTCCTGCCAGAGGGGCCGGGAAGCGTTGCGTGACAACTCCGGAGGGAACTCTCTCTATGAACTGACGGGGATGCTCGTGATACCTTCAATGGCTTGAAAATCATGTTTTGGTGCCGCTATAGGGCCACGTTAGGGCCGGCAAATGTCAAGTACCTCTTAGGGGTAAAAATAAACTTGAACCACGCCCAAAAATATGGATTCCTGTCCTGTACCTTTTAGGGATTTTTCTGAACATTTCCGACGAACATCTCCGTCACTTTTTTTATGGGAGTTCCCCGGGGGGTTTCTCCGTGATAAAGGTAGCACTGGTGTCCATTATATATCCAGTTTCCTTAGTTCAGCCGGCTGGGCGGAAACTGAAAACCAGTGGAAACTAAAGGTTTTAAAGGTTTGTTTTCAATCGACTGTAGTTGTGCATGCGTTTGGTTTGCGTTTCACGAGCTCTATGATTGGTTCAAAATAATCGTGCAACATACTGTAGCCAATCAGAGCAAACATACGGTTTTTTCGTCAACCAATCAGGAGCAAACTAAAACCCCGCGCTTGGTACCAGTTGTATCGTCTCGCTTCGAGTTCTGATATCAATCTTGATTGTCCAGAAACGATTGCTATGGTTTTATGTAGAAATGTGCTCTATTAACAAGCGACCGAAACCATTTTCCCAATCCCCGATAATACGGGAAGACCAAAGCTCACTAGCAACTGATCTAAGTCATATTTAGCAACTAAATTAACCTTAAAATATAAATATCCTTTACTAAGTAGAAAACACCAGAGGAAATGGAAAAACCATGGATAGTTGATTAGGGACGATTGAAATGAATTACACAATGCACTTAGTCCATTTCTTTCCTTGCTTCGAAAAGGCAAGCTAAAAAAGGCTTATTTCTGTAAATACGTGATTGTGATCTTCTTTGAAGGGAGACAATAAAGTTAATAAACTACCTATACTATTGTAATTAGACCAAGGTTACTATAAAAGGCAAAAGCCAAAGGACAAATATTGCTTTGGGAGAACGTAACTGTAGTGTAAGGGATTTGAAAATAAAGGGGAGTTTTCTTGTAATAGTTTGTTTGCATTTGAAAGTGTCGGAATGTATCCTGACATACTTGACTTAGTTCCTTCTCCCCAGTGCAGCTCAGAGCTGGTGGAGAATAGGACTGGAAACGAGCTCCCCCCTGCCTCGCCCCCAGGCGTCGCTCCTTGGTCGTGCGCGGTGCGCGTGGAATTGTGGGACTGACGCAGGTGAGAAGAGGGACACGCTCCGCGTTTCGCCTCCTAAACCATCAAGCACCGCGCTCCCTGTTTTCCTGC
Source organism: Desmophyllum pertusum (assembly GCA_029204205.1). Classification (NCBI taxonomy): domain Eukaryota; kingdom Metazoa; phylum Cnidaria; class Anthozoa; order Scleractinia; family Caryophylliidae; genus Desmophyllum; species Desmophyllum pertusum. The sequence goes on along the minus strand of MU827302.1, from coordinate 2,063,818 downwards.
CCTTTACCGACGAAAATGCAACGGCGCCTGGGGACGAGGCAGAGCTCCCTGGATCTCGACCTGTCCTTTGCCATAACTGCTGCAGTTTCCAGATGTATTAAAACACTATCTCCTCTCGCTCTTTATCATCCTAGGTCTTCCTTCGTCTTTTCCATAGGTGTCCAATTAAGTGTCACGGGCGGGTCCCGGTCTGGTTCTACCCGCAGAATGTGGCCAATCTATCTCCATCGCCGCCGTTTAACTTACACACTCATCTTTTTATCTCCTGTTCTGCTGCGTATTTCGTCATTGATACTCGCATTGACCAGTAAATCTTCCAAGATCTTCCGAAGCAATTAATGTAGGAAGACAATACGTCTGTTTTCATCCTCTTTTGTCATTCTCCAGGTCTCACACCATACAAAAGGACCGCTATGACGTTTGATCTAAAGATCCTGATCTTTGTTGCATGACCGTGGAGTTTGCTACTCCTGACCACTCCTCCAGCTTTCCCTTGGGGCTAGGGCCTTCAGGGGCACACTGCCAGTAAGTGCCGAGGAATGCACCGGATTATAGGCTCTGCCACCAAGTCGAATGTCCTCGTTGTAAATGGAAATGCATGCAGCTTCACTGTAGCTAAGCGACAGCGGGAAAAGGCGAGTGTACGGCGCCTTAAATAACGGGGCACAGTGGACAGGGGGAGGGCACCCCAACAGAAAAACCCTGACCCTTTAGATTGGGCATCCAATACCCTCATCCCGCCATAAAAACTACCGTAGAATTCCAAAAGTAACTGCCCCCGTTACTTTCGGATTTAGCAGGCACAAGGGGCCTTGTAACTTCTTCAGAAATTATTGAATTTTATTGCCGTTTTAAAGATATAATAGAAATTTGCTTCTCCTTTAGGTATAGCAGAGGCTATGAATGTTAACCACTGGAAATACTCACTTTCTTAGGCTAACAAAAAGCCCCACCTACAGTACACACGACGGATTAACGCACGTTTCTCAAATTTCAGGTTTTTAAATTTCTTAGTTGTAACTTGTTTCTGAATAATCTCGGATTTCACTTTCATCCATCATCAAACTTGACAAAACGGTTAACTTCCCCTTAAATATTGCCGCAGTTACATTGTACTGGTTCATAATGCCAAAACTGTAATGACACTGTTCGACTACTAAAGAAGATATACACTGGTATAGTAGTTGTATATTTTATAACCAATACAAAAGTTTTATTTACATTTTACAACAACTTCTTACAGAAAAAAAAGAGCAATTAGTATGCAAAAGACCACTTTCTGTGCCTTTCAACAATGGTTGTGACTAGAATGGATAGCCCAAAATCAGATCAGATGTTACCCTAACCCACAAAAGAAAGCTAACAATTCAAGGGGCTACAGCAGGCTAACCGGGGCGCTATTCTCGGGGCTAATCAGCGCTATTGATTCTCGGGGCTAATCAGTGCTATTATAAGCCAACTGGGGTGCTAAAGTAGCCTGATCTTATTTTGGGCTATCCATTTAAGGCATAGCTGTTTTACAACACGCGAGCCCAACTAAGATTGCATTTTTCACTGCTGACAACCAACGGACCCTGAAAAAACAAACAAACAAAATGGATCTTAATCTACTTATCAAAACCCACGGATGTGACTCTTTGAACCCACTATTTCCTGAGACATCCACTAAGATGATTGACAGCAGCGAAAAACGCAGACGTTGATTGAGCAGATATTAAAGGGGCAGTGTCACAGGGATTTGATGTAATTTCAAAAACCAAAAAACCTTTTTGTATTTACAGAAAACTAAAAATAATGGTCAAATTTTGTTATAAATTACCATCCTAGTGTACTAAAACTGTCAATAAGTGTCTCTGGCCATAGAAACTGGGTCGGAATGGATCGCAATTTGAAAAATGTTAGGCTAACAGTTTTTCAATTTCTCGCATTTTCGTTTCCAAAATGCATTAGAACAGACCATAATTTGTTCCCATTTCAAGAATTTGGTTGATTTCTTTTTCTTGGTGTTCTAGAATTATTTTGTAAATAAAAAACGTACTGAAGCACAGTTTTGACCAAAAAAGGTCAAAATCCCCGTGACACTGCTCCTTTAAGTGATAAGAACAGATACTACACTTGATCTTAGCCAAAAGGCTGAGAAGCACTGTGTGCCACCTAGATACTGATAGGATAAACGATGATTGAGTAGAGTTCACATGTTATTGAAGGGAGTAGCAAAATAAAATTTAATTGTTCTTCCTCTTTGACCACCATGACAAGACTGTCTCCTGTTTTCCTGAAGGACAGGTAAAATCCTTACAACCATTCCACTGTTCTCCTCCGCTGAAGTTATACATGTATGATCGAGTCGTTCTGTTCTCTGCACACTACTACCTTCGTTACAGTGGTTTTCTAAATGATGTTAAGTGAGGAGTTAAACAAACCTTTGTTGAACAGTTGACTTTTAAAATACATTTGTACTGTTGTACCAAATACTTGTATTGCCAAGCGACACAGTATTCAACTGATGCAATTGTCATTAAGGTTCAAGGTAGCTACAAAAAGGGTTGAAATTCTCAGTTTGTATCATTTGGAAATCCACTATAATTCTCCTTCAGGTCTACATGTCGACGTTTGATGCATCAAGTATTGTGATCATCTTCTCCCCCCCCTTCCTCCTCTGCCGCCTCTGCCACGCCCTCTTCCTCTACCACCAGTAGGACGACTTCTTCCTCTGGCAGCTGTTTAATATAAAAATAATAATTCAAGTAAAAATTCAAGTAAAATGGCTAAATATTGACCAATTGATGGCATAATGTGCAGCTCTCCCTAAGGGGTTAATATAATGAACACATTGTCTACTAAGTCCAAACGGCAAGTTCATCATAATTATACATGTAAATTAGAACAAGAAGATTGATTGAATTTGATTTGATAGAATGTTCCTTATACATCCAAGTGAATTTGGCTTTTGGGACTGACAATGTGTTCATTACAAGCAGGAATTGTTACATTTAAAGATGATCAACAGTTTGTAATGTGCAATGCTGTTTGTGAGACTCACACCATTGTGATGCATTAAATGTACTTTAGGTACAGGTAGGTAAAAGCCACGCTCGAGCCAAACTGGCCCACACTGCCCCAATCCTGGTTTCAGTAGCATGAAGCAAACTAGGAGTATTGCTACTCCCCCTGGATGAGATGCCAATCTATCGCAGGTTACTCCCCAGCATTTTGTTGCCAGTACCCAGTTATACTCCTGGGTGGAGAGAGGCACTGTGATGATCAGGTGTCTTGCCCAAGAACATAACACAATGACCCGGCCAACGCTCAATTCAACCTGGACCGCTCGATCCGGAGACCAACGTACTAAACATTAAGCCACTATGTCTCTACATTTAATACTTTAGAACTGAAATAATGAATGAATTATTGCAGAATGATTGGTACTTTTCACAAGAAAAATCAATTAGCAGTATCATAAGAAAAATCAACCTTATTTCAAATGAAATATTGCAAAACAAAATTCAACATACAAACAAATATACATACATGTACAGTAGCACTGCTTGCTAATTAGGGACATCACAAATTGTACAATGTAATGCAAATTCCTATACAAATGTACACAATCCATGACATACCTGCTTCCTTCTTCTTGGCCTTTGCTTTGGGTGTGTCGTCAACTAAAAGAGTGTCTAGAGGCAAACTTTCCGGAAGAATGAAGTAGCGGATGTTATTGCCCCTGATGCTCAGTGACTCTAACTGCATTGGTTCCTTGTTCTTGATGGTCATTTTTACTGCTTTCAAGTGCGTGTTCATACTCATGTCAACACCTAAAATCAATGACAACAATAAATTATTAGTTCAATGCTGTAATGTACAACTACAGTATTTAGCAAGTACATGTATAACCTTTCAAAAATGTGATTAAGAAATCTGTCTCCTTACACAGGGACTTCAGAAAAAAATGACAATATTTCTGAAGCTTGTATTAAGGAAATGTTTTAATATTGCTGAGGTCATGACCCAAACAAAGATGTAAACCTTGTCAGGCATTGGAAAGTCAGCTTGGCATTATCACTGATGATGAGGATTGAAAAGGACTTGTATTGTGGCATGAAATTTTTGTGGGGGCTTACATGTAATTACACAAATGTCATTTTGCAGATTGGCGATTTTTGTGTTTTGAGGGTACAGTTGAATCTCGCTATCTCGAATCTCGAACTCAAACCCATTCCCCTTGTTTTTCAGTCATTTACTATCGGCTATCTCGAACTCCCCGCTATCTCAAATTGTTTTTTGTTCCCCTTGAGTGTTCGAGATAGCGGGATTCAACTGTATTAATTTGTGCTATTTGGTAGTTTTTTTCAGTTAGGGCCTGTTTACATGGAGGGAGGGTGACCCGGGTACCCGGGTCACCCTCCCTCCATGTAAACAGGCCCGTACCCAGGTCACCCTCCCTCCATGTAAACAGGCCCTTAGAAAATGTTTTCACATCTGATATGATACATGTAACAGCTATCAAGAAAAATGTTAATCAGTCAGAGACACAAGCATACTTAGAAAAAAATTTCCGAGTTCTCCCCTATTGTTGGGCAGGGGGGGGGGGGGGGGGGGGGGGGGGGGGGGAGTCACAACCAATAACTCTTCTTTACTCATTTTAGTAAGGGATTCTTCAGGAAACTCGTCATTACTTCAATTCATGAGGGGTCAAGAACAAAAGGCAGGAGGAGGGGTACAGATATCAAAATGCAATAGCCATTACCTTGATTCATGTCTGGTTTGGAAGAGCAGAATTTGAATTTCATATTTGTGGAAAATAATCAGCATGGTTGATATAAACTTAAGTATATGTAGTTATTTTGAGTATGGGTATTTTCTAAGCTCAATCTATACGGCCAGCTAAAGTTAAAAAAAAAACTGAACAGGGGTTAAGAAGTTTTTGGATTATTCAGCCTGAGAGCTGTTATAAAATAGAGTTGTTACAAGCTTCTAACGAACCAAAACATACAACCTCAAAAATAATGGCTGAATGAATTACTTCAGCAAATTAAATACAAAGAAAAAAAGAACACTAATGTGTCCAGCTCTGGTGAAGCTTACCCGTGATAGTTCCATGAACAACTGTTCCATTTTTCAGTTCGATTGTCACCGTTTCGTGGCTAAGTTTCATCAAAAACCTGTCAACACGGCAAGACAACAAATGGAAATAAACATTATAGCGGCAGACTTAGCGATATTATACAACCTGAAAAACATGCGACATTGAATACTTAATGTGCTCACCTAACAAGTTTCATGGCTGCAAGCTGAAGATTCCAGATGCAACCGGATTACAAAAATTACCAAAACTTTGAGGAACTCAAAGATGGCCGTCAAACGTTTCTAAACGTCCTGCCTCGTTCCCATGAACACGTGCAGCTTGGGCCTCGTTTGCGTGTTCTGTATGTTTCCATGGAAACCTCTGCTACAGCAAATTAAGGAAGAGAAAACCAAGATGGCGATGTCTGATGTGGACGTGAGTAGTTCTTTAGATCACGATGAAGAGCCTCTGGCTGAACTTACGGATGAGGAACTTTACAATCTTGTTCAAGAGACGTTGTAAGTATGAGATAAATACGTGAGTGATGTTCTGACGGAAACAGCAACGAAATCTGGCGGGAAAATAAGCTTGGACGAAAACAGAGTTGAAAGCAAAAACTCTCGAGTATAATAATTAACATATGCGGGCATATGAACCCGCTATAAACGTATTTGCCTTGTAAAATGATATAATTAAATTAAGCTTATGTTGTTGTATCTTATAGTCATGCCAATGAAGTTCTTAGAAACGAGACCACAATGTTTGAGAAATATCTCAAAAGGGTTGATCCAAAGGACATTGGATTACAGCAAGCTGGTGAGTTTTTGTAGAAAATATCCTGCCCTAAGCCTTTATCCTCTCTATATCATGACATTTGAATCTTTAATGAAAATGGCGTGCATGCTTTACATAGCCTGATGCAAACATGAGAGGTACATGTACAGTACATGTAGTTTTGGAGAATTCAAAAGTTTATGTAAACCCTCTTTTGGGCTTCTTGCTGTAATGTTTGCATCAGGTTATGTGAGAAAAAGTGGCCATTCCCTATTTCTTTTATAAAATAAAGCCGACAAAATGTTACGTGATGTCATACAAAATGAATGTAGTTACCCATGTTTATGTAAGCTGATCTAAAACAGTTACGCAACCAATCAGAGTGTGCATTATATGAACAAAATTTTATATATACAGTAGAACCCCTCTAACTCGAACTTGGTTACATGTAACTCCAACCCCTGCTATCTCGAAATATTTTTGTTTCCGTTGGGAGTTTGAGTTAGCGAGGTTCTACTGTACTACATAATTATAGACTCTGCATTGTGTCGTTCCAGAAAATATCCATACCCCCACCACGGAGGGTTATTTTGTTTGGACCCCCCACCCCTTCGGAATTTCCATTCCAGCGGGTGTTTGATGAACCCCCCTACCCTTTGGAATTTCCATAAGTTTTAATCTGAAAATCCCCTACCCCCTGGAAATTAAAACCCTTTTTATACTTGAAAAATAGCGACAAAGGTTTACCAGTTAGCGCAACATTTATTTCGATCACTTTCATCAACGCACACGGCTATTAAACACAGCTTACAGAAAGAACAAACAATAACAATGAGCGTGAATCACAAATTTAATCCAAAAAAGAAAGAATATCTTTCTTTCCAATCAAAAATTTAACTTACTTGTCTTGAAGTCTGATTATGTTTTTGTTTTCAAGAGATTTTGCCATTGCTAGCGCTTGCACGACGAAGGAATCGTTCGCGTTCGTAACAAAGCTGAGCAACCTGGCTTTTCCAAGAAACAACGGTCAGGGGACTGGGAAGGAGTTTTGGTCGGCCATTTTGATACGGTTCGGTTCAGAGATTCGTGCTTGCAACTTCAAGAGACATTTTTTGAGAGGCGGTAAACTAAGAAAATAAAAGATTCATGAAAGAACAAGATGTTTGGGGTTATTTCAATGGTCAGAACATTTGATTTGGCTTGGTTTCATTCTCCGATAATAGAGACAAAGTACGTAAGTATTTCTTACGAATTTTGATGTACTTGTAGACTGCGAGCAGTCCCTCTTTCTTTCTTTATCGATCGCGAAGCAAGCGCGAGAGAGCGGAAATCGAGCGCGAAGCGCGAGCGAGCGGGAAATGGGCCGAGCGGAAGTGAGTCACGAAGTGACGAGCGGAAGTGAGTCACGAAGTGACGAAGAGCGAAAGATAGAGGGACTGCCGGCTTTTCTGCATCAAACGCGTGCTGAATTTCCCGTTGTACAGACAACGGAAAATTCGGATTGGCTAATTAGACAATGGACGCTGTCAGATTAGTTTGATTAGTATTAACTTCTTGACAACCTCTTGACGACTTGTTGACACTACAGCGGCTTAGATTTCATAGCGCGAGACATCAATAGCGGCAACTTTGTGGCGAGAATGCAGAACGTTTTCAATGTTTATCTCTTCATTTGAACGAAGTAGTTTTAAAGGAAGAACAGAAGCAAGCAATCAAAGCTTTGCTGATGGGAAAGGATGTAATGGCCGTTCTTCCCACGGCCTTCTGGAAGAGGATGATTTATCAGAGTTTTGTTAACGTGAAAGATTCGAGCGATTCCGCATTAGAGTCGGATCACAGGTCTACTCCGCATCTGATCATTGTTCGCCAGAAGAGCATCGTCCAACGATTTTGGCTTGAGGTTGCTGACGAGGATGAAGACAGTCTTTGGACTTTCAGACATTGGCGACAACAAATGCTGATGGTTCACTTCATAAATACAGCTTTTTCCACATAGCGCTGAGTTTCGTTGATTGATTCATAATCTAAGATCGTACTCAACACACACGCTTGCGGCTACAACGATCTGAGAAAATAGAGAGGCTGTGAACAGACTAACTCAACACAAAACAAGCAGTCTTGTTTAAATAGGCAATGTTATTTTTTCGTGCAATTTACCTCACAAAAACTCACGAGTCGCGTGTGTAACAAGAATCCTTTCTTCGCACCTGGGGGCTGGTTTATTTTTGGCCGTACGTGACCTAAAGGGCAGAGTTTGTTATTAAAAAAGTTAATTTTCAATTGCTTACGGCTTGGTGGGCGGAGTTATCTGGCACGCGTTTGATGCAGAAAAGCCGGCAGTCCCTCTATCTTTCGCTCTTCGTCACTTCGTGACTCACTTCCGCTCGTCACTTCGTGACTCACTTCCGCTCGGCCCATTTCCCGCTCGCTCGCGCTTCGCGCTCGATTTCCGCTCTCTCGCGCTTGCTTCGCGATCGATAAAGAAAGAAAGAGGGACTGCTCGCAGTCTAATGTACTTGTTCAGAAAGGAAACCCTCTGGAAAGAAAACTCTTTTTGTACCCCCCCTCCCCCTCGGAATTTCCGTGACCCTCTGTGGAGGGGGATATGGATATTTTCTGGAATGACACATTGTCAAGTTTAAGTATTGTAAATTAATTATAACTCACCACCTTTAAACTGGGAAAGCAGCTTTGTGAACCTTTGTTGCAGCTGCATGGTAGGGTGACCCCCGCATGGAGCGCTACCATGTCTGCTTGCTAGGTTCACATTAGAGTCAAAGTTGTCAAACCATGAATCAAGGCATGTGATTCTACATGTGGAATCATCTGATGTGGTATATGTACATTTAACAAATTATTACATTAGTAGACAACTACATTATGTACATGTAGCCCAAGTTTTTTTTTGAGTGAGTACACTGTACGTAGTCAATGAACAAATTATAATGATTACAGGATTATAATATATCAATATTGTATTCCATTGAAGCTACCCAAGGCCCAACCCAGCCTATAATTGAGCCAGGCCATAGAGGACTGAGAAAGAGGTCAAGATCAAGAGGACCATCATTAGACAGGTACATGTACAGCACTGTACGCTGTCTGTTGACTCAGTTGTTAGGCACCACTTCATGTTGAGTAAGGTATCCTAAATAATTAGTGTTGGGGACATTTTCATTCAAGAATGCGCATGATCCACAGGGTACAATTGAACACCCATGAGCTTAAAACAGCTTGGTTATGGATTCAAATATTGTTGATGGCTCAAAAATTATCATTTAAATGCTATTCAATATTTGTTTTAACAATCAAGTTTCATGTACATGTACAGTACATGTCTACAAATAAAAATAATGTTTTCATACCCATATCTATTGAATTTTCACTTAGGCATTTGAAATTATCAGCAGAGCAGAAATGTGACATTGCCCAGCGGGAACTTGAAGAGTTGAGAGATGAAATTGAGAAACTCAAGGATGAATCCGAAAAGATCCTTGATAACTTCCGGGTAAGTCATAAGGTTGTTGATGTAATTTACTTAAAAGAAAATTCTGATGAATTCTGCTATTCACATGGCGTGATTTGTAATAATTATTTCTGTGTGTTTTATTGTCAGGCTGTCATGGAAGAAGCCGATATCAGAAGTGCTGAAGTCAAGAAGGCTTCTTATGAATTTGAGAGAGATATCGT